>VWZX01004964.1:38926-301480 GCA_013399015.1 Galbula dea
GAGCGGACGGGGGGGTGTGGGGAAGTGGGCGGGACCGGGCGACGGTGGCCGCGGTAGGACACGCGGCACCAGGCAAAGGGGCGGGGCCCGGGCCCTCGTTTGAAGGAAAACAAAGCGCAAAGGCTGCTGGGAGCTGTGGTTCTCCTTCCGCCTCTCGCTCCCGAGCGCTACAGCTCCCGGCGTGCATTGCTCTTGTCGCGGGGCATACTGGGAGCGGCCCACGCATGATGGCGGGCGGGCTGTGGCGGGAGAAGCGACAGCTACTGGGCCGGGGAGGGGCCGGGAGATCGCTGTCCTCGGCTTCCGCAGAGCGAGCGAACCTCCCGCGGAACCCCTTCTCGTCGCTTAGCTGTCTGCTGCGGAGATTGAGAGAAAGGAAGATGTCGGCCCCCTCCGCGGCCTGTCGCCGCGCTCCGGCGCTCCTCGCGTGTCAGGACGCGGGTGATGCCCTGAGAACGCTTCTCTCCACGGCGCCGAACTGCCACGGACAGAAGCCGCCGGTGTTAGGCTTAAGTAAAACGATACTGCATAGTACTGGGCTCCGTTATCGCCGCCGCCCTCGCTGCTTCCCTCTAGCGAGGAGCACCGGGGCCTGCAGGCTTAGCCCGCAACCAGCCCAGGGCTCTTCCCGTAGTTCTTGAGCTGCCACGTGAGAGATACTAGCACAGCACTAGGCACCCGTATTTATATTTTACAGCTTAATAATAATTTACTTTGCCCAGAGAGGTTTTTTTTTCCTTGGGAGAAAAATAGCAAGGCTTTATAAAACATGAAGTCTCTGAACTCTGCCAACCCTTTCAAGTTCAGAATGAAACCCAGGCACATTTTGATAGATGCAATAAATCTTATTGACTTTATTACACGTTGTATTTCAGGATCACTTTACATTCCTAGACAAAAGAGATGATACAAATAAATACAAGCTGTAAAACTATGGACAGAACTATTGACAGGTTCTTTGTCTACAGATCACCTAGGGGAAGGTGGAGATTGGTTTATCTCCAAGGAGCTGTGAGTTCTCATGGACAGCTGTGTCCAGGAGAGCCTCGGGCACTCCGTGTGAAAATGAAAGGGGACTGAAGAAGGTAGTTAAGTGCCTGAACCACAGAGAGTTAACCCCCCAGTAGGTGCAGCACAGACAGCACCAGTGTCCTCATTTCAGCTCCCTCTCCACATCTAATTATGGCTTTTGCAGGTCGTTTCCAGGTTGTGTTTCAACACAGCAGAGACAGACCTGCAGGAGTCACACTGAGCTGTCTCCTGGCCACGGCCAGGCTTGCAGGTGAGCGCTGCGTGCTCAGCCAAGGCAGAGACTTGCTGCACCCCAGAGAGTGCTGCCCACAGGTCTGACCTGATCTGGGTAGGTGTCAGCGTGGCCCGAGATGCTGTGGCAAAGCTCAGCGTGCCAGGAGATTCAAGCAGCATGCAAATGTTTTCAGAAAGGCCCTAGACTTGTCTGAAGGGTTCCCAGAAAGTGCTTCAGTTCCTGGGGGTCAGTGTCATGCCCAGAGCCCAGGGCTGGCTCCTGCTCCAGGCCACTCCTGACAAACAGATCCCATTACACAGATCAGGGCAGAGACAAGGATGTGAAACATTCCTAGGAGGAGACTAGGACGGCACAGACTGCTGAGGGCCTCTTCCAGGAGGCAGCTGGATTTCCTGTCTTTGGCCATTAACCTGCAGGAAGCCTAGAAGGGTCAGGTAACACCCAGAGAGGGGCAGCCTCGGCAGGAATGTTTCAGAAGAACTTCACCCCAGAGCTCAGTACGTTTTGTACAGCTTAAGACAATGTATTTTATCTCAGTATCAGTGCCACTGAGCATCTGGGAGAGGGTCAGTCCATTGGAATGAGACACTGAAAGCTGCTGCAAGGATCTGAGACTGCCCCTGCCTCCCCTGACTGATCTCCACCCACAGCTCCCAGTTACAGACAAGGACTAAAGATGCACTTTTATTCCTCCTCCACCCTACTGCGTTTCTTTCACCTTGCTACTGGATTTCTACAGTTAAAAGCAGAGCCTTTCTGACAGAGTAGCCAGCTAGTTCATCAACACTAAAACAAGAAGGGGTTGGGTTTGCACAGCCATTTCCACTGGCCCAGTCCTGCCCCCAGGGGAGTTTCCAGCAGTCAGTTCAACACAGAGGTCCCTAGGGAAGAGCAGTGACTGAGGGAGGGAGTGTGCTGTGCAGCCACAGGAGTGCCTGTGCAGGCACTAGCCCCAGAGAGGGTGCACAGAGGCATGGACATAGACATGATTATACATCTCGGTGCTCTCTCAGCTTTGAGAAGCCTCCTGCTTTGATTTCAGTTCTTGGAGCACTTACACCATACAATCATCCTTTAAAACATCCAAGGACAGAACATTATGTGCTAGAGAGGAAGAGGGAGGAGAGGAAAGAGAAGGTGACACTGTGTTGTGTAACAGGAGCCAGGGAAAGGCTCTGTGTACACAAACTGCTTTATAAAAAGGAAGATTATGCCAGGTTCAGGGTGAAGGGAGTTTGTCAGCTGCCTGCTCTTGCACTTAGAAGCAAACTCCTCTTTCCTCCACCAAAACTAATACATACATCTGTGTGTGTGTGCATATATTAACCTTGTGGTCCAGAAGAGCACTCCATGAGTCACAGCAGACAGGTTAGGGTTGAAGCAGGCCCCCCCTGGGCAACCAGCTCACCAAGGCACCATGCCTGCAAGATGCAGAGGTGAGCCATGCCAAGTGTCCCCCTCCTTCTGCTCCTGGGGGTCACAGAGGATAGAGTTCTCCAGCCTGGGTGATGTCAACAAGTGCACAAGGCAGAGTCCACTCCTCAGAGCAAGTCCCAGAGCCTCACATGTCAGCCTGGAGGGAACCCGGGGCCCGACGTTCACAGGGTGACAGCCAACAGCAACCAGCAGCAGTAACATCCCAAGTCTCAATATACAGTGAACTTACAGATGAGCTGTGAGACCCCAGACAGGGACACCTCACTCTGCCCTTGGTGTGACAGTTCCAGCTCCCTCTGCCCTGCCACACGAGCTGCAGCATTCCAGGAGCCTGCTCTAGGCATAGGGCAGCTTTGCAAAGAGACCATCAAAAGCAGCAGTTCTTCCTCCTTTGTTTTCAAAGTAAAACCCCTGGAATTAACAACAGATTCCATCACCTAGACTCAGCTACAGGAGCTCTCACTGCCAGCAGGCTCTGCACGGGCTGGGAGGTGCAAAGGGAAAGCTCCCAGTGTGGAACAGGTGAGGCACAAAAGGAACCAAATGCTGAACCTCACTCAACACCAAGGGAAGAGACCATACTTACAGGATGAGTGCACTCAGAGGCAGCTCCACAGGAGAAGCGTGCTCTACCTTCTGCCCAGCACCCAGGGGAGAGCAGAGTCAGCCCTGTGAGCCTGCCAGGAAGACAGCTCCAAGCCAGTGCTACATTGGAAGAGTGAAAGATGTGAGGAAATGTCATACACCAGCCCCCAGACTTCACATGGGCACTGGTTTCAAATGCCAGGGGGAAAGACAGAGCAGGAGAGAGGCAGAAAGCAGTGGAGCTGGCACTGGTGTGCAGATGGAGGGACAGGGTGGATCCTGTTGGTAGGCATGAGGTCTGTAGGAGGTCAGTTTAGAGGAGCTCTTATGCTTGTAAACAATGACAGGACTTCAGATTCTGCTGCTGCCTTTCTAGACAGCACAGAGTTGCTTTCCAGACTCTTTTATGTCCTACAGCTCTAAAGAGAGGCACAGCTCTCTGCAGGTGAGACAGACTGACAGCTGCCATCCTGCCTGTCAGACCAGCTCCTTAACCCCAAATGATGATGCCAGTCCTTCAAGCCTGAAGAGGCAAAGCTATGCACCTAGTCAAGTTTGAACAGATCCTCTGCTTTTGTAGCCTCATTTGACTCTGACTATGGAGCTCTGGAGCAGGGGTTTGGTTGAGATGACTTTCAACTCCGTCTTCTTATTGCCCAACAGCAAAAAAAGCCCAGTGCAAGAAAAGGGCTAGTGCAGGAGGAGAGACAGTGATGCTGTGAGGTGATCCCCATGCTTCCATCACTTCTAACACACTTAACATACCTCATGCATTTCTGGTTTCCTAACTAAAAGCTGTTTCCCACAGAGGCCAAATGCTGAACTGCAAAGCACACATCTTCCCACGGCTCAGAGTGCCTGCACTGGCACCAGTCAGTTCAACAGCAGAGGCCACCTCCAGGGAAAGGGGCTGGCCTCTGGCTGGGAGCTCTCTCTGCAGGTTTTCACTTGTCTCTGCTCTCAGAAGGCAAAGGCTGTTCGTGCCCTGGAGAGGAGCTGCTGGCTTTACTTTGGAACCAGCCCTCGGGACTGTGGGTAGAGCTGGGAGCTGTGGGTGCCTGCTGAAGAGGAGCCCCCTGGTTTCCTTCCAGTTTTAGGCCTGAAGAAGTAAAAATGAATCAACAAAAAAGCCCCAAAGTCACCTGTTACTCATCAAAATTCATCCCCACAAAATGAGTGCTTTCTTTCTGCTGGACTGACTCTGATCAGCCCCAGCTTCCTCTCTGCTTCACAGCCAAGATCACCTTAGCTTCCCTGACAGCAACTGCACTGGCACCTCTGCTGTTCACCTGCTTCCTGGAAGCCAACTCACCTGGGTTTGGATTTTTTATTGGAAGTGCTCTCAAAGGTTGAAGCATCCACCTGTATCTCATCCTCATCCTGCAGAGCTGCTTCTAGAGCTGCCTGAACTTTGGGAGCAATGGCTGGGCCTTCATAGTCCCTTGTTGTTCTGCTGGGCATGTCAAGTTCCAGCAGCACAATGTTCTCTGCCTGAGACAGGGAAAGGCAAAATCAAAGTCTGCTCATTTTCATACAAGAAGCTCAGTCTGAAGTGCTTTACAAATGTAAAGATGTACACCCCTCAGAAGAACAAAGAACCCTCTGGAATTCCCACCCCTGGGTCAGGAGGGTGAGCAGGTGGAGGCTGTGCCCACGGCTGGGCTTACCCTGTAGCGAGCCTCTGGGCGGATCATCATGGAGGTCCTGGCATGCTGGCTCAGAGGCCTCTTGTAGCCCACAGCAGACACTGGTCTCTTCATCATCTGCTGGTTGCTAGAGAAACAGAGATACTTGGTCTCATACACAACCCCAAAGAAATGGAGTTCATAAGCCAAAACATCTGCAAATGCCTCACAGAAAGGTGTTTCAAGGGAGCAGAAACTACCCAGGCTGCATGTGCAGGAACAACTCACTGCAGCCAGAGAGGAGAGGACAGACCTCAACAGCAGGGAGGACTTCTGCAGAGTTTTGCTCCACTGGCATTCAGCTGCACCCAACTTTCTAAACCTGCTGTAGAGAACTTTCTGTGCAGAGAGGCAGGACCCAGCCACAGCTCTCATAATTACTTTTGAGAGCTTTCCTATCTGAAATGGGGAAGAAATATGTCTGGAATTTCCTGTTATTTTAATGGTGAATGCACCCTGGCACAGATATTTACATATCACTGGCTCATCTGGAAGGAAAATCCCAGCCCTCCCAGAACTCTCCTAACTGTATCCCTGTTTCACTTCACCTGCTTAGAGGAATACCAGTTTTGATTTTACTGTGCAGCAAGAAGCTATGACCTCTGCAGGCCCAGTTTAAATCCCCAACTCAGTTTCTCTTCTGAGGTTCCTTGTTCTTGACAGCTAGAAGGTTTCTCTAAGCCAAGAGATCAGAACACCACTCACTCCAGACGGGTTATGGGGTGCAGTTTCCACTGGTCCTCCTCTTCATCAAAGAAAGATCTGTTCATGATCTTGTTCTTTTCTTCCAAGGGAATAAAATTTTCAATAATCAGGTGCCTACACGCAACCACAAAAATGAGAAATGCACAAGAAACATCATTAGCAGATGAGCTTCTCCCTTGCTGCTCTCCCACTGACCTAGCACAGCCCTGGAAAAGGAGGAATGTTTCCATTTTCTCATCTCTAAATCTTGTGCAATGCAGCCCCTCCACTGCCCACCCAAAGAAACCAGCTCTGTTCAGGAAACAGCAGGACATACTTCAGCTTTAGCTCCCTGGTAAGCTCATTCTGGGTCTGTTCCAGCTCCTGGCGCTCCTTGATGTGCTCTTCTTGGAGATCATGGATCTCTGCCTTCACAGCTTGCAGCTTGGAAAACAACTGGAGCAGACAAGAGCCAAAGCCATCACTTGCCAAGGTTCTTTTCACTTCACACACGAGCTGGTTTGATTCCTGCCCCTCTAGGCACAGAACCCTTTTCTCTTTACCTTTTTGAGTTTCTTGGTCTTGATGTCCACCTCCTGCTGCAGGGAGCTGTAGGTCTCCTTCAGCTCCAGGGTCTCCTCGTCCCGACTCTCCATCTGCTGCTGGATCTCTCGCTCTCGGCGTTTCTGCAGGGCACATGCAACATTAATGACCTCAATTACCTGGCCACCTCCAGGCTGGCACACAGGAAACTAACACTCAGGATGTGATCAGGTCCCCAGGCTCCAGGGCTTTTGCTTTGCCTTCTAATTCTTCCTACCTCTTGCCTTACAAACACCAGAGAAGCATTAACTCCTCTTTGTGTTGCTGCTAAACCCAGCCAGTGGGAAGCACTGCTCTAGCTCCAATCAGAGGAATCAAAGCCATGCTTACAGTCTTACTCTCTTCTTTGTGCTGGCCACCGCAGGGAAAGAATCACCAACAGCAAACAGAACAGAAAAGAACCTTGTAGCACGCAGTAAGGATCTCTCCCCTGTGCCAATGGCTGGCCTGGCACTCTCTGAGCTCCTCCAGTTATTTCCACCCTTACAGTCCTCACAGCTCCAGTCAGGGCAGGACAGAAATCTTTAAGGTGACAAGCTGGAATCAAGCTACTAGAAACCTTCTTTACATACTTCATACAATGCAAACATTCTTTTGAGATTAATGATTGCCAACAAACTGGTTCTAGGGTTTGCTGGAAGTTCTGCATCCAGGCTTTTTACTCAGAACATCAGTCTTCTCCCTTGTACCTGTTCTGCAATCTCCTGCCGTTTCTGCTCCAGGATCTTCTGCTGTTCATTGGTGTGATCCACAATATTTTTCCCTCCCACCAGAAGTTTGCTCTCCATGGCCTGAAAGGAAAAACCGAGGTCAGAAGTTTCTGTCAGTCCCCACAGAAAAGTCTCTGACATTCACACAGCTTCTGCAGAGCAGCTCCCTCATTTCACATCCTCTTTTGAGTCAACTGCTGCAAGATTTACTCTTCCTTACCATTCCTGTCTAGCTGTGGGACTAATGACAGAGGAACTTGCTTACAGCTAGGCACTGCTGCAAGGTGTGGCAGAGCTGGGGAACCAAGGCATGTGCTCTCCTGGAAAGAGCCTGGTGATGTTCTGGGACAGAATGAAGCATGTTTTGTGCTCCAGCTTGTGGAAGGATGCAGCACCACTTATTAGTGTGCTGGTGGCTTAAGATCCTGCCAGGTCAGCAGATAAGAACAATCCCACAGCTCACGAACACCCAAAAATGTAATCAATGGTGGAATTCTCAGCCTCTGTCTAGAAGCAGTTTATTCTCAACTCCTCCAGCCTGAACACAAATCACTGTCCTGGAAAGCCCGTGTGAAATCTCTTCCCAGACTGGGGAACCCTCTACTCCCCCCCACAGCCTAAAGAAATTCCTTTCAAGAAGTAGAACAAGGAGGAATTCTACCTTGATTTTAGCACTCAGCATTTCTGTTGCTTCCTTCTCTCTCCTCAGGTCCTCCATCTTCTTCTCCTTCTCCTTCAGCAGCCTCATCTTCTCCTCTGCTACCAAGCTGTGATCCTCCACGATAGCCTTCTTCTCGATCTCCAGCTTCTCTTGCTGCTCCCTCCAGTAGTCATCTTTGTCGTCCCCTTCGTCCTCCCCCTCTTCAGTGTCCTCCTCCTCCTCCCCACCATCCCTCCTCCTTTCCCTCCTCTTCCTCTTGCCAATGGATCGTTTCTCCAGCTGCGCCTTCAGCCGAGCGATCTCCTCCTGGAACTCCCGCAGCAGAGCGTCCTTGGGATCCTCGTTCACTCGGGGCTTGTTCTTGATGTTCTTGGCACGGTTGGCGTACCTCAGGGTCGTCAGGGTCTCCTCCACGTTGTAGGAGGCAGGGCCCACGTTGGCCACCATCACCGTTTTGGCATTGCCCCCTAAGGAGTCCTGCAGAAGCCTGGTCAGCTTGGAGTCCCGGTAGGGGATGTGTGTGCTTTTGCCATCAACCAGGGCAGAGATCACGTTGCCCAAAGCCGAGAGAGAGAGATTGATTTTGGTGGCTTCCTTTAGCCTCTCCCCCTGCGCTCCAGTCTTGGTCTGCCGCTCGCTGCCCGCCAGGTCGACCAGGTTGAGCTTGCCGACGCGGATGTGGTTCTCCCCGTCCAGCCCCAGCTCGCTGCACTCGATGGTGATGAGGAAGATGGCGTGGGAGCGGGAGCTGTGCTCGTTCATGTTGGTGGCGCCCACCGAGCGGTTCTGGTTCCCCACGTTCATCACGTGCTCGATCTCCTTCACGCTCTTGGTGACGAAGGAGGACAGGTCCTTCACGTACACCCCTGTGTCCGGCCTCTCCTTCAGCTCCAGCCGCTTGGACTGGTCCTTGGACAACAAGTCTCTGATTTCCTCCTGGTATATCTCCAGGTAAGAGGCTCTGACTAGGTACTGCTGGTTCTGGGATCTCGAGATGTGGGTGAAGATGTGGTCAAACGAATTGGGGATGACTCCTCTCTTCTCGGGGTCGCCACGCACCCCCTCCATGGTGTAGGTTTTCCCTGTGCCCGTCTGCCCGTAGGCGAAGATCGTCCCGTTAAACCCCTGCAGGACAGAGTCCACCAGAGGCCTGAAGGTCTCATCATAGAGTTCCACCTGTTTGGAGTTCCAGTCATACACAGCATCAAAGGTGAAGGTTTTGGGCAGCTCGTGAGCTGTTCCCCGGGGGTTCTTCACCGAGACCTGCCCCAGCTTGACGTCCACGCTAACCACCCTCTCGTAGGAGGCCGCCTTCTCCTTGCTGTTCATGGGCCGGCATCGCACCACCACCCGCACCGACTCCGAGCTCTTCAGCTTAGACATGTCAGCAGGGCCGTGGCCAGTGGATGGATGATCCCCTGCTAGAAACCTGGAACACAAACAGAGCAGGAATACCTGAGGCTGCTTGTCTGCAGGTGACCATCTCTCACACAGCCAAAGGCTCTGCTGGAGCAGCACTTTGTGTTCGTTAAGCTGTGAGGGATTCTGGAGAGCGAGGCTCAGGTACAGCTGGGGCACTGTCATTTACCAGAGCCTGCCATCAGAGTGCCACTTCCACAAGCTCTGCTCCAAAAGATCTTCATCAAGTCACATCTTTACAGCTGGCAGAGGTTTCCTTTTCTTGACCCTTAACAATAATCATAATGCATTTAAACCATTTATTAAACAATAACACAACCCTTTCCCACCGATTGCTTCTGCCAAAGTCACCTTCCATCTGTTCTGGTTTAAACCTCACACTCTGAGAATCCAGAGCAGGTTTGCTCTCTCCATAGTGCTCATGCCCTTGAAAGGGAATGAAGCCCTTGAGGCGTTTCAGCTACCTACCACGATTCAGAAGGGACTGTAAATGATGAACACAGGCTTTGCAGAGCTGCCTCTTCCTATACCTTGTATGTATTAACAAAAATCTATCCTATTCTTGAGACATTTGTGTTACAATCCCCTCACATGTGATGTCTCATCAGGCCCATCCTGCCACAGAAGGTTTAAAACCTGTTTTTTCCCCAATGACAGCAGTTCCCTGGAATTCCAGATGCCTTTTTTCCTCTTGTGCATTACACACTTCTAAAGTCACTTTCTAGAAGGCTCTTACAGAATAACTGATCTTTAATTGGGCTGCAGCAGCTGCAAGGATTCAAGATAAAAACTATTCAATAGTTTGTCCATTTCCTGGCATCACATTCCCTGAATGCTCTGCACCCTCACACTTGGAAGAGCTGATGTTCCCTTCCTGTTCTGTCCAGAATCCACTGAACATCATCCTTACAGAGCAGCTTTCACCCAGCCCTGCAATCCAGCTGACTACAAAGGAAACCATCACCACAGCCAGGTGTACTGAAGCCTTCCACCCCCTGCAAACACAGTGAAAGAACCCAGCAAGGAGAGTGGATGACCCCAGTGAGGTGGAAATCAGTGGCAACAAAGAGGAATATCTCCCTCACCTAACTGCAGCAAGGTGAGGGCATGAGCTGCTGCAGGAGGCACTGCTGCAGCCCAGGGAATTCAGATCCTTCACCCCTCAACATTCCAAGGCTCTGCTGGTCCCGTCCTTGCCCCAGGGGGCACCCAGCCAAGCACAGCCTCTCCCCTGAAACTGGAGGGCTGCTCTTGGCATGCCCACAGCCCCAGAGCTCCTCATCTTCCTGTTCCACTTCCAAACTGCTCAGTCAGTGGTGATCCTCATCTGTGTTTTTTGCACAACCACCACGAGCACACACAAAGCAGAGCACAGGGACAGCTGTAAAGGTGCAAACAATCTACAGAGTGCCTTGTCTAATGCTCAAACCAGAGGACACCTGCATGTGAAGTGGACACTTGCCAGGATCTGCCCTTCTCAGGCTTCTGAAGGTGTGTTTTAAGCTCCTTTCCTTCACTCCCTATAAAGATTTCACAAAGCACTCAGCCCTTGGAGCCCACTCTCCTCTTTCTGGAGTGTGATTGCCCCCTGAGAATGGAACCTGCCAACTCAATTAGCATCCTCCTCAGCTAGGGCTCACACATCTGCTTTATGGGGAAGCTGAAGACAAACACACGTGCTTTAGATATTTCAAGCACAACCATTCACATACATCTAAGCTATTATTTGGTCTTTTGGCAATATATTTTCACCAGGATTTCCCACAAAAGCCCAAGCACATCAGCCTGAGACACACTCCACAGTCCTGCCCTGCTGCCCAACCAAATCAGGTTTAATCAGATTCAACATCAACCTAAACTCCCACTGCACAAAGCCAGTTCACAGATCTGAGGCCTCCATGACTCTGGGCTGAGGGGAGGCAAGAGGCTGCTGCTTCCCCTTGTCATTAGCACAATGAGCTGCCATTTGAAACAGAACAAAAAGACCCTGTTACCACCCAGGGACAGCCTCCCAGGGAGGCTCTGAGCAGCACAGCCTGTGGAGTGTCTCTGACTCCTGACAACATCTTATTTTTACTTTCTTTTTTTTTTTTCCCCAAAATATCTTTCAGGAGGAGTCCTGGGATCCCTCTGCCAGCTGGAGCTAACCATCAGCCTCCTACATGCTGGAAAGCCCTGGCAGTGCTGGCTCCTGTTCAGCCTCCTCAGAGCCTTCTCCCTGCTCCACAGCCAGCTGGCTCTGAAGTGACCCACAGGCTCCAGTGGGGTTTCACTCTCTCAGGAGAGCTTCTCAAACTTCAGGAGCAAAGCCAGAGAAAGGAAGAAGAACATTTCTAGCCCCAAATCTAGACTGTTACCCTGCACACAGAGAGCAACACACCAGTAACAAATGAATGTGCTCAGGAATTGTATGGAAACCTCAGCATGGCCTTTGGAGTTTCCCTGCTTCTGTGAGGAGAAACTCCCTGCCCCCCATCACTGTTCCCCTGGAAGCACCTTACAGCTACCAAGAGGAAGACAAGGCTGAGATATATGCTTTTGAAGATGTGCTCCAGATGAACCAAGAGGGGAGGGTGGGTAGAAATCCAACTGGTTCAGTTGTGCCTGAACAAATCAGGACTATCATGAGGTGAACAAAAGCCAAGGCAACCACTTCTCAAAACTCTCCAGAGTCAGGACCTGTCAGCTGGCCCAAGGAATGCCAGGCTCCCACCGACCACCATCACTGGAGTCCTGGGGCCTCTCTGCTTCCTTCTGCCTCAAGTTTAAAGATCTCAGGAAGAATTTCTTGGCACTCTGCTGAAACCCCTCCCCTGTGTCTCCTGCACATCCCCAGCTACTGCTTAACAAATGCAATCACTTTCTCCTGGCTAAACCTGTCAAATATTTGGGATTTCACAATGTTTTCACTACATTACTCGTGTCTTTTGCTCCTTCGTGAGCAAACACCTCTGCCACTGTTGGTCTCCTCTCACACAGGACATCCCTGGTGCCACTCTGCCACTTCACACCCAATTTCAGCTGGTGCCTGTGGTCACCTCTGTCATCTCCATCACCTTCAGCTCGGTGCCCCACCGGTGTCCCATGCACCCAGAGAGGCAGCGACTAGGGGACCCTCACCCCGACAGAATCCCGAGCGCGCTTCTGGTCACGGCTTCACCCGAACGTCACCCACCGCTCTCACAGCTGCCACATCGGACACGGCGAGGAGGGGTCCCCGGGACACCCTGGAGACACTGCTCGAGGGACGGGTACAGCGGCGAAACGGGGAGGGGGCGATACCCGCCCGAACAGGGCCACTCACCGAAGGGGGCCACCAGCCCGCGGCCCTGCCACAGGCAGCCTGGCAGCGGGCACGGCCTGCCTGCGGCCTCCCCGCCCGCCGTCCCGGCAGCGCCCACACCTTCAAACGGCAGCGGCCACCGGGGCAGAGGGTGCCCCAGGCTGTCACACCCGCGGGGCACCGGGAGAGCACCGGGGGGCGGCAGGTACCGGCGGGCTGGCCCTCGGGTGAGCATCCCGAGCCGCGGCGGCTCCTCGGGGCGGGTGGTGCGGCCGCGGCGGGGCCCAGGCACAGACCAGGCAGAGCAGGGTAGGGCAGGGCCGGACTCACCTGCGCCGTCACCATGGAGCCGCTCGGCCGCCTCCTCCCGCGGCACCGGAAGCGGCAGCTCGGCCCCGCCCACTCCGTGACGCACTTCCTTAGCAACGGCCGCGCCCGCCTCACGCAGCCACTTCCTTAGCAACCAGACCCGGATGCAGCGGGGACAAAGGGGCCGCGGCCCAGCGCCAACCACCCCCTGGCTGCAGCCCCGGCCCCAACCACCCCCTAGCTGCAGCCGCGGCCCCACCGACCTCCCGCTCCCCGGATCCCAAACGCGCCTGGTTTCGCCCCAGGCGGAGCCGTGCTGCTACTGTTGCTGCACTCCGGCCGAGCCCTGCTTCACCAGAGCAAACCGTGACGGAGGAAGGAATTTCGGTGCAGTAAGACTGAATACAAAAACAGGTTTTTATTATTACAAAAAATACCTTTACCCCCACCCCCATAAAAGACCCCATGTTTTATCTTAATACACTGGTCCCAAGACTGGGGAAAGGCTGCTCTTGCTCTGGAGTGAGCATCACCCCAGATCACAAAGCTGAAGGAAATCCTGAGGATTGTGCATGTTCCCCCAGGCCACAGCCAGAGGCCCCAAAACCCCCAAATCCCAGAATTTCTGGAAGGAAGCACCAAGAAAACCAGAGATAAGTCTTTGCCACCCTGCCCTTTGCAGTGCCTTTGCATTTAGCTCACTCCCTTGAGCCTTCAAACTCCTTCAAAGCTCAGGGGTGTTTCCAAGGAGGAGAAACCCAGCACCAAAAGATGCATTTGGAGTTAAAACCCCATGAATGCTCTGGAACCACGCTGTTTAGACCCAGGATGGTTTAGTCCCTAGGAGTGCACTCAGGCAGCCAGTCCTGGTAGCACAGACTCGCCTCTGGCATCTTTAAGGAACAGTCAGTTCTGTACTCAGTCTTTGGACAACAAAGAAAACAGTCTCAGGAGTATCAAATGGCATTGGTCAAGCTGAGATTCCCCACACTGGGATTATTGGTGTTCCCAGCACTAAACTGGACTGGGCCAAACCAAGGGATCTGGGGGCTGCCCTTTCACCACCAGCAACTGCTTCCCACAGCTATCTCCACTGGGATCTGCCCCCACAGACAAGGGCTCTGTGCTCACAGAGGGTATTTTACAAAGTACAAAACCTGACAAAAAAAAGCAGAAACCATTAGCACAGACCCAGGTATGACACACACCAACCCTACTACAGCTACTTTACAAGCCTTAGCTCAAACCCAGTTTCATTCCTAGCACAAACCCCACCCGACATCAACAGCTACACAGCTACAAGCCCCAAGTCTCCAACTCAACAGGCTTTGAAAGACCTCCCACCTGCATCCCTGCAAACACCTCCTCCCCAGCTCCATACAGTGGCAGGCTGCAGGCAGCTGCCACATGAAAACACATCCCTGCTGAGCTTCTCCAGCACCACTGAAGAGATCTAGGAGCCTCTGGCCTCTGCCATGAGGCAGCTAATGCAATCTCTTTTGATAGGGGAAAGGAAACAGAGGTGTGGTGGTGAGGTGGCTCTGATAAGGCAATGGCAGCACCCGATAAAACCTAGAGCCGTTTCCAGTCCTGAGCCTTACCTTGCACTCCCTTTCCAGGGACTGTGACACTCCTGACAGTCCTTTGTGTTTAGAAAGAACAATTCTGTACAACAAGCTTCAAAACATCTCCAGGGAAAGACTACATGTAACAGGAAAAAACCAAACCTGGAGAAGCAGCAATCTGAGCAGCAGCTTCATCACAATGCTGGTGAGCCTCAGAGTGAGAGTGGGGAGCTAGGGAAACTACAGCTTTGGAACTCTCTACAGTCTATAGCTTCCCACAAACTACAGTTTAGAATTTGTCTGACCTCAGGCTGGAAATCCAGGAGAGGGCAGAGAACGGCCTGGAAGAGGCTGTGTGAGGAGCCCCCGAGGGCTGCCGCAGCTCTGCACAGCCTGGCAGTGTGCTCTGCAGGCAGGAGCAGGCCGTGAGCACCCAGAGGTCCTTGGAGAGGGGGCTGTGAGCCCAGAGCCCCAGAAGCAGGGAGCCTGCTGCCTGCCTGGGTCAGAACTCGTCCCGCCGGCGCGGGGGGTGATCCAGCCCGAAGAAGGAGGAGGGCAGCCCCCGCACGTCCCGCTCCCGCTTCACAAAGGCGGTGAAGGAAGAGACACAGTTCCCAATGAAGTGGTCAGACTGGCCAAGAATGTACAGATCGATCTGAGGCACCTCTGGCTGCAAGCTCACAACCTTGATCTGCAGGGAAATGAGGAAAGGAAGTGAAGCCAACACGCACTGGTAGAGCCAAATGTCTTGGCATCGTGTTAGAAGCGGGGATTTCAATCCCAGGAACACTGGAAATGGGAACAGACTCACAGAGCCATTAAGGCTGAAGAGACCTCTGAGATCACTGAGTCCTACTGTTGACCTAACACTGCCAGGTCACCACCTCACCCTCAGCACCACATCTTCAGGGCTTTGAAACCCCTCCAGGGATGGTGACTCGACCACTGCCCTGGGCAGCCTGGGCCAGGCCTTGACAACCCTTTCAGAGATGAAATTGTTCCCGACACCCAACCTAAACCTCCCCTGGTGCAACCTGAGGCTACTTCCTCTTGTCCTATCTCTTGTTACCTGGGAGAATAGACCAAACCCCACCTTGCCCCAACCTCCTTTCAGGCACGTACAACAAGAAAGGAGTGGATTCCAGCTCACCCTGTAACTCATTTATGAAAAGATAAAATTTGGGAAGTCACTTAGGTTTATTTAATGGAACCCTTTTCAAGAAAGTCACTAACATGCAGGATAAGGCTCTTCAAACTCTGGGAAAGGAAGAGGTTCACAGCATAACTTTTATTGCTGTGAGCAAAACTCCCTCTGAGATGCCAAAGTTTCTGTGTGAGTAACACATCACAGAGCTGCCTGCCTGCTGTCCACAGCAGCAACAGCCAGAGCCCAGGGCAGGTTCTTACTGCAGCCCTCCTGGCAGGAGGGGTTTGTGAGAGACTCACCTTTCCTTGGAAGAGCTGCTGGATTTCTGTCTTGTAGGGCTCAGAATCAGTAGCAATATAAACAGATTTAGCCTCTGTCTTGCCCACCCAGAGCTGCAGAGCACGCTGGATCTCCCTGAGGTCTGGCAGGCACATGTCCATGGTGAGGGGCGCCGCGCTGCTCCGGTCATAGCCCACGCACTGAGGGGAGGCCATGAAGTGTGGCCCAGCTGTGCCATCCTTCAGCATGTTGCAAGCATTTTTCTATTGGAAGAAAGAGAAAATACCATGCTTGAATGACAACAGCATGAGAAAACACCAGAACATCATCCCCCACCTCCACCAGCAGCTTTCCAGCCTGCTGGGCAGGGGAATCCCAACGGCACAGCCAGTTACTGAATGCCAGCAGGGCTGGGGCTGCCACCCCCACAGCACAGCTCCTTTGGGCAGCTCTTTCCACAGATTCTACAGAAATCACAGAATCATTTTGGTTGGCAGAGACTTTGAAGCTCATCAAGTCCAACTGCTAAACCAGCCCCACCCCCAGGAGCCCCACCCAGTCCGAGCCGATCCTCAGGTGAATGCCCACGTAAGGCCTGACCAGGAGGGAATCAATGTAGGCTTCTCCTCTCTTCACCATGTCAGCAGACCACACCATGTACTTATGGAGGGGCCGGTGCTCCTCTAAGACTGGGAACTGGGCTGGAGCCCCAGGTAAGGCAAGCACAGGGTGCTCAGAGGGGGGGAACCTAAGGAGAAAGTAACCCAAACAGACCAAAACATGGCATCACCTCACATGTGCATCTTGCAGAGACTACTGGGCATGGTTGTCTTGCAGGTTAGGATGGAAACTCTGAACACCCAGATATGCAGCAGCTACTGCTCCAAATTTACCTAGGAGAAATCCTAAATCCATTCTGCCACATGACCAGAACACTGCAGCCAGACTCAGGTACTGTTTCACCTCAGATCTGGCAACAAATGAACTACTGGTGTTTGACAGAGGAAAGAATAATCTCACACACACACTGATGAGCTACCAAGCAGTAGCAGTTTATGCTTTCACTCCAGACTAATTTTGTCACTTACTCATGTGGCCATAGTGGCTCTGAAAACACGAAGTTACCATGATAAGCACCTGAGAACCAAACTCTTCCAGAAGAATGATTACATCTGTGATCAATAAATACTGGGACTAAACATTACTGGCTCAAAAAAATCAGAGTTCACACACAGGACTGCCCACAGGAAGGATGCACTCAGTAAACACTTAAGGGCAAAAGCATTTTAATTATATTGCTAATTGACCACTTTAGTCTCTCCCCCAGATGCAAAGGCTTTACACAACAACTCTTTCCATGAGTTACCCTAAAGCTGCAGGCCAGCACTTCATCCTCTCATTACCTTTGGATCCAATGGTCCTTGTAGGCAGGACTGAAGGAGATTCCCTTGAAGAGCTCAGACTTATCAAAATCCACTTGGAACTGATCCCAGAAGGGACCAAATGGATTCCCATCCTGCAATGGAAAGACAAGAGTCCAGTCAGTTCATGCACGGAGCATGAAAAGCAAAGCTAACAAGATCCTGAGGGGCAAAGCTGAAGAGCTTTTCTGTTTCAGGAGGAAAGCAAAGAGCCTGTGTGTCACTCAGGGGCTCCATGAGGAGAGAGTGAAACACATGACAGTTACCTGAAAACGTACCCAGCTGGACATGTGCACCATAGATGGGCAACAGGTAGAGACCAGCAGGAGATAAGCTACAGATCTGCTCTCTTTCAAGTCTGAAGTGCTAAAACCTACTTACACAGACAATCTTCCTGAACCCTAAGTACCAGGTGACAAAGAACCCCGTGAAGATGCAGCAAGCCACACCAACAAGGGGTGAAAGGGAGGTCACAGCCACTGATCTGGGGTGGCTAACTCCTACCTTTGCAAACCAACGTTGACTTGAGTCATTCGCTTTAGAAGTGCAGCATAAATCTAACCATGCCCCTGGGGATAGAGGAAGAACTCACCTTCATGGGACATGTGCTCTTGTCAGCACTTCTCTGAGCTGCTGCTTCGAAGCAGTAAGCCACTCTCTTGCCAGGAGGCCAGTGAACAGGTGCCAGTTTCTCCATGAATTCCTCCAAGGGGATAACACGGTGGTACTGCAGGAGTGGCTCCAGCCTGAAGTGCTCCGTGTAGGGAACGTGCAGCTGGGGACGAGAGCACCCGGAACTGTCTCACTCCCGGAGCCCCGTCAGTAGGCCAAGCCTCTTCCCTACCCAGGTTGCAGCTACGGCCCTGCCCGCCGACCCCATCCCGTTCCCACCCCGGGAGCTCACGTTGGTATAAGGCGGGCGGTGATGCCGGTACTCGATCCACGGCGGCACGGCCAGAGTCCGGTTGAGGGCACGAGCGAAGGCCAAGGCTCCCAGGAAGTGCTCGGCCTGATTCCCGAACCGGCCTGTAAGAGAGGGGAAAGCGGGGCTCAACCGGGGCCTCCCCCGCAGGCTCCACCGGGAGCCACCTCCCACCAGGGGCTCAGCCTCCACCGGAGCCTCTTCCACCGGAGCCACCACCAGGGGCTCAGTCGGGGCTTCCTCCCACCGGGGACTCCTCCACTGGGGCTGCTCCCTCGAGGGCTCAGCCTCCGCCGGGGCCTTCTCTACCGGGGGTTCCACGCGATTCCCGCCGCAGCGGACGAGCCTCACCCATGCAGGGACAGTAGAGCAGATAACCGGCCTTATCCCATACTGGTGCCGCACCGCTTCCCGCTACCATCACCACCGGCAGCAAGAAGAGAAAACAGAAGCCACCGACGCCCAAGGCGGCCATGTCGGCTCGGCGGAGGCCAACGCCAGGCGACCCCATCCCGTCATGCACCGCGAGGCGCTCGGGGACGGCCTCTCTAGGAGGAAGCGGGAGCGTGACGTCACTCCCACAATGCCCCGCACAATGGGGCCGCCGGGGCCTAGGCCGGAGCCGCGCCTGGCAGGGCCCGGGGGAACGGGGTGAGTGCGGGGCGGGGAGGGGAGGCAGGTAGGCGGCACCGGGGAAAGGGGAGCGTGAGGGGCGGTGTCATGGTGTCCTCAGGGGAGAGGGAGGCGTGGGAGGAGGAGGAGAAGAAGGAAGGGGGGGGTGTAGGCCGGGCCCGCCTCCCCCCCCCCTTCCCTTCCCTGAGGGCTGCGCCATGGTAACGGGTAACGGGGAGAGGAGGGAAAAGTGCGTTCCCGCTGGGACTGCATCCACAGAGCCTTCCCCGAGGCGCCCATTTTTCTCAAGTGCAAGCGGCGGGGATGACGGATGGGGCCCGCAACTCCGCCGTTTGCAAGTCGGCTGTAACCAGCACGGCCACAGTCTGTTAAAAGCAAACACAACTTTATGTAGCGTTTTCCCCAAATCTGCAAGTGAGCAAGTGGGGGAAACTGGTGCTGAAGCTTGAGCAGCTTAACTTGACAAGAGAGGCTGCTTGGATGTGAAAAGCTACGTATTCAGAAAGGCCCAAAGTCACTTGCTTGCAGGAAGGTGATGGCTTTGCTAGGGGGAATGAAGGAATCATAATGACATGGGAGTTGGTTAGTTGTGGCTGCAGAAAAAGTGTAAATAAAGGATCAATGTGAGATGTGCAGGGAGGTGGGAGAGTGATTTGTACATCTAGGGGTGGCACTGGCAAGGCTGGCACTGTGCTTCTAGGTCTGGTATCCACTTTTCCTCCCTTGGAGCTTAAAAAAGCCTGCTAAAAATGGTAGAGGATGTAGAAAAGTCCCAAAGCGATCAGAGGTCTGGCACCAGAGCCTCAGAGTGAAGGTTTGGAGCTGGACTCCATTAGAACACCGTAAAGGAAAGCAAGAGGTGGTTTTATTACCCTATGTGAGGGCTTTGAAAGCTCCAAGGGGCGTTGCTGCAGTGGTTTAAGGTGTTACAGTCACTGGTCGTTGTGTAGGAAAGTCAATAAATGCCACGTGCCAGGTCTGGCAGTGCAGTTGGCATCACTGCTGGAGCTGGTTTGGGACATAAAACCAGGCTGAGGTTGAGTGCCCACCATGGCTGGGGCCTCTGCTTACTGCTATGTAGCTGATACCTTCCACTTGAGCAAGTGTAAGTTTTATCAACTTAAAACAGCTTAGCAACCCTTAGTGGGGGGAATTGAAAAATAAGTTACTTTTCAGCGGGCTAAGTTCCTCCAGCCACACACTGCAAACCAGGCAGGCCAGTGCAGGATGGGAGTGGGAGGTGAGGACCAAGAGGACACTGGAGTCCCCTGGCCAACTTTTCTATCCTTGTGTGCAGCTCCTTGGTAGAGGCACAGTGAGGTTCAGTGGGTGGGTCAGGGAGCCACTGGAGAGAGTCCAGCAGAGGCTAGGAAGATGCTGAGGGCACTGGAGCATCTCTGGGAGGAGGAAAGGTTGAGAGCCCTGGGGCTGCTGAGCCTGGAGAAGAGCAGCCCCAGAGGGGAGCTGCTCAATGCTGAGCAAGAGCTGAAGGCTGGGGGCAAGAGGCTGTGGCCAGACTCTGCTGAGTGGTGGCCAGGGCCAGGCCAAGGGGCACTGGGCACAAACTGGAACCCAGGAGGTTCCCTCTGAGCAGGAGGAGAAGCTTGGTTGGTGTGAGGGTGTTGGAGCCCTGGCCCAGGCTGCCCAGAGAGGCTGTGGAGTCTCCTTGTGTGGAGAGATTCCCAAGGCAGCTGGAGGTGACCCTGGGCAAGCTGCTGTGGGTGACCCTGCTGGAGCAGGGGGGTTGGACTGGATGATCCCCAGAAGTCTCTTCCAATCACCTCCATGCTGGGATAGTGGGATTCTGTGGTTGGAAACCAAGGAAGCCAAATTCAAACCAGACACAGGAGATGCCCTGTAGGGAAGAGAAACTGGAGCTCCACAATCCAGGAGTGCTCAGGCAGCCTGCCAGCCCCTGTGTCCCTTCCTCCTGCTACTGCTGCCTGCCTCTCTGGCCAGGCCAGCACAACTTTGCTGTTGGTCCCATCAGAGAACACACCCAGGCTCCTTTCTCTCTTTTCCTAATTACTTTTACCCTGAGCAGTTCCTGGAGCTGTTCCCAGCTTAGATCCAAAGGTGTCCTCACCCAGCTGAGGAACAGTGCTCAGTGTCCCAGGAGTGAGGTCAAGGGGAAGGAGCTGTGCAGAGATGCTCCATCACTAAACCATACTTTGAGAAGGATTCAGCTGGGACAGACCAGGTGCTGGGCTGTATCCAGGGACTTTCTGTGGAGCCTGAAAGCTTTTTTGTACCATGCACTGACTCAAATGAAGCTCATTGTTCTCTGTGCAGTGACAGGCGGCTGGAATCTGGCACAAGCCATCAGCTTATCAGCTCTAATAGCCTCAATCTGCACAAAGCTGATGACTGTAGTCATGAAATATTCTGTGGTAACTGACAGTCAGTGGGAATTCAGCTCTGGGGTGGATGCTGGGTTTGTCCAGCTCTGTGTTCAGCTCTCACCCCACCAACTTCCTAACCTCTGGAGGACTGAAGCAGGGGGAAAGTTCCCCTGGTGCCAAGGATTTTCTGTATCTGACCCACTTAAAGGAGTTCTGGAGTGTGTAGGCTAGACATAATTTCCTAGGCCTAGTCCAGACTTCTGTAAGATAAGCAGGTTTGCCAGCGTTAGTACAAAAGCCCTGAGGTACAAGACCTTCTCTGGACAAATGCAGGTGAAGTGTTTCCAGCCAGCAGAGACTGTTTCTCTCTGGTGGCTACAGAGTTCCAGTGACAGGGAGCACAGTCCAAACGTTCTGTGGGAAACTGTTCCTAGCAACTGAGGGGTTTGAAACTGTGAAGCTCTGGAGAGAGTTTTCTAGCCAAGCATGAGTTATCTTGTTGAGCTTCCAGGGCTACTGTGTTTCACTGAAACTATGCAAGATCCTGATCTTGTTTCTTCTTTCTTACTCCACAGCTGTCAGTGCCCTCAGACATGCATTCAGACCTAGGAGCAGACCCAGGCAGGCAGAGTCCTTTTCTTGCCAGACCCTTACAGTTTTACAGGAGAGTTGAGGACATTTTACAGTAATCAATTACAGACACCATAACTTGTTTGCATTTGGGTTTCTGCTCTGAAGCCAGTGGTTTATGTGCTTTACTATTAACAACAGCAAAACTCAGCCCCTGCCTTCTCTCAGGTAGCTCTGGAACCGGCGCCGATGGCTGAGCTGGCTCCAAGGGAGGGAAGCAGCTACCCGGCAGGAGTGGCAGAGGCTCCCAGAACACGTGCACAGCTCTGAACCTGCAGGTAGAGATCACTTCTCTTTGCTGTCACCCATCTCACAGAGGTGCAATATTCACAGGCTCAGACACCTCCAAAGGACAGCTGCCCTGAAGCACAGGATTCCTCGCCTTGAGGGGCAGGAGCAGCCCTCCATCACTCTGGGTTGTGTCAGCGTGGCACCTCAGCAGTTCTGCTCTGCCCGAGGTGATCCAGCCCACACAAACCTGAATTGTCTTCTTAATGGGTGCTTCCAAACCTCAGAGGAACACCTTTTGTCAGAGTTGGCCTGTTTTCCAGGGAGGGGGTACTGGGAGCAATGGTGCAGTGACAGTTAGTGGTGTTTCAGCTGCTCACAACGTTCAGCTCTGTGCTGTCTTCATGGGGGTTGGTTAGTTGCCTCCAAGTTGCACATCCTGCCCACAACTGGCACTTGTGTTGATGTGCAGGCAGAAACTTCCTCCCTCTGAAGCAATCATGGAGCGAGAGAGCTTGAGGGTTTGATGCTATTTTAAGAAGTTTTTCAGGCAGCTCAATTCAGCAAGAGATCTTCTCTGAGGTTTGTATTTCAGCTGCTTACAGAGTTAGGTGTCGGTAGAACCATACAAAAATGCAGTTCTTTGCCCACAAGGCAAACACAACTCAAGAACAACCTGGTAAGAGAGATCAGTGTTGGTTTTCAGCAGCCTGAAAGCCAGCAGAACATACAAGGCATGTATTTTATTGAACAGGAAGCAGTTTCTCTTCCCTTGCAATGGATGAGAGTGTGAAAGAAAAAAAATTACAAATTGCTCATCACTGTAGAAAACTTGTTAATGCAGAGAGGGCAAATTGCCCCACAGCAGACAAGTGAGAATCCAGTGACTAATCACACCCTGGAGAGAAGCAGCATCTCTCACCTTCTGATGTATGATGTTGCTGACAACAGCAGGTTTTCTTCCCTGACCCTGCTGACCCATGTACTTCAGATTGGTTCACTAGGAGATGGTCTTGCTAGTGCACCAGGTTGGCAGCAGAGAAGATGGAAAATAAAATACAAGAGAACCTTAGTTTCTCTGAGAGGGTCTAGGAGGGAATTCCATGTGAGCACAGATGAGAAGCAGGCGAGACTAGACTGTGAAGAACACAGAAAAAGGGGATGAGGGGTGATCCACTAAACACAGAGGGAAGGGTCAGGTAGTTGGAGCTACAATGAGACACCTACCAACAGTATTTCAGGAGAAAATGCAGGTAACAGGAGCACTGGCTCTTAATGGTTGCAAACATCATTTATGGAGGGAGCAGAGGCCAAAGGAGACCAGAACAAAACGTGTTCTGCAGATGGGAGTTTCCTGTGTCTGTGAAACATCTTCACAGGTTTACGATGCTGGTTGAATGCTCATGTGTGCCTGTGTCTTCACAGCAACCCTCCTGTGATTTCAGATGAAGATGTTTTGCTGTTAAAGCAGTTTGATCCCAGAGGATCCCAACAGCAGGCTGCCCTGGGAGGACACTGTGGCGAGACGCCTGCAGGCTGGAGTTGTGCTTGACATGGCCACGGTCTCCTAGGCCTGCCATGACGGCATTTTTCCCCAGTGTTCCCAACTGGATTCAAGATGCAAAGCAGGAGGAGGAAGAGACAGGGTGGAAATTAGTCCCCAGACCAAGAGGTGAAGAGACTGAAAGCCAGGGAAAATGCCAATGTGAAATATCAGAGACCTCCTTCAGTAATGTGGAGAAGCTGAGAACTCACACTCTCTCTCACAGCGAGCAGAGGCCATACAACTGCCCTCAGCTGCACTGCGGCAAAGCCTTTGCCTCCAAGTACAAGCTCTACAGGTAGGTGACTGCTGAGAGCCTCTGCCAACAGCACTGCCTGCCAGGGAGAGGGGAAAATCCCTCCAGCATGTTTTTGTGCTTGAATTTCTGAGAAGGTGGAGGAGGGGGAATGCCCTCGTCACCTTGCAGAGCCCCAGATGTTACTGTACTCAACATCTCTCAGCACCTCCCAGAGAAGCTCAGATAATAACTTTAGCCTGAGCTCAAGCTGTTTTCTGTTTTACTAAGGAGGAAATTGAAGCAGAAATTGAAGGTCACAGATAGAAAACAAAATGCAAAGCAAGAATAGCCTTCACATTTCATAAGCCCTAGCTCTAATCACAGGAATATTTCTATGGCAGATGTTCTGGCACGAAGAGGTAGAGTTCCCATTTGTGTACAGAAATACAGCAGAGAATAATTAAATTACAGGATCACTAGGAAATTGAACCTAGATGAACTGGTGTCCGTGTAAGATAGCAAGGAGAAACCAGTCCACAGTGGCTGTCCACAGACACTGCCACAGTTTGGTGCCCTCCTGGTGAGATGAAGCTGTCCCACCAGCACACAAGCACACTTCTTGTCCTAAACTGCCGAGGTTTTCTTTGTCATTTCCTCCTTCAGAGCCCCAGCAGAGAGAACAGGAGGCAATTCCTGCATGGAGGCTGTCCTTCAGGGGCAGTAAAACTCCATCTGGGGTTTCTGTGGCAGCAAGTGGGGAACAGCAGGAAAAAGTGCTGCCAGAGTCATGTGTGTTCCCTGAGGGGCTGGACCCAGTCTGAGCCTTCCTGCCTCTCTCCCTGCAGGCACATGGCCACGCACTCTGCTCAGAAGCCTCACCAGTGTATGTACTGCGAGAAGATGTTTCACCGGAAGGATCACCTCCGTAACCACCTGCAGACCCACGATCCCAACAAGGAGGCTCTGCACTGCCCCGAGTGCGGCAAGAACTACAACACCAAGCTCGGCTTCCGGCGGCACCTGGCCATGCACGCGGCCGCCAGCGGCGATCTCAGCTGCAAGGTGTGCCTCCAGACCTTTGAGAGCACCCAGGTCCTGCTGGAGCACCTCAAGGCTCACTCCAGGAGGGCTTCTGGTGGAGCCAAGGAGAAGAAGCATCCGTGTGACCACTGCGACCGGCGCTTCTACACGCGGAAGGACGTGCGCAGGCACCTGGTCGTGCACACGGGCCGCAAGGACTTCCTGTGCCAGTACTGCGCCCAGAGGTTCGGGCGCAAGGATCATCTGACCAGGCACATGAAGAAAAGCCACTCCCAGGAACTGCTGAAGATTAAGACCGAGCCAGTTGACATGCTAGGTCTGCTGAGCTGCAGCTCATCTGTGGCAGTGAAGGAAGAGCTGAGTCCCGTCCTGTGCATGGCATCCAGAGACGTGCTAGGTGGTAAGAGCTTCCCTGGCGTGCTGCCCGTGGGCATGTACAGCACTCATCTCCAAAGCGTGCCGAGCTCAGGGATGTCCCATTCTTTGGTTCCTAACTCTCTTCCAATGGGAATGAGCTATCCTCTGGAGTCATCTTCTCCCATCTCCTCCCCACCGCAACCTCCTCCAAAGTATCAGCTTGGATCTACCTCATATTTGCCTGAGAAACTACCCAAAGTAGAGGTGGACAGCTTTTTGTCAGACTTCCCTGGCAGCCTGTCTCTCTCGTCTGGTGAGCCTCAGTCCTCTTCGCCTCAGCCACCTCCCCTGGATGAGGCTCTGCTTTCCAAGAGCCCTGCCAACCTCTCAGAGGCTCTCTGTGCTGCTAACATGGACTTCTCTCATCTTCTCGGCTTCCTCCCCCTCAATCTTCCTCCTTGCAATCCGCCCGTGTCGTCAGGGGGGTTGGTCATGGGCTACTCGCAGGGGGAGACGCAGCCACTGCTTACCACTTTGCAACATCAACCTCAAGAGTCTCCTGGAGCTGGGGCCTCGCTGAACTTTGGGCCCCTTCATTCGTTGCCCCCTGTCTTCACCTCCAGCTTGAGCACAACCACGCTGCCACGTTTCCACCAGGCATTCCAATAAGCTGAAGATAGCACTGGAGAACAGATCCTTTCAGTCGCCCTTCTGTGGAGAGCCTTAAAAACGCACAACTCCTCCTTCCCCTTGGGGTCTGAAAGCTTTGCCAAGCTGCCTCAGACAGGAGGTTTCTGACCTCTGGAGGGAGCACTTGTAGACTGGAACAGGAGATAATCCCCGTGCAAGTCCCAGTCCTGTACAGCAAAAAGATTTCAGCTAAGAGACTGGATATATTTTATCTGATTTTTAATCTGTGAATCAGGAGCCACGCTTAGCACTGACCTTCCCGGAGACCCTGGAGCTATGTTCCTCTTTGGGAAGGGACTGTCCCTGAGAAGGAGTTGAGACTCTTTCATCTTGGGCTAAACTTCTGAAGAGTCCAGCCTCCATTTCACATGATCACACTGCAGTTCTGGCCAAACAGCCAACCCCTCGGCAGGGAGAAGGAGAAGTCAGGACACCCGCTGCGTATGAAGCCAACGGGGAAGAGGCTGTCCTTCCCCTCTACCTCTCATCCCACCTACTCCACATCAGTGTTAAGCAACAAGACAGTTTACATAGTGAATCCCAAGATGTCACCTTGTCATCCCCAGAGCCCTTAGGTTAAACTCCTGCAGTGAATGCTGTTTACACAGTGCAACCCTGTTTCTGCCAGTACAACAAATAGGAGGCACCAGAATACACTGGTTCAATAGCTGGTGTAGCTAGAACACTGTTTACACAACGAAGTCAGGTCACACTGATTTCTCTTCACTTACCATGTTCTTCCCCCATGGGGAAATACTCTGCTTTTTGGACCACTTCAGCCTCTGCTGCTGGAGGCAGCAGCTTCCTGCGTTTCCTCTCTGCCTTTCCATGTGTCACGGGGAGGGAGCAGCTCTCACAGCACTGCTTGCTCTGTGCTGTAGGGATCCAGCCCTTGGAAACACCTCCCACCAGCAGGCAGGTCGTGCAGCTGTGCTGGAAACCAAAGCACATGAAGCAGCCAGGTTAGGAGCTCGGGGCTGGCAGGGCTGAGTGCTGTCATACCAGGCAGGGGTGGGAGCAGGCTGCAGGCCCTGCTCCATAGCTTCCCTCGAGAGGAGGAGCACAGTACCAGTTTCTAGGGGCTTTTTAACACAACAGCCTGGTGAGGTCAGTACCATTTCAGCTTAGCCATGAAGCAGCCTCAGGAGGCATATTTTTACCTCAGTCCTAGAGTGATAACATCCAGGAATTAGGAGATAAAAAATGGTCCCAGCTTCATGTCCACTCTGTTAGTTATTTGGAGCATTTTCTCCAGCACTAACAGCTCTAAGAAACGCTGAGGGTTTGGGCTCCAGTCACCCTTTCACTGGCCTTTTGGTTCTCTCCTTCTGAAGCCCTGGCTCCTGAAGCCCTGCTTCCCCTGCTCCCTGTCCCACTCTTCAACACTCCCATGGATTGTCAACCTACCAAGGGCAGAAGGGTGACTCTGGTAAGTGGCAGCCAGCTGCTGATGTCATTTAGCATCTGTCTCAGCTCCTGCTCTCATGTTCCTGGGCACTTGTGCTGCAGGTGGTGACACACAGTCAGTCTCACTGTATGCTGCTGCACGTTTGTGAACACAGACCTGCAGCTCTTCATAGGTCAGCCTGGAGGAACTATTGCAGGCCACTAGAAACCAGGAGATCTCTCAATATTCTTCTCTGTAAGTCTAGAAGATGCAAATCTACCTCTACTCTGTTCTCACAGCTCCCTCAGTGCAGCCAGAGGCTGCCCTCCCTCATCTCCCCAGCTCACAGCGTGCCAGGAGCCACACCTTGGCTCTTCACAGCCTCAGCTCCTCCCCTTCCATGTGACTCCAGAAGGTTTTTGTTAATTTAGAGTAGTGATTTTTCCCAGAATGACTGTTTAGAGATCCATTGATTCTCCAAACCATAGATCAGTTGGTTTAGGGTTAGCCAGCAATGCTGCAAAGAATCCTTTTGTATCAAAATGTAATATAAGATTTATTTACCTCAGCAATATCCTGTGGCAATGATCTCCCCAAATGAATGCAGTACTTCCCTCTCTCCACTCTGAAACGTGGCCTTTCGACCTCCCACGAGTGCCTTGTTCTCTAACAGCAAAGGCAAACAGAGCCTCAGCTCAGCCTCTGTCTGCCACCATGGAATACCTCAGGCCTGTCTTCTCTTGCTTTTCTCTTTGCAAAGGAAAGAGTTTCACACTGTTAGCAGTTTTAGCCTTGCCTTCAGCTGAGAGGATTGTTTTCTGTTGGAGCGGCAGATGGTCAGAACTGGTCACCTGCTGCAGGTGAGCACTAGCAGGTTTCTGCAGTGCCATCACCCACCTCCTTCCCTCTCCAGCCTGCAGCTTTCTTGCTTGTTGCCTGCATTGTACTCTGAACAGATGTCATCACTGGAGTTCCTTTAGCAGTGGTAGCTAAACTTAGAGCCAGGCATCTTTTTCCTACCAGTAGTCTGTCAAAGAATAAATGGAATTCATTTTGCTATGACTTGCACGTGTGCTTTGCTTTCCACAGCCACTCAGCAGCAGGACTGCAGGAGGGTTTGGCAGTGCCAGGAGAGGCTAAGGCAGCCCAGGGAGCTGTTCAGGGGCAGCACACTGGTCACTTACCAGGGGTTTGCTGGAAAATGCCTTCAAAGTTCCCCTTCCACAAGGGAGTTGATCATCTGCAAGTACTTTCCCAGCCTGTCTGAAGCCAAGGAGGCTGCTCCCCTTTGAAATGCTGAGTAGGCAATGCACAACATAATGATTCACATCATCATTCCTGAAGCTAATTAAGGAACAACTCTTACCTCATCGGAAGAAAGCTTGAGCTTTACCACCTGGGAATCTAAAGTCATTGGGAAGTGAATCTCATGGCACCAAGCTGCTATGAAAATCAGAAGTCAGTGTGGCCAAGGTGCTGCTGCTGCCGCTGTCAGTACAAGGCAGTGTTGAACCTGCCCTGCTGTGAGGACTGTCACTGCCTGACAGCCTGGAAAACAGTTCTGGGGGGTGTGGGGATCTGGGGGGCGTGTGCAGGAGCTTTGGGAATGAGGGGAGGGCAGCCATGGGTGATAGAAAAAAAATCCCCAAGTTTTCTCCCAGCAAGGGGTTTTGTTTTACATCAGTTTTAGGGATGTTTAGGTTAACACACTGTGTTCTCTCCAAAGATCATTAACACAGGGAAGAGGAGACTGCAGGATGAACCTGTCAGAACTGATGGAACAAACATGACACCAGGAGAGGTCTCACACTCTCATCCCACGAAGAGAGGCCAGAGCAGCCACTGAAGCTGAAGGACTCTGGCAGCAGAGCCCTGGGAGCCAGCCTGTTAGGGTACCTGGATTCCAGGCACAGGGATCAGGCTGAGCCTGAGAGGAGCAACTACAGCAAGTAACTGGTTAGGAGTGTTTAGTTACTAGAGATACTTCCAAGTGTGGCTGGCTTGGGGTTGTTCAAGGCCAATAGAATCACAGAATCAGAATCATTCTGATTGGAAGAGGCCTTTAAGATCAAGTCCAACAGTTACCCAGCACTGCCAGGCCACCACTAACCCATGGCCCTCAGCACCACATCTCCAGGGCTACTCAACCCCTCCAGGAATGGTGACTCCACCACTGCTCTGGGCAGCCTGGGACAGGCCTTGACAACCCTTCTGGGGAAGGAATTGTTCCTCATGTCCAACCTAAACCTCCCCTGGCACAACTTGAGGCTGTTTCCTCTCATCCTGCTGCTTGTTCCTTGGGAGAAGAGACCAACCCCCACCTGGCTCCAACCTCCTTTCAGGGAGTTGCAGAGAGTGAGAAGGTCTCCCCTGAGCCTCCTCTTCTCCAGGCTAATCAACCCCAGTTCCCTCAGCTGCTCCTTACAACATTTGTGCTCTAGACCCTTCCCCAGCTTCCTTGCCCTTCTCTGGACACACTCCAGCACCTCAGTGTCCTCCTTGGAGCGAGGAGCCCAACAGCAAGGACAGTTCCCAGCAGGAACACTGCAGGCAGACAAGATGTACAGAAGTCTAGGCCAGGCCAGGCCATGACCATCCAGCCAGAACAAACCAGAGTCTCCCAAGGGCAAGGACATAATGTCCACTGAGAACAGCAGTGATTCCAGCTCACTCCTTAGCAAACACAGAAGTCATTTTGGTGGCAGCAGAGGGTTAACTCACCTAGCCAGGCCTCCTCCAGCTCAGGTTTCTAGAGCTGTGTGGAAGTCTGAAGACCTTTCTCCCCATGGGATTACAGGCTCAGAATCCATTTGCAGGAAGGAACATGTTTCACTTGTGTTTGCTCCCAGTGCATTTCCCTTGACAGGGACACAACCTCTGCCACCCACCTGTGAGGGGAAGGGTTTGGGATTCCTCAGCCCTGGGAGCTGGCAGGAGAGATGTGGCATCTCCCACTGGAGCTGCAGCTGACCCCAGCACCTGATCTCCCTCCTGAAGCTTCCCATTGTTGGAGCTCAACTGGTTCTCTGAAAGCAAATGTTCTGGCACTTTCCCACACAGTGAATAACCTCCTTAAATGGAGCATGTGGGGCTGTAAACAAGGGCTTTCAAATGTACAAATACCAAGTGCCATCAGGACACGTGCAGCTCATCACTAAAGTCAGCTCCAGCATGCAAACTGAAGTTCAAATTCAAAGTGATTTTTATAATGAAGTTGTTGATTAAAAGCATTTGAGTTATCTGCCCCCAGTGTTTCCTTGGAGGAGAAGGGGGCTTGGGTTGGCTTGGTTTTAAGCAAAGACAGAATCCTAAGACCCAGTTCCCTGCTTAAATCCCAGAATCCCAGCGTGGTGGAGGTTGGAAGGGACCTCTGGGGATCATCCAGTCCAACCCCCCTGCTCCAGCAGGGTCACCCACAGCAGCTTGCCCAAGGTCACCTCCAGCTGCCTTGGGAATCTCTCCACACAAGGAGACTCCACAACCTCTCTGGACAGCCTGGGCCAGGGCTCCAACACCCTCACACCAACCAAGCTTCTCCTCCTGCTCAGAGGGAACCTCCTGGGTTCCAGTTTGTGCCCAGTGCCCCTTGGCCTGGCCCTGGCCACCACTGAGCAGAGTCTGGCCCCAGTCTCTTGCCCCCAGCCCTTGGCAAGCACTGATACAAGTTTTTTCCAAGCTACGAATTAGACCCCAGAAGAGCCAAGCCCCAGCACCCTGCTGGGAGGCAGCCAGAACCAAACCTCACAGCTTAAGCTATGAAGCATGAACAGCATCTGCCCTCTGGGGAATTTCTGTTCAGGACATGGTTAAAGCTGATGACCTCTCTCTCAGGGCTCTGGTAGCTTTCCCTCTCGGTGCAGCTCCGGTGCAATGCTCTGCTCCCCGGCAGCACCTTCCCCCAGCACGGAGGGACAGGGCAGGGCAGCACCAGAGGGTTACAGTGGGACAGGGTCACAGCAGGACTCTGCTTCAAAACGAGAGCCGAGTTCAGCACAGACTGCCCTGTTGGTGGAGCCCGAGCCTCCCTTTGCCCGTTTCACAGGGAGCAGAGACTGTTCTGATGATTTCTGAGTTCTGCTGAAAGCATTTGCCTGCTCAGGCCCCAGCAGCCTCTGACACCAGCAGTCTGTAGCCCACGGCCAGCCGTGGCTGTGCACACACAGGGCTCTGCTGGGCAGCCCACCACAGGAGAAGGGAACTCACTGTCCCTCCTTCCCCCAGCATCTCCCAGACTCTCCAGGAGGACACCAAGCTGAAGCTGACAATGAAGATCCAAACTCCCACAGCACCAGCAACACACTGCCAGAACACCACTCAGGGGAAGGAAGCAGCAGCTCCTTAAACTGTACTCTCACCTCTGCTGTTCTGCAGCCCCAGGAGCCTCCCAGAGCTCCCAGCCCTGCCCAGCTCTGCTGCTCTCTTAGCAGACACAAGTCAAACATCTCCCACACGACAGACAAGCTGCTGCACTGATCTCACCACACAGCACAGTCAGAAACACATCCCAATGCCTTCACCAGTGCTGGTTTAATTACAATGTACAGGACATGCCAGGCTGGGGGAAACCTCTTTGTAACGTTTTTCTCCTGGTAAACTGATCTGAGCAAGCAGAAAACGACAGAGTGTTCCAAACTCTGCCTCTGACTGCAGCCACTCACCAGAGAGCCCACAAACAGGCTGTGTTATGCAAAGAAGATCCCAAGAGGTGGCTTGGGAGAAGCCAGGAGAGCAGGACAACAGGACAATGGCAGATTTATTTACAGTAGGACACAAAGATACATACATTAATTAAAAATTACAAAGAATACAGAGAAAACACTGTGGGAAGGGAGAGAAATGGATGCTGGCTGAGCCTCCCCACTGGGGCAGGGGCAGGAAAGAAACAACAAATCAATCAACCAAAATCTCAGAGAGGGATCTCAGATCAGCACTGACACAGGACTCCACAGCACAGCTGGCTCATGCATCCCCTGCTCCCTTGCTCCAGCCTGGATTCCTGGCCCACTAGACTTTGGCATGGTGGGTGGCTGATGAAGCCACTGGGCAAGGCTGGAAGGCTCAGTGCTGAGGAGCTGAGCTGCCCAGGAAGCCCCCACCCCATGGGGGGCAAGGCCATTGGGGAGAGACACTGGAAACTCACAGCAACTGGGGTTTAGGAGAAAGCCCCAAACCACTCACGGGTGCAGATCAGTGCTGGTAGCAGGGAGCTTTGGCCAGTTTCTGGGTTGGAATGGTGGCATCTGGACACTGGGAGACCTTGCTGCTCACTACAGCAAGAAGCAAAAGCACAATTCTCATAAACCTCACTAAAAAAATCCTCTCCCTTGAAGCCCTGACTGAAGCCAGCTGTTCTGGGGATGGAGGGAGCAACCTTTTCACTGCTAGGTGACCAAGCCAAAAACAACTGCAACCTCTTTTAAAAAGAGCTCCCACCAGCTGATTCAGGCATTGAGCCACAGGAAAAGCAGAGCCTGCTGCAGCAGATCCTGCATCAGCTATCCCAGAGGGCCTGGACCGTTGTGCAGAGGAGAACAAAATACAGCTATGGGATGCACACTTCCTGTTCCCTGGAGGTAGAGAATCTCAGAGGAGGAGAGAGCAGCAGGAGCAGAGGACAGGCTGTGGGAGAGCTCCTCAGGGCCAGTCCCTGTCCCCAGCTCCTTCTGCAGGGCCTGCACACACCTCAGAGCAGCCCAGGCCCAGCACTGCATCAGATCACTTGGCACTAAAGGAGCAGCATCGCAAGAAGTCTCCCTGCAGAGCCCTGTGCGCTCCCAGGAAGGACACCTGCCCCAGCTCCTCCCACAGCTGGAGCAGAGCTACCAACAGCACAAACACCTTGCAGTTACCTCACATCCTTCCACTCCCGTTTCCTAGCATCAGCACAATCCTGTCGCTTCCACCTCCACGTTATGTCCTACTGCACCTTCCCCACCCTCCTGCAGCCCTTCCAGAGGCATCCGAAGCAGCTGGTGCTGTCCAAGGCCGGAGGGAGGGAGAAGCAATGCTGAGGGTCGCAGTTCTCAAGCTCTCTCAGGGTGAAATTGCACTTCCCAGGCTCCACGTGGCACCTCCATCAAGCTGTAAACGAGCCAAAGGCAGGACTTCTGCAGCCAGAGCACGTCAGGCTCACGCTGGGTAAAGCCTTCAGGCTCCTGATTTTGCCATAGTCAAGCTCCCTCTTCTGTGCAGAGATCAGGACAGGAAAGAAAGCCGAGTCTGGTGTTTGTCTGAAGTCTCCCTGAATCCTAGAGCACCCCAGGGGCTGGAAGAAAATGTTTTCACAAGTGTTTCCACTGCTGTCTCAAATCCATTCGTCATCAACATAGCAAAACCCAAAGGCTGGATTAGCAAAAAGGGGGTTACTGAGAGAGGGACAGTTCTCTGCTAAAAAAACTCCCTCACTTATGGGACAGGATAGCAAAGTTAAAATGTAAGGTATCTACAGACCCACTGCCCCCAGAAGCAGCCCAGAATCCATGTACACTGCCGAAGTTACATTCCGAAATGAGGAGTTGGTTTTATTTCTCTTGTCCCTCTCCCACTGGAGTTTTTTCCCTCAGGAGGTGGGAGGAGATGTCCCCTTCCCTCCCAGGAGGACACAGGCCCAGAGGTGTTGACTTCCTGCTGGGTCTCTGCACTTTCAGTCTATCTTCACGGCAGCGTAGATCTTCCGGACGAACATGTAGGCTGCATAGAAGCCAATGGTGCCAGTGAGGAGCCAGAAGGACAAGACCATGAGGGCAGTGTAGCCAAAGTACAGCAAGGAGGGAATGAACTCCACAATATCCAGCTAGAACAGGGGAAGAGGGGAAGGAAAAAAAATCAGCAAAAACAAAATCAAGCACAGTCAGCAGGAGTGAGATTCCCCAAAGCAGCCAGTGCCTTCTGCAAGGGAGGAAACCTGCCACTGGGTTTTTCTCCAGCTGAAAGGATGGATGTGCCCTTGGGGGAGGGGTTAGGATGCTGCAGGCAGGGGGCTTGGGCACTGGCAGCCTTCTCTCCCTCCTGCAATGTCTGCTGAGCTGCCTTGGGCTGGCACAGAGACAGAGCAGGACTGGGCAGTCCCATCGTTTCCTTCCCAAATCCAACCACCTCCTCCTGAAGGCAGCACTCACTGCGGTACCAGAGGAGCAACAGTACCTTGTTCACAAAGTAGAAGATGGCATAGATCAGCACATAGAAGGCAGATCCTCCAGACACCAGGAAGGTTCTCCACCACCAGCGGTAATCCTGACAGGGTGAAACAGCCTCATTACCCCACGGGCTCCCTCCTCCTGGCCACTGCCCAGGGGAGCTGAGACCTTCCTGGGACAGGGAGAACACCACCCACTGTCCTGCTGAGGGAAGCCACCAGCTGGGGCTGGGGAATGACTCTGTCACAAAAGTGTTTGTCTCCAAGTAAACAGGATGAGAAGCTAAGAGGGAAGCAAAGCCAGGTCAGCACCACAGCCCCTCTGCTGAAGAACACAGCCCAGCTCTGACCCTGCATCCCATTTTCTGTGTGGATGGAATGAAATGGTTTCCTTGGGAAGGGATGTCAGCTCAAAGGACTCTGCTCCTAGCAGAATTCCTGGTATGAAAGCACAGTTCCCAGCCTAGCAGATAAGCAAGTGGCTTCACTTCTCCTCTAAATGAAGAGGTGTTGGGAGCAACCAGACTGGGGAAGTTGGGCCCCCCTGGATTTCTGCTGAGCAGCAGCAAGGACATGACTGGTGCTTTTCCAGGGGCAAGGATCCCAAGCTACTGCAACTACAAATCTGGACATCTCACCTCAGCACAAAGCTGGAAGTACACCATGACAATGCTGATCTGGGAGCAGGATACCACCAGGATTATAAACACCAGGAAGAGAAAGCCAAAGAGGTAATAGAACTGGTTCTCCCAGATTGCCTGAAACAAAGACACAGCAGAAATCTGTCTCCATGCTACTGCCATCAATCAGCAAACTAAGACTTAACATCTAGCAGCTAACCCCAGGGAAAATGAGGAGCTCCCCAGCTTCAGGTGGATGGAGCTGCAGATGCAATACGTTTCACAAGGCTCCCTCAGAGGAATCAGGTTGCAAAAAGGAGCCCAAAGACAGCTCTGAGCAGCTTGTCCATCCCACTCCATCTCCCCAGTGATGGAACAGCAAATCCCTCCCCATCCACAGAACCTGACTAATGGGCAGCAGCTAGAATGGCTCAGTGACAGTCCAGAGACCAGGATCCCTCCTGACACAGTGTTACAGTGGGCTTTAATCCTGAACACCATCCTTCAGATCACCACAGAGTGTCCCAGAGACATGTCTTCAGCCCAAGAACTGTCTGCAGAGACCCACAGCCCAGATCCCTCTGGAAACAACATCAAGAGGCCTGGGGGGCACCTGGCAGGCCCTTTGGTAAGGACAGGAACAGGAGATTGCTCCAATGGCAGTCCCTTCCTTTCCAAAAGCTTTGGCACAGGAGGAGTCCTGTTCAGGAGCAGAGAGGGTTTAGTGCTTACACTGAAAATGAAGAACAGTTCAATGAACATAGCTCCAAAAGGCAGGATACCAGCCATCAGAATCCTGCAGGGGGAGAAGGAACAACCATGAGCAGCACGACACAACTGCCTGGCCATTTTAAGTCCCCAGGAAGCACCCAGGATGCTCCCAGCAGAAACTCTGCAGCTCCAGATGGCCAGAACACATTTGGGACAGGTCCAGATGCTCCCAGTGCTGAGCACCTCAACTCCACAGGCACCACAGACTGCCCAGGTGCCTCTGGTATCACATTACTACAGGAAACCCATCTGCCATCTGTGGGGCCTGGGCCCAGCAGGAGATGTTCAGCACCCCAAGGGGACTGGAGGGAAGGGGTTAACTGCCCCTGTTTCCCAGCCACTCACCCCACAAATCTGTTCATGTACCACCTCTGCTCCGGGATCTGCCGCGGGATCTGGTTCGTCCGCACCGGGTTGTCGTACGGCTGCTTGCGAAACCCAAAGTAGTAACCCAGGTAAACCAGGGGCAAGGAGATCCCAAACCACATGCAGAGCAAGGCCACCATGGTAGGGAAAGGCACCTGGAATCAGACCAAGAGTCACAAAAGTGAGGCTGACAGCTCCCCTGCCCTGGAGGCTGATGTCACCGGTCAGACCGACTCTCTACCGACAGCCACGTGGAGAAAGACACTGTGACATTGGGGCAGGAGCAGCCAGCCCGGCCACCCCCTGCAGGCCGAGGGCGGCACCTACCGCTCCTGAGGAGTGCTTCCCCCAGATGAAACAGTTCAGGACGAAGCAGATCCCGAAGACGACCCCTGGGTACAGGGTAGCTGTCTGCAAGAGCAAGCACAGGTCAAGTGACTCACCAGCCAGATGTTTGTCTTTAATGAGTCTGCTGCTGGGGCAAGGCACAGGTGGAGGAAACATCCCTTCTGCTGCAGCACCCACACACCATGAATGGGCTGTGAGGAGGATCTGACAATCCTCTTCCTTCACTCTGGATGTGCTCTGGTGTTTGCCCTTCCACCTAAAGCTATGAGGACCGAATCCACAGCCAGGCAGGCAGGGCCCTGCTGCCCACACACACACACACACACACGCCTTGCCATCAGCAGACCTGGGTGAAGGGCCCAGGGGATGAGAGACTCACACAGAAGGCTCCCTTCTTCCACCGATGTCCCTTCAGGGTCCGGTACAGGCGGCCAGCGAAGAACCCACCGAAGACCCTGGAGAGAAACCAGCCACAACACAGGAAATGAGCTTCCACTGCTGGGGAGGGGCAGGCAGCAGAGCACCGTGGTGGGAAGCAGGGGAGACACCTACCCCATGAACATGAAGAGAAAGCAGGCAGTGGTCATCAAGGCACCCCTGCTGGAAGGGGACAGCATCCCCAGCATAGCCACAACTGCAGGGGGAAAGGGACAAAGAGCAGCTCTGATGGACATGTGTTAGCCAGCATTTGGAGAGCAGGGGCCTGCCCACAGGAGTCTGCCTTCTGCACAGACCTCATTGCCTTCAAAGCATAACACATCCAGTCTCCAGCACTGGCCAGAGAGGAAGGCACAGCTTTGATCTCAAGCCACAGCCCATACTTCAGCCTCATCATCTTCCCCAGAGATTTGAGCAGGTGCAGCTCAGGAGGTCAGGCACATGTGCAGGAACCTCTCAGCCCACTATCACCCAGGGCTCATGTCTTGATGGCAGGAAATATCCACAGGAAAGGTGCCTCCAGCTGGGAAACACTCTCCAGAAACTCAGAAATGCTGAGCACAGGCCTACTGCCCTCCTCAGCCCCACAGCAGGGAGCAGCCTTATGTGACCTCACTCGAGGGAAGGTGAGCGCAGCTGGAAGTCAACGGGAGTTACAAATGCCCTTGGGCATCATTCCTCTCCTCATTACAGAGAGAAGAAAACATAGCCCTACCCCAGCCAAAACCAGGACATCACCCCCTGAAGCATGTCACTTACAGATGACAATCAGGATCATACAGAAGAGCTGAATTCCAGAGCCCAGGAGAGAGCTGAGGATCATAGGATACTGTGGAGGCCTGAAGACATCTCCATGCACAAGTTTCCATCCAGACTCCTCCATGGTATCCTCCTGTAGAAAGAACAAGAAAAGAAGGCATTCAGACATGGTCTAAGGGTGGAAATGAACATTCTGCCACAGCCCAAGAGGTTCACTTCCCTGGATCCATTTCTTCTGCAGAATTTTATCACTCTAGTTAAGAAATTTCTTTCTTCTTGGGCTTAAAACAGTTCAGACCTGAAGTGCCAGTGCCAGGGCAGACCTTTACAGAGCTGTCTGCAGTCATTACTTGGGTCTGAAGACATCAGAACTGGTAAAGTGCTGCTGTGCTGCCATACCTTTGGCTCTTGGTGTACCTAACAGCACTGCCCCTCCTACCCTCATGCTTCAAAGCAAAACAGAGGCAAGGAACGAGACACTACACCCAAGTCTCCAGACTCTCCCAGCTCTGCTTCCCTCCCTGCCTGAGCTCAGCCCCAGGAGCACACACATACAATGTCATCTTCCTTGTTGTAGTTGGCAATGTCCTTCCTGAGAGTCCTGATGATGATCATGCTGAGAATCCCTGCAAACAAGCACACAATGACTTCAGCTCAGAGGCTCCTCCATGGCTCTGCTACTGCACAGCTCCCACCAACACACAGTTCTGGCTAGGAGAGGAGGACTTGAGTCATTAACCACCTTTCCCAGCCCTCAGCAAAGACAGAAGCAAAGTCCCTGGGAGGAGGGAAGGCAGTACTCCAGCAGGAACACAGCAACATGGCTTGCCTGTGGGTTTCCTCCTTAAATACAGACATGCCAGATGCATGTTAACCACATTCTACTCCCTCCTCTCCCCCAGTCACAGAGCAGAAGTGGGTAACTCCCTGACCCTGCAGGGCACTGCTCAGACTGGGAGGTTTTATGGGCTACTGTTTCCTGCCCCTCCTGCCCAGGTTCAGACATAGCCACATCCTCCTTGGGCCACTCCCAGCTGAAGCTCAAGGGAAGTTCCCTGGGGATGAGTGGTAAAAACCTTCCTCCCCCCCAGAGCTCACTCACCTGAAAGGAAGAAGACAACCACAACTGAGTTAATGATAGAAAACCAGTGGATCTGCACATCACTCATGGTCAGGTAGGTGTCCCAACGGGAAGCCCATTTGATGTCACTTTCCTGAAAGAGCAGGGGAAGTTCCTCAGATGCCAGCACAGTGCCAAGGTCTCCCACAGCCCCTCTGGGACAGACACCAGGAGCACCAACTGCCATCCAGGCAGCTTCCCATTACCCCCTCACCTCCCAGTGGACAGAGTAGGTGAAGAGCAACTGGTTCTCCTTAGAAGGATCTATTTCCTGGGGGGCAGAGCCTGTGGCTTCAGGCAGGGTGCACATGCTCTTCTCATCAGCCTTCAGGTCTGCATGGGAAAACACAGAACAGGCAAGATTAGCCTCTCCCCCAGGCACCAGCTGGCACAGGCACCCCAGGGGCACTGGGCTGTGACTACTCCAAGTAAAGGACCCAAGAGCTACAGGGGAAGCTCTTGTTCCTTCCTCATCTGCTTTGCAGTTTGCAAGGCCATTCCTCCCATCAGCAGCAGACTTCAGACCATTAACACACTTCAAGGAAACTAAGGCACAGAGCTTTCCCTAACTGGAAGGATAAAAGCCAGAGGCTCTGGACCATGAACAAATCCTCTGTTCCACAGGATACAGGGAGAAACGAGCCCTCTCCAGCACAGCCTGCTGCTGCCAGAGAGCTGCATGGGATGACACACAGGACGAGCAGCTTCCCTCCAAGACACCTGTTCCATGCTGGGCTCTCTGAGGGAGGAGTGTTTTAACATCCAATCCCCCAGAACACTCCCAAACACTCTCTGCACCTCTGGCCTAGCACATGGTGCCCCAGAGGGGGAAAGCTGGGCCACAGCAAGAGCTAGATGCCACATGTGCTTCGTGTGAGATGAAAGTGCAAAGAAACCCCAACCCCTCACCCCCACCTTCTCCTATGAATCAACTCTCCACGGTCTGCATTTCACAGACACCTAGTTTTGGTCCTTCCCTAATACCAAAGGGGTAGATTGTTCTCATTTCTGTGACCCAACACCATAACAGAAGCAACAACTGGCACATCAGAGGCATTCAAGCCTTGGCCCTCCAAGAGATTCTCCTCCTTTGCTGCCCTCCCCCAGTCTCTCACCTTCTAGCTTGATGCTCTGGGGAACCACTTCAAAGCGCACAACCCTGTAGGTGGGCTCCTGGCTCTCTTCCACATCCTCTCTGTGGTAGTAAAGGATGAAGGAGAGGTGGTTGTGCAGGTAGAACTACAACAGATTGACATTAAACAAAACGTTAGCACCCCAAGGGAGGAGCAGGCCAAGGTCAGAAGCAACAACTGCTTCGGTGCAGGAAACTAGAGACTCCAACTGTTCCCAGATGTGCTGTGCTACACAGCAAGATCAGACTCATGCTTTTAAAGGCTAAAAGAACAAGAGGAGAGAACAGAGAAGCTGAAAAGGGAACACCTCAACCACTCCAGGCATCAGGGACAACGTTTTGGTCTATTTCTGGCCTGGAAAATATCATTACATCACATTTCTCAACCATCTGGCAGCAGAATCACCCAATTTAGGCTGGAAAGACCTCAGTAGCTACTACCCTGAGTGTCCTGCCTGCTCCTTCCACCAGGCAGACACACATTACCCAGGCTTGGGGAGGGGTTGGTGCTTTCTAAAGGCTCTTCCACCACCCACTACATGCCCAAAGCACAGGGACCCCAAGCTGGCCCCAGCAGGTCCATTCACCCTAAGAACTCAGGCTGAGTGTGTACACAAGGTGTCTGTTAAGCCAAACAGCTGATCTTGGGGACACCACCATGGGAGGTGTCTGCAGAACACAGATGTGAAGTTTCCAACTGCAGACTTCTGCAGCTTTTCCTCCAACAAACACTTAGCTTTTGGGTTTGTTTCTTTGAAACAGAAGGTGCTCCAAGGCTGTCAAAGCTCAGCCAGTCTTTGGGGTGTGCTGCCTTTGCTCTGCTGAGGGGAAACCACTGCAGGGTCAAAGCCAGAACTCCAGGCTATCACGGCAGCAGCCCAGCACCCACCCCCTCCCTCCAGTAACTGACCTCTCTCTCTTTTCCACTCTTCATAAAAGCTCTTACAGCACTGCCAACCTTGATACTCTCTGGAAGGCTTCCAACACCCTCTGAGAGCCACCCAGAGCTCCTGTGGGCACCCCTCAGGCAGCACCTGCATCCTCTACCTTGTTCCCATCCATGAAGCCAAGCCTGTAGCCGTGCTCGAACTGCACATCCTTCTCCTTCTTCTTCTCCTCCTCCTCACGACTGGAGTAGAACTCCAGCCGTGTGGCCACAGGGAGGTTATCAGCAATGCTGCAAACAGAGGTCTCCAGTCAAGCCTGGCCCCGACCCTGAGCGCCCCCTGGCCCAGGCCCAGGCGACTCACAGGTGGACGTAGTAATCCTCCCTGATGCGCTCTGCCACCAGCCTGCTCTGCTCCACTGTCAGGGTGACTGCCTTGTTGGGGAAGTTGCACAGCACCTCACACTTCTTCTCCACGTTCATGGAGACTTGGAAGGGGGTGTTGACAATGCGGTCCCCCCGCAGAACCTCACCTGGAGAGGGGAAGAGAAGGGCAGGCCAAGACTCTCAGGCTTCTGGCCCCTGAAGGAGCTGCAGTGACAACAGCAAGGCTCCCTGGTTACCACAGATGCAAGAATAAGGTTAAAGGACACTTCAGCTCTTCTGCTTCTGAAGCAGGTTACATGTCCTCCTTCAGGGAAGGTGTTTCCTCCCCCACTCATGCACACCCCAGTTTGCAAGCGACCACCACCTAATAAACTAGAGAAGCAGATCCTCCACAATCACTTTATTAGAGGTGACACTTGCCACTGCTTGTACTCCTGCAAACACCCTCAGGCAGCCCCTACATGGCAGCTGGGGCACACCTTCAGCAGACACATACCAAGATTCTCAGCCTTGTAGGTTATCTTGGAGGGCTGGCAGAAGGGCAGGGAGTAGTACTCATATGGCAGCTGGGTCCGGGAGCTGGTGAGCTTCACAGCCTGCAGGAGAAAACCCAGATCATCTCCTACCCTCACAACATCAGCCAGAAGCTAAGGCTCGCTTTTGGAAGCTGTAACAAAGGAGAGATGCTCCTGGGAGAGCTCCAGCTCTCTGCCCTTTTGCACAGTTCCTAGCTGCACACTCTCCACTCTATGATTTAGCAGCAATTCATTCACAAACAGAGATACTGGAAGACAGCATTGTGGTGGACTGGCTTCACACACTTACCACTCAGTGGAGTGCTAAGAAACAACAAAGAGCTCAAGAGAGACCCAGGAGTCACATTTCAGACAAGACTTCAGTTATTTCCTTTAACCACCCCCCCCCCCATGTCACACTGGACCTAGAGGCCTGGCCCCTGGCAGTATGCAGAGCTCAGCAATTTCCACCTCTGCAGGGAAAGCCAGAGCCATCAGACTGAGATGACAATGGATGGTGACAAACCTCAGACATTTCTGGAGAGCTCCCACAAATCACAGAAGACAAGGGAAGTGCAGAGACACCACGACAGCCAAGGCCAGGGCTGCTCCCAGAAACAGAAGTGTTCTGTAACACAGCCAAGCTCCTTTGCTGGAAGAGCACTGGCAAACACCTTGACTTGCCTAACCACTTGGGGAAGCATTTGGCTCCTGGAATCCCTTTGAGAACAACCATTCCAATACCCACTTCTTCTGGGAAGCTAACTGTAGCCACAGGCAAGTCCCATTTGCTCAAAAATAGCCTGTGTCTGGCAGCCTGTGGCCAAAGAGAAAACTGTGTAGGCTTCACGTGGGAGCAGCCAACCTCAGCATCCCCAGGGGGCCTGGATTGTGCTGAGACAGAGGCCACAGCTTTAGAAAAATAAATGAAATGGGCTATAAATTGCTGATGCCTGGAAACAAAGCCTGGCTTCCTCCTGCAGAGGAGAAGCAGCTCCATCACTCACTCCCAGCAACACTGCACAGGAGCCTGGGCAATGCTCAAGGGCAAACGCCTGCCCTTGGGAAGGGCTTCTCCTGGCTTTCACTTGACTTGAAGACACAAGATGTGCCCACCAAGGAGAAGAGAAAACTGAAAGGGTCTGTTCCAAACCATTTCCTTATTCTACCATTCACCTCCCACCCACAGGCCCACATCTAGAGGCACCTGTAAGGGCCAAGATAACGATGGAAAAATTAAACCATCTCTGACTAAATTCACCCCAAAGCTCCAGTGAGAAACTCTCTTCTCCCAGACACAGCAACATCTGGAGAACTTTGGTGCAACTGCTGAAGGATTTTGGCAGGAGAGATGAGAAACAAGAAAACCACGAGGGGAACTGCAGGGTCAGAGGATGACAGTGGCCAGCTGAGGGCTGCTACCTCCAACACCCTCCACATGTTCTGAAAGACAGAAAATACCTGCCCCCAAAGTTTTGCTGACAGGATCCTCCAATTTGACCTTCAACCCCCACTTAGCTGCTCTGATATGCAGAAGGACAAGAACAAAAGACAAGAAGCCCCAGGGCAAGCAGGCTAACAGTTCCAGCCAGGCCCAGCCTACCTTTATTTCCACGGGGTCATTGCGGTGGAAGTTGATGGGAGCCACACCAGGCACATAGAAGGAGTCTGTGCAGTGCAGCAGCACCAGCCAGAGCAGGGGGCACCTTAGCCTTTCCTGCAAACAAGGAGAAGAAACATTAAAACCCCACAGAAACACGGGGACAACATCAGAGATGGGCAGCAGCAGTGGAAGGGCTCAGCCCAGGCATCAGAAAGGCTGCAGTCAGGGCACCAAACACTGGCTCAGCTCAGAAAAGCTACTCTTGCCTCTGTTCTGTGGCCCTCAAGGCCTGCTGCACTCCCTGTGTCTCTGCTCTTCATCTGCAGCTAGGAAACATCAAGCACAAGGAACATACACTTATCTGTGACACACTCATCTAGCAGGCTGTCAGCTGACTCTCTACTCCCACCCAACTAACACCTCTGCCTTAGAAAACTCCATGGTTTACTACAGAAGAGACTCACAGCCCTGGCACGGGACTTCTGTCAGCTCTGCATGTCAGGAATCACCCTGCATCCACTTACAGGTCATGTGCCAGCACCTGCAGCTAGTGTAGGGTGAAGTCTAACATCAAACTAACCTCTCACTGCACCCCCAGGGATGGGCACAGCACCACTGCCTCCTACTCCACTCCTCTCCTCACCCTTCCAGGCCACAAGACAGCTCAGTAACGTGGCAGAAACGTTTTCAGCCCTTTTTCAGGAAGCAGGGAGATGGCTCAGGCTGGAGGCTTCACTCAGGTCCATGGGGCTCCAACACAAACCAGACCTCACTGCACTTTGCTCTTCCCTAGGCCCTGCCACTGCCTCAGGGAACCCAGCTCAGTCCAAGCACAAGCAGGAAGGCTGGGAAATGAAAATCAAGCTTTAAAGAGTATTAGACAGCAGCAGCAGCTTGGCTGGACTAGAATATCAGCTCTGGCATAATCTCATTGTGTTGCTAAGCCTCAGCCCACTCTCCTCCACTCCCTGTGTGTACAGCACCACTGGAAACCCCCAGAGCCTGCTTTGGGACAGCCCCTGAGCTAATGCTGCAGCACTGATGAACCCAACTGCTGCCTTCAGACACCCCCAGCAGGGCTGGCAGAGCTGCTCTCCATCCTGCACATCCACCTACACACTGGAGCTCTGCAGCCAGAGCTGGGGAGACAAATATGGAAAGGAAGAGGGAGAGGGAACAGGCTGAGGGAGACAGGCTGGGGCTGCCAACAGCCCTGCTCCTCCTGCCTGGAGAGGGCTGAGCCTGCTGCTCCCTGTGTGGCACCAGAGCACAGCAAGCACACACAGTGCCTGAGGAGACACTCAGCAGCCTGGCTTTCCCAGGGCAGGGGTGGACAGGCAGCAGCTCCATCACAGGGATCCTTCACCTGCTCAGGATGAAACACACGAGAGACAATCTGTGTTCACTGCCCCCACCCCTCTTCCCCTTCATCACCTTCCTCTTGCCTCATTCTGAGGCTCCTAAGGTATGTGTGGCCCAGGCACCAGCAAGGGTCAACAGAGCATCCAGAATTACTAGCACTGAGCAGGATGGAAAAAAAAAAGAAGTCAAATATCAGTGGGTTTCAGTCCCAAATGCATGTGAGATGCAAACACTGGACACCTACACAAAGGGTGTTAATCCCAAATCATCAGATACAGTTTTGGCTCCCAAGGGAGATTTGCAGATCTGCTCTGAGCACAACTCAACGCAGGTACAGCAGGAAAGCAACTGAGCAGCACTCTGTCAGCTCTGCCTGGGCTTCCACACTGATCTCCCTTGAAACAACCTAGGGTTTGTTTTCCTGTGCTTCACTAAATTTTGCCTTCTCCAGTCTTGCAAGAGTGCTCTGTGTCTCTGACCCAGTAGGAGAAGGTCTCCTGGGCAAGTGAAGCACTGGAAGGAAACCACACTCTCATCCCACATCACACTCCAGAGCAGCCAGTGACCTGCAGTCACTATCTCACTTTGTCACTGAGGTGCCAGAGGTAGACAGCAAAACACTGAATAACCCCAAACCCAGAGCAGTGCCACCCTTGCCCTCAGGAGCTCAGAAGAGGACAAGGGCAGAGCTTTGGAAGGTGCTCAGGAGACGTGCCAGCTCCTCTCTTGGATGAGAGTCTTGCATCTGAGGTGCTAGGAAATCAGGCAACACAGCAAAAGGGAGCACAAGAAGCCTGCACAGCTCCAGATCAAGAAAAACCAGCTGCATGTAGACAGAAATAACCTGGATTGACCAAGCTGTATCATTTTACTCTGTGCATACACAAACACACACTCCCTGTTCCTGGGTCAGGGCTGCTTCAGGTCCTGCAGCTCTGTAATCCATACAGCAACTTCAGAACACAGTATTTGCTCACAGGGAGGAAAGGGAAGTAGAAGTGACAGTGATGAGAGAGGCATCATCCCATTCATTTCCACAGAGGAGGACAAGAGGGACAGCAAACAGCCACAACCAACAGCTTGCAACTTTCAAAGTCAGTTCTGAGGAGGGAAAACACAACCTGTGCAGAGCTGTTTCTCCAGCCAGGTTCAGAAAGCTCCACCACACTCTGCCACTGGCTGAAACTTTCTAACATGTTGACAGAAAGGAGGTAGGACACAGCTCCTTTGTGGGAGGAAAAGAGTCCTCAGGTAACAGAGCAAACTGTGAAGCTCTCTCCCATAAGGAACATTTCTTCTACCCCCAGGCACATTAACAGGACACACACAGTGCTGGTGGCACCTGATCCTCACCCCCCTGTGTGATGCCATCCAGACACTTGCCCCTTTTTTGAGGCTCCCTCCTTAGCTGCTCTCCACAACTGCCTGCACAAGCTCATCTTCAGTGCCTCTCTGCCCAGCTCAGCCTCGTCCTCAGAGGAGTCCCTGGAAGCCTTTGGAAAGGAGACAAGTGCTGCATTCACCCTGAGCTCAGAGAGCTCCTTTGACACCACCAGAGCTCTGAGCAACCCTCTCTGTGCTTCAGAAGAGAGAAGGCCACAAGGGAATTCCCAGCAGGAGCGTCTTCAGCTCTCAACACCAGCCTGGAGACTCACTCCTCCTTGGCTGGGGGAATGTCAGCAGAGTATGAAGATGCTTAAAGCCAAAGAAATTACAACTTCCACTCCCCCAGTCTTTCTTTCCAGTTTCTGCCAATCTTCATGTTACAGGAGTCACCTCTGCCCTGGCCAACAGCAACCTTTCTATCCACACACATCATTTACTCATAGAGCTACTCTTGAACATGTTATCAACGAAATATCCTTTCATGAAAGCAAGGAGGAAAACCCAGCTTTCTACTACAAGCCTTCAGGCAGATACTTAACTCAGCAGCTCACTTTCTCCTCCATGAGGCGGCAACGATGCTCACCTACCTTATCAAAGTCCCACCAGAAACACCCTCAGCTCTCCAAGGATTCAGGGAACAACTCAACAATAAGAATCATTTTGGTTGCAAAAGACCTTCAAGACCATCGAGTCCAACTGCTCGCTCCCAGGTCGATAATGACTGGGAAACACTTGCAGCAGCCTCACACGACGCGACAGACTTGACACGGCACAAGCACCCGGTTCAGGCCAACGCTTCCCTTCCAGAGAGCCGCACGGGGAGAACAGGCAGACCAGAGGAGCTCCTCACACCGCGGCCGTGCCCCGGCAGAGCCCTCCCGGCCCTGCTCCGCGTCCTTCCTGCCCATACACGGCCGCGAACCGTCGGCACGGAGCCGGTTTTGCCGCCGAGGGAGCGCGGAGCAGGACCCTACGGGCACGGAGCGGCGGCCCCACCCCTGTCTTCCTCCGGGTGACACCTCCGGGAAGACGCGGCGACTGCTAAGGGGCCCCAGACAGAACCGGGGGAGCCCTTCCCGGTGAGGGACCGGGGCGACGCGCGGGCCCGGATGGCTGCGGGCTAGATGCCGCGACCCTTCTCGCGCGGTGCAGGCCCGAACCGGAGCCTTCTCCTAGCGCCGCGCTCCGGGGCTGCCCCCTGGGCCGCGCCGCCCGCACGGGCCCGGCCGAAGCCGAAAGGGAGATGGGCAGAGCGCGGGGCCGCAGCGGGGCCGGACTGAGCTCCCAGGCCCCACCACTCACCATCGCCGCCGCCATCTTGGATCCACGTGTCGGCGCTGACGTCACCGGAAGCGGCGCACGGTTGGCTGGGGAGCTTATCGCCATGGCGACAGCGGCCTCGGCGGGCCGGGTGATGGAGCTTTGCGTTGCCCTTGTAGGCGGTGCCTGTGACGGGCCGAGCCCAGTCCAGTTTAGTCCAGTCCAGCCTAGCCTTGCTGCCTGGCGAGGAGGGACGGGAGCTGCCCCTCCGGTCCCCGGCGGGAGCTGGCAGGGGAAGGAGCTCCCCGAGCCGCCATCTTAGCTGAGGGCAGCGGCCGGCGACAAGGGNCCGAGCAGTGCCGACCTTCGGGTCCCCTCGGCCTGGCCCAGTCCGCTAGAGTGCTTCGAGGAGCCGCAGCCTCGTCTGAGCCGCGTCCCCCCGCCCAGGGCTGGACTGGGGAAGGGGAGGAAAGGCTAAAAGACGAGAGGTTTATAAATACTTTATTGGTTACAAAAATAAGCATCCCAAGCTGATAACAAAAGCACAGAAGCAACCAATTTTGTTTCTTTGGGTGGGGAAAATATAACCGCAGCCCAGCAGCTGTAAGAGGTACAGGGCAATCTATATAAAAAAATACTTCCTCCTTTTCCCTAAATAACCCTTCAGTAGCTACTAAAAATGAACAAGCACCTCAAACGCAGGTCCCGGGAGCACGGGGGTCGGTGCAGGTTCTCCACATGCAGAGCAGCAGCAAGGATGCGGCACAGAGCTCTGGGGATTGCTCCTTGGGCCAGCACAGGTGCTGGTCCTGGGCTTGAGATCAGATCCCAAGACTAGCTGAAGAGTGAGGGATCCATCCAGAGGCTGCCTGCTGGAACACTGCCCATGTCCATCTGTGCCCTGTGGCACATGCCACATCACAGCTTTCCTGGATGGGAATCCGCTGCGATTTCCCCAGCACACAGGGACTGGGAAACACAGACACAAGCCTGGAGCATAATGGCATTTCACTAACCTCATCACAGCTAAGGCACTTCTGCAAAACAGCCTGATAACATAAGGGTAGTTAGACAGTGGAACAGGTTGCCCAGAGAGGTTGTGGAAGCCTCATCCCTGGAAGCTTTTAAGACAAGGCTTGATGGGGCCCTAGGCAACCTGATCTAGTGGATGGCGTCCCTGCTAGGCAGGGGGGTTGGAGCTAGATGATCTTTGAGATCCTTTCCATCTCTGACGATTGATTCTATGAGCTCAGAAGGCTTAAAAACCCCCCAATAATCTGTGAGATTTTTTTCTGTTGTAGCTGAAAGAGGCCTGACCCCATCCTTTCCTGACGTGGTGCTGCTGTCACAGGCAGCCACCACCACCCAGGCAGTGCTTCCCAGAGCAGCTGTCTCACAGGCACTCAGGCACATGTGAAAGGCACAAAGTTCGGCTCCGTGTTGCTTCTCCCTCTGTCCAGCAGCCCTGGAGATTTGGCCTGAGCACAGCCTCCTCCTGTCCCTGCTTCCAGATCAGCCCCACCAGGAAGGCTGGTTCCTGGGCCAGGCTGGCAGGATAAGGTGTGTGCAGGCAGATCAGAGCTGGGATGGGGCAGAGCAGGGTGCATGTGCTCGCTGCTGCTGTCACAGCAGAGTATCCACTGTCCTCACCAAGCTGCCTGCCTTATGGCTGCTGCTGGTACTGACTCTCTGTGGCAGTAAAGAAATCCTCCAGAATGCTCTGTGTGTACTCAAAGGTTGGTCGATCCTCTGGTTTGCTCCTCCAGCATCTCATCATAAGGTCGTAGAGCTGCTCGGGGCAGTTCTCTGTGCGGGGCATCCGGTACCCACGCTCCAGAGCCCTGATCACCTCCACACTCGACATCCCTGGAGAAACAGGGCAGCAGAGGTGAGCACTGCATGCTTTAGCACTGAGTTCTTCACAAATCCCCAAGTCCCCAAGCTACTCATCCTTAGGGCAGCATCACTGGGAAGATAAAGGACAGTTAGAGTGGGTGGGAAGGAGGAACTCCTGCTGCTGGTCAGGGAAACTCATGGACGAGCAAGATGCTGAGTTAGTTGTAGAGGCAGTTTTGTACCTAGCTGAGTTGGGAATTGGAATTGTTTTGTATAAAATTCAATAAAACAAAAGCTTCCTCAAAGCACCTGGCTCAGCCAGCACCCCTCAACTGATGTGCTACTTCCAAACACACTTAATCTGCAGGAGGCAGAAAAAGAGGTGTTAGTGCTGGGACACAAACCTACAAGCCAGGATCCTATGGTGGAGAAAGCCTGCTCTCCCAGGGCCAGGCAGTACACCCTGGAGCATGTCAGTTCTTTCTCACATTAAAAACATAACCTTCTCTTTTAGAAACAGAGAGCAGTTCTTTCTGAGTTCCTGACTACTGCTGGTTTCCCATGGAGCTGGTGTTGCTCAGGACCTGCTTGCAGGATCAGCCCCAGGAGTAGCTGCCCTTCTCCCAAGAGCAGTGGGCACCCCAAAATCGTCACTAACTGGAACACTTGTGGGTTCCTCAGAGGAGATGTCCCAGCTCTGCTTTGTGGAAGCTGAGAAGAGGGAGCCTATATCACAGGGGTGTGGGTTTCAGGTCAGTGAAAACAGCTGGTGTCCACTGGGGCCCCCCAGGGACAAAGTCCTCTTAATTACCCATCCTAGATGAGCTCTTGTCTGAACACTAGGTGCAGCTAAATGAGAGATGCAGCCTGCTCAGGGACTGTCTCATGCTCTGAGCTCCTCATCATGGCTTGCAGGCAGAATTGCCGTCTTAAGACCCAGTCTTTGAGCTCTGCTCACAGTATGACATTCAGATTTCTCACTCTTCTCCTTGTTTCCAGCAATCTAACTTCACTGAGAAACAGATCCCATGGCCTAGAAGGTGGAGCACATCTTTTGGACCCAGACCAGAGGAGGGATTTCACCTCCTACCTGGGTATGGGATGCGCCCGTAGGTAATGATCTCAGTCAGGAGGATCCCAAAGGACCAGACATCTGATTTTATAGTGAAAGATCCATAGCTGATGGCTTCTGGTGCAGTCCATTTGATGGGAAACTTGGCACCTGGACAAAGAGATCCAATGGGAGACATGAGCTGTAACCCAAATGCTGAGAAACAGGTAGTGAAATACAGGGAACAAGAAACAGAGAGGAGAGGAAGATGTGAAGCAATGCAAATGAGAGGAGCTTGCTTCATCTGCCTGTTCACACACCATGTCCCTCCCAGGTCTTTGCCACCGTAGTTACACGTTGATAAGTGGCTCTAAAGGAATCCCACAACCCCTCACCAGCCCAGAAAGCAGGCAGCCAGCCCCAGCAGCTCCTGCACCTTCCCGGGCTGTGTACTCATCATCCTCGATGACCCGAGCCAGCCCGAAGTCTGCGATCTTGCAGACCAGGATTGCTGACACTAGAATGTTGGCAGCTCTCAGGTCTCTGTGGATGTAGTTCCTCTTCTCAATAAAAGCCATTCCTTCTGCAATCTGCAAAAAAGGGGAAAGAGAAACATGCAAAGAGGCTGTTTGAAATAGCACAATCTCCCCAGTGCCACTGGTGCCAGGAATGGAAAGAGGTCATCTGCTTCTGGGCAGCGCTGGGGAAGGGGTGAAAGGACACTGAGTCACAGCAGGAGATGGGACTGACTCCTGCATGGGAACCACCCTCTGTGCAGGGAATCCCTTGTGGCTGAGGTCAGAGTCTGGGTGAGCAGCCCAACACAATCCATTTAAGCCCAGCACTGCCAGGTCACCACTAAACTGTGGCCCTCAGCACCACATCTCCAGGGCTTTTCAACCCCTCCAGGGACAGTGACTCCACCACTGCCCTGGGCAGCCTGGGACAGGCCTGGACAACCCTTTTGGGGGAGAAATTGTTCCTCATGGCCAATCTAAACCTCCTCTGACACAACTTGAGGCTGTTTCCTCTTGTCCTATCACAATCCTCCTTGCCCAGCTCCGTTTTCTGAAGTCTCTACACTGAGTGGCTGTAACAAAGCAGTGATGACCTGGCCTGTGCACAGCTAACCCTCACATTCATGCCCAATTATCCCATGCCTGGATGCTGCCAGCACCCTGGAGGGGAAGGGGCCAGAGCATCATGAGGGGACACTCTCCCCCATCCCTGTAACACCCCTGCAAGCCAGAGCATGGTAAGGTGCAGTTGCTCACAGAGCTCTCCACACAAAATACAGAAGTAAACAAGCTCTGCAAGAGCGGAAGGATTATGTCCATGACCACAGGCACAGTTCTCAGCCCCAGCATGAGCCTGGGTGCCAGGCTCACTGCCTGCCTGCTGCCTGCACATAAAAGCACTTCAGCCTTTGCTCCTCAGTGCTGCAGAAAGTGGAGAGCAGCCCCCAGGAGCTATGGAGCTGAGGAGGGAGGTTTGCAAAGAGCCAGCTTGCTGGGAACAGATGGTGTGCACAAGTGTGCAGCTGAGCAGCAGAGCCTGGCACTGCCAGAGCCAGTAGCCAGGGACTTGGGCTAAGCCCCCAGGGCCTGGACTGTTCCTGTCCTGGCTTTCCTCTTGCTCAGGTACCTCTATGAATTGTTATTCCAACCTTGGTTTTAAGGGTCCCTGTATTCTGCCAGCATCTGGGGACAATGCAGAAGCAGCAGGGACTAGGCAGTGGTAGATGTAGAACAGCACACTCAGCTGCACTCCAAATATGCTCCTGAAAATATCCCCAAAATGATTTGCACTGAGTTCTCTGCCCCTGGAGCTGCCTCCTCCCACCCAGGCCAGCCATTTGGCAGGGAGATGATCTTAAGGAACCAGAGAGGGAGACTCCACAACCTCTCTGGGCAGCCTGGGCCAGGGCTCCAACACCCTCACAGCAAACAAGCAGAGTCTGGCCCCAGCCTTTTTCCCCCACCCTTTAGCTCTTGAGTGGATCCCATCTTGTTCTGCTCTTCTCCAGGCTAAGCATCCCCAGGGCTCTCAATCTTTCCTCCTCCCACAGATGCTTCAGTGTCCTCAGCACCTTCCTACCTCAGGACCACCACTGGCATATCCTGGAGAATGGACAGTGTGAACATGAGCAGTGAAAACAAGCTCCAGCCCTCATCCCTGTGACTTCTATGAAGTAGAGCAGCACTGCAGGCTAACAGGGCTGAGCCCATGGGGCAGAAACCACAGTGGCCTTACAGGATGAAGGTTTCTGAGCTCTTCAGAAGGAGCAGCCAGGCCAAAAAGCCCCTGGGCTCTATGCAGCTCCTGCTGCAGATAAGAGACTAATGGGGGTGACGGCACAACTTCTCCTTTTGCAACACCTGTACTCAAGGGTAGGAGCCTTCTGCCATGCCTCCACCATGTTTCAACCAAAACTTTTGGATACATTTTTAGCCTTGTTCTTTCCCAGGCTTCTCTCCCTTGCAGGCTGCTGGACAGGGATGGAGAGCAGGCAGCTGACTGCCCACAGGGTGTGAGGGCAGTGCCAGGGATTATCAGGTCCTTTCCTGTATCCCCACCACTCCTAGGGTTTGCCTGTTCAAACCAGCACTGCTCAAGCCCCAGGTAAGTTCTTGGGCTCCTCAATCCCCTCACTCACCCTTCTTAGGGTTGAGGAGAAGTGGGGAGCTGGGGAAGGTCTCCTCCCTCCTCACCTGGGCAGAGAAGTCAATCAGCTTTGGAAGTGGCTGCTTCTTCCCCTCCTCACTCTTCAGGAAATCCAGCAAGCTCCCTGCAGATAGGGAAGGATTCTGGGGCTGAGCCTGTGCCCACCCTCGGGGTAGTACTAGGTCCTGGGGTGGCACAGGGTCCTGGGGAGCAGAGCACCACAGGGGGATGAGGTCAAGAACCACTCGTGAATCCCCACCCTGCTCTTGTGGAGCGGGCAGAGGGGCAGGTCTCACTGCAGGCTCCTTCCTGCCTTGTAGAGCGCTCCTCCTTGTCTGTCCTCTGTCCCCATCCAACCCTCTCCCAGGGATGTGTCAACACATCCCCTGGTCCAGCAATGCTCAGAGATGCAGTGGCAAAAGCCAGCCCAGTTCCCAGTGTCTCAGGAGCTGGTGCAGAGCCCACGGTCCAGCCCTGGGACACTGGAGGGGTTCATCCTGTCCCATCCCTGGGGCACCTGGGCGCTGCTGCTTGGCCTGACCCACAGAGACTGTTTGGGGACACCGGTGGCACCTTTCTCCATGAACTCAGTGATGATGTAGATGGGCTCCTCCTTGGTGACCACCGCGTGCAGCTTCACCAGCTTGTCATGCTGCAATGTCTTCATCAGGTTGGCCTCCTCCAGGAAGGCATCCACAGACATGCTGCCTGGCTTCATTGTCTTCACTGCCACCTTGGTGTGCTTGTTGTAGGTAGCTGTGGGGCACCATGACAGAACATTCCCAGGCTGCCCAGTGCCCAGGCACTGGGAGCACTGGATCTCAGAGCCAAAGCACTCACTCCTGCGAACAGACCTGCTGCATGAGGGCTGGAGACCAAGGGTAGCCCAGAGCTGTCCCCACACACCCAGCCCTCAGCAGCTCTGATGTTAAGGCCAGGGCCAGCTCCATTTCTCCATGCTCCTCTCCTGTGGTCACTCCCTCCACCTTTCTCCCATTCTTCACCCTTCCTCCTTCACCATCACCTTCCCTTCCCTTCCAGCTGCCTCCCCTTTGCTCTCACCCATCCACACTTCTCCAAACTGCCCAGCTCCCAGCTTCCTCTCCAGCCTCAGCGACTCCCGAGGGATCTCCCAGGCATCTTTCTCCCAGGGCTTCTGTGGTTTGGGCACACAGCAGGGCTGGGTGAGCTTCTGGCAGAGCCCATCGCTCTGCCCTGCAGGGAACACAAAGAGCCATCAGTCACCCTGTCCCACAGGTTGCTTCGTGCCTCAAAGCAGAGCCAATGGCAGCCTCTGTGGCTGTGGGGCACATCCTGGCACCACACACCCCACTACAAACACTGGGGGGGACATCCAACACCAGCCATCACAGCCCAGTCCCAGCAGCATCACACTGCCAGTGCTGCCGGGGCAGCTGCCAGCCTGGGGAGCGAGTCCTCGGCACTGCAAACATTTGGGGACACCAACACCCACTGCTGTGACAGGCAGTGAGCTGAGCACTGCACCGGGGGAAGGTCTGGTGGTCACTGCACATCACAGCTGGAGCCACAGTGGGAACTCAGAGGTGATGGGCCAGAACCCCTCAGGCCCACAAAAATGATGAGAGGGCTAGAACCCCTCTGCTGTGAGGACAGGCTGAGAGAGTTGTGGTTGTTCAGCCTGGAGAAGAGAAGGCTCCAGAGAGAGCTTATTGTGGCCTTTCAGTAATTAAAGGGAGCTTATAAAAAAGGTGGGGATAGACTGTATGTGGACAGATAGTGACAGGATAAGGGGTGATGGTTTTAAACTGAAAGAGAGGAGATTTAGATTAGATATTAGGAAGTCATTCTTTACTCAGAGGGTTGTGAGATGCTGGAACAGATTATCCAGAGAAGCTGTGGATGCTCCATCCCTGGCAGTGTTCAAGGCCAGGTTGCATGTGCCCTGGGCAACCTTATCTAGTGGGTGGCATCCCTGCCTAGGCAGGTGTGGTTAGAACTAGATGATATTCAAGGTCACTTCCAACCCAAACCATTCTACTACTCTCTGCACGCCCCTGGCTGCTGCTCAGTTCAGGGACAAAGCCCCTTCTGGTATGTGGGGCACTGGGCACCCTGGGGCTCACCCTTGTAGTGCTGGACCAGCTCCTGCAGCGTATCGAAGCTGCTGCGCGGGGAGATGTAGAATCCACCGCTGTCCAGCGTCCGGATCTTGTAGTGCTTCACGGAGACACCCTGCCCCTCGTCCCCGTCCCGCACCGACAGTGAGTAGCAGCCTGTCCAGGGAGGGGTTTGCTGCTAGGCCCAGGCAGAGGGCACATCCCTGCCGTGCCAACCATACCACACCTGTGGCACACACACTGCCATCGCTCAGCAGAGCCACCCTTGCAGCCCCTGTCCCCTCTGTGATACCTGTGCCCCAAACACTGAAAGAAGCCTCAAAGGGGCACATCCTCCCCATCCCTGCCATGGGGCTTGGACACGTATCAGAACCTCAGGGTCTTGTGGGGTCACTCGCAGGAGGAGCATGGGACCCCCAGCCACTGCCCCACGGCAAAGCAGAGTCCCCAGATAGGGGAGACAACTCCGGAGCTGCCCTGCTAGGAAAGTGTGGGCGAGGGAGGCCCCTCCAGAACAGCCACTCCCCACCCCACCCCATGGGCACCCTCTGGACCTTTCGTGGTCTCGCTGTCCCGTATCATGAAGGACCCAGCGATGTTCCCAGGGCCAAGGAGGTGCCGTTCTGCATCCTTCCGGCTGATGCACTTGAAAAACCACCTGCAGCAGAAACACATGAACCAACAAACACTGCTGGGGCTGGGAGAGCTGGGGTGGGGCAGGGCTGGGGGTGGGACATGGGGCAGAATCAGGGACAGCCATGGCGGGGAGCACAGGACCACTTAGGGCCGGGATGTGCCACCGTGGGATGGACTCACTCCTCTGTCTCCAGCGAGTCAGCTCGAGCAACATAGTTGCTGGGGATGAAACCTTCGTGTCCTGTCACCAGCGAACGTGCTTGCCACCATTCCCCTGACCTGTGACAGAGATGGCATCAGGTTGGCCCCTTGGCACCCAGCACCAGGCACCACTGGCTGCTTCTGGGGCAAGTTCCAGAAAAAAGCCATAGCAGAGTCATGCAAGTCTTCAGGAGACCTCAGGGCTATGGGGTCACTGACAGCACTTACTCCTCCAGCACCTTCAGCCTCTCCCCTTTCTGGAAGCTCAGGTCTCCAGCATGAATTGCCTCGTAGTCATAGAGTGCCAGCACCACAGTGTCCCCTGAGCCTGCAGCAAGGGAGGTCCCTGAGCGTGGGGATGTGCTGGGTCAGGGTGCCCAGCCACTCCTGCCATGTGCAACCAGGATGCCAGCCAGGACATCCCCAGGGCCCAACACCTCTGTGTTCCTCATGCCACGGCCCCATCTGGCCTTTGAGGAAGTCCAAAGCTTCCATCTCACCAGGACCACCAGTGTTGGACCCAGGATGGAGCAGACCTGTCCACACATGCTCCCACCCTGTGCAGCTGCTCGAAGCCCACCCTGTACCTACCATCCTGGGGTGGGGGTATGGGCACACCAGGGACCTTGCTATTCTGGAAAGTGAGACAAAACAGAGAGTGACCTTGCAGGTGGCAGAGACTCACACCCCATGGGGGTCTCAGCCACACTGTGGCCCCAGCTTGGCCAGTAGCTTCTACTCACCTTCCTGTCAGTGGCAGTGGGGTCCCTCACATAGTGGCCCTGCTGGAGTCTGGGGCCAGGGTCAGGGTCAGGGTCTGGGTCTGGTTTTGTCACCTTCTTCTGGACACCAGCTTGCTTCGACTTCACGCAACCCATGCTGCAGCCAAGGGAGGGGAAGTGAGGACATTGCAACAGAGGTGAAAACCCCACAGCAGTCCCACTCCCACCCCACTCCCAACAGCTCCAGCACAGCTTGGCACTGGCACATGACTTAGGGATGTAGTGCCTACCTGTCAGAGCCAAGGTAAGTGACAGCTGCAGGACTCTGAGGTGCCCAGCAAGGTGCGCGGTGGGGAGAAGAAGGAATCTCCTGGTGCAGAGAAAAGAGAAGTTGCACGAGGCAAATTTTGGGCACATGACAACAGCTACCATGGAGCAGCTTCGCCAAAAAAACCTTTCCTGGATAGGGATGCAGGCACTGAGCATCATAGTGGGAGAGAGACACAGCAAAACAGGACCCCTGTCATGGAGGGATACCCTCAGCTCGGGGTTCCCTACCCAGCACCCATCCTTCAGCATGGCCATGGCCACAGTGCTGCCATGAGTCACTGCTCTTCACTGTGGGTCACTGCTTTCCACTGTGCTCCCTGCCTGCTCTCTGCCAGGGTGGGGCTGCCTCAGACAGTCACTGGCCCAGAGAAAATACAAATGCTCAACTTCTTCCAGCTCCCCAAGAAACATCAGCAGGAAAATGAGCTGCAAGAAGCAACGAGTACAGGGGAAACCCCTCGGAAAGGCACTTCCCTTTTCCGGGGGAGACCTTGGTGCAGAGAAAGGAGAAGGTGCCGGTGGTGGTGACTGCAAAGGAGGAAGCTCAGGGCTGAGTGAGGCCCCACGATGTGCACAGCTCCACTGGGCAAGCAGTCAGCCACCAGCAGCATCACTCAGCTTTCACTACCCTCGAGGGACCTTGTTGCCACTTCCCAGGCACGCCACAGTCACTATGCCAAAGCCTAGGCTAGCTCCACTCCCCAGGACAGAACAAGAACAGCCCCAAAAGGTACATCCCTCTCACCAGGGATGCCCCAGACTCAGGCTCAGGACAACCTGGAAGCTGCCGTTCTTGGTGTGTCCCACTCTGGAAAGCCATGTCCCAGAGCCCGGGTGGCTGTCTTCAGCCATGAGGATCAGGTGGGATGGGCTCAGCTGGTCGCTCCAAGCGTGTGGCTGCCTGTGTCCATGCCCTCTCTGCCCCATTCCCCCACTCTTCCTGTCCACTTGCTGTCCCTGTCCCCTCGCTGGCAGGACTGGAGGTGGCAGGTCCTCGACAGCCCCTGCAAAGCCACCGGCAAGGATCACCCAGGACCTCCACCGGCATCCCCGGGACATCCCGGGCATCACTTCCCCGAGAGGGGCCGAGCCGGGACCAGCCCTGGCGCCAGCATGGAAACAGACCGAAGCAGAAGCAGCGGCTGTCCCAGTCCAAGGACGGACCCACCAGCCTTCCCAGGACCGGTACCGGGGCCCCGCGCACGGCACGGCACGGCACGGCACGGCACGGCTCGGCACGGCTCGGCTCTCACCTCCGCTGCCGAGGTTACGTCCGGGTCCCGGAGCCAGTACTGCTCCCACCGCCTTCACCGCTCTGCCCTGACCGGCTGCGCACCGCACCCCCGCCCCTCCTCTCCCCGGTAAGGTCCGGTCCTGCCCCGCCCCGGTAAGGCACCGCCCCCCCGGTACCGGACCCCTCCCGACACCGCCGGTGCCGCCCAACGGGACAGGCACAGCCCATACCTCGCTGTACCCCTCCCAGGGGTTCCAAACCGGGATGGGAGCAGGGATCCCCTTCACGCGACGAATGGGACCCTCCCGGTCCAACCGGGACCCCTGTGGACAAAATTAGCTTCCCAAGGAGACAGTGGCCGGGGCCATTAGCCATGGGACAGCGCCAGGGGGTCAGTGGCTTGTGGCCATCGGCCGGGGGCTGCAGGGCAGTGCTGGAGGAAGCTACATCTCGGGGCAGGAACTTCCTTTAGCGGAGCCCCCATGTCCCGGCAGCTGGCCAGTGTCTGAGCGACTTCGCTCATGGGCACAGGGCACAGCAGCCAGCAGCATGTCCACCTTGCTGCCTCCTCCCGCTTCGTTGCTCTGAGCCTCCCAGGGTCCTGCACCGCCAGGAGCATCCCCAGGGCCATCCTGGCATAAGCAGGAGCTCCACAGCTCTGGGAGCAACATGAGTATGGCACAAAGGTGGGCATATGGTGCCCAGACAGGCCCAGTGCCTGGCTGAGCTGTGAGTTTACCCCCAGCCCCAGCAGCCCCTCACCCCTGGCACTACCTTTTCCCAGAGAAGAATCTGCTCCACTCCCAGCCCTGGAGTTTAATTGCAATCTGCAGAAATTATAGCCCACGGTGTTGCTGTCCCACCCACACCCCCACCCCTGGCTGCCCTGCGATGCCATCAGCCCTGCCGAGAGATGACAGGGCAAGGCAGAGCCCCTGTCCTCTCCTGCAGTGACAAGCTGGGGTTCACCATCCCCCACGCCAGGCACTGGGCCAGGCCTGGGCACCTGGCTTGGAGGTGCAGCACCGTGCTGGTGAATGGGGAGTGGACTGCGGGGTTTCGCCACTCCCTCACAAGTAGTTGTCTTCTTCCTCTTCCTCCTCCTCCTCCTCATCCCTTGCCAGCGCCTCGATGTCGTGGGTGATGTCCGTGATCATGCGGTTGAAGGACTCAGACTCGGAGCGCAGGGACCAGCTGTCATAGCTGCGCACGGCTGAGGCTGAGGTGTTGCTCATGCTGCGCTTGATGCGGCCGAAGCTGTCGGTGAGGATCCCTCCCTCCCGGATGCCAATGCTCTCCAGGAAGGTCTCGAAGTACCCGATGTCTTGGTCGGGGATGAAGGGTCTCATTCCTGACATGGGCACTGTGAGCCTCGGGGTGACCCTGCCCGAGTGGGCAGTGCTGGCGCACAATGCCAGCTATCCCAACCGGCTGCTTGCAGGGAGGTTCATCCCATCCCAACTCATCCCATCCCCTGCAAGCTGCCAGGTGCCAACATCCCCAAGGGGTGCGTGGACATCACCAGGGTGACACAGTGACAGGGGGTGGCTGTGGTGGGACCCCAGACACTCACCCAGGAGGAGGAATTTCCTGCGGTCCCCATAGAGGCGTAGGAGGTCCCCACAGTACTCTTGCACTGGCATTCCCAGCCGGTACTCCCGGAGCAGAAGGGCAAACTGCTGGATCTCCTGCGGTGACAGCTTGTTGCGCAGCTGTGGTGACAAGGGGATGGGTCAGGGCTGAGGACAATGGTGATGCACAGCCCTAGCCTCCACCGCACACCCCACTAGCTGCCCTCTGGTGTGGAGAGCTCAGGTTTGCCCACTTGACCCCCCCTGGCACCGAGCAGAGCCCCTTGCCCGCCCCTGTGCCCGCACCGTCACCATGTAGTCCTGCAGCTGCTCTAGCCCCACACCGCTCTGGTCACTGCCACTGCAGGCAGTGGCCAGGCTGTGGTGAGACTGGTGGAAGGAGGGTGAGGAGGTGCCACTGTAATATGCCTCAAAGTTCTCGTGGGAGCCGTTGCTGTGGGAAGAAGGAGGGTCAGCACATTGCAGTACCCCTCTTGTGCCCAGCTGCTCTCACTCTCACAGCACAGCATCCACAGTCAGGCAGCCCTGGGACAGGCACACCCCCAGGGGCACCAAACCCAGTGGAAAGGCACCATGGAGGAACCAAACTCACAAGGAGCTGCAGCAGCTGAAGTCAGCATCATAGCCATACGTCCCATCTGTGCGACAGCTCTCACCTGGGGAGGGAAAGCCCAGGTGTCAGAGTGGGCCCACGCCTCTGCCATGGCACCTGCCCCCTGTGCTATGCCCGCACACCCATGTTCATCAGCCCTGTGCTGCCCTGCTCAGGGGACACCAGGCCTGTCTCTGGCCACTCACTCCTGCTGGAGAGCCAGGGCCGGGTGGGTGTGGAGGTGTAGTGGTACCCAGCACGGTCCACACACTCAATGCTCTGGTCTCCGTAGATGATCTGGAAGACCTGGCAGATGAGTGCACAGGATTCCTCACCAGCGTCCTGCAGTGGAAGGGAAGGAGGGAGTGAGCACAGACAAGGGAGGTGCTGGTGGGTGGGTACATCAGAGAACCACAGAATCCCAGAGTCCATCACGGTGGGGATTGGAAGGGACCTCTGGGAATCATCTAGTCCAACCCACTGCTAAAGCAGGGTCACCCAGAGCAGCTTGTCCAGGATCACCTCCAGGTGAGGTTGGAATCTCTCCAGAAGGAGAGAGTCTCCAGAAGGAGGCTCCATAACCTCTCTGGGCAGCCTGGGCTGGTGCTCTGCATCCTTACAGGAAAGTTTCTCCTCCGGCTGAGATGGAACCTCCTGGGTTCCAGTTTGTGCTCAGTGCCTCTTGGTCTGTCCCTGGGCATCACTGAGCAGAGCCTGGCCCCAGCCTCTTGTCCCCAGCCTTTAGCTCTTCCTCAGCATTGAGCAGATCCCCTCTGGGGCTGCTCTTCTCCAGGCTAAGCAGCCCCAGTGCGCTCAGCCTTTCCTCCTCCCAGCATTCCCACATGCAGGTGGGTGGATGTGTGCCAGAGCCGCTCACCCTGTTGGGCACAGCGAGGATAATGAGGTTGGAATAGGCGTCGGGACAGGGCTCCTGGGGATCCAGGGGGTTGCTGCCTGCGTGCCGCCTCTCCCAGCTGCCGAAGCCAGTGCCCCGTTCCCAGCTGCCACCCACGGTGCCAGCTCGACGCCTCTCCCAGCTGCCACCACATGGCTGCCGCCGCTCCCAGCTGCCCGAGGGCCTCCCGCGCTGCCTCCGCTCCCAGCTGCCTCCCCTCCGCCGCTCCAGGCTGCCTCCTTGCCTGCCCTCCTGCCCGCCCCGGGCCGCTCGCCAGTCCAGGCTGCAGATGGTGTGTCTCCTCTCCATCGGGCCACCCAGCCGCCCGCCCTCCGGCCATGAGCCTCCAGCACGCTTCTCGGTGGGGAAGGTCTCTGGCATGCCAACCGGGGCCACCTCGGGGTGCGCTCCGGCTGGGACCGGGTCCACTCCCAGGCCTGAGGCAAGGAGGCATCAGGGAAGGAGGTTGGTGCTGCCCACCCTGCCGAAACCCCAGAGCCTGCCCTGGCTGCTCTGTTCCACCAGCCAGCCAGGTGGGTTGGGGGCAGCAGAGTGCAGTGGGGCTGGGGCAAGGGGCCTAGGAGCAGTGGGGCAGCGGCTTAGGGGACCTGCTCCATGTGCAGATGGAGCTCAGCATGACACAGTTCCCTCCCCAGGGACCCTCCCTGTGGCTGGCAGCTGAGCCCCAGTTTGCTGATCGAAATGCCAGACCCCTGCATCCCTCTGGGGATCCATGTGGGGTGGGGAGACAGGGAGAGGGGTCACCCCGGCCTCCTCTCCTCCTGTCATCAAAGGCCACTGGGGCTGGGAGCACAGCTTGTTCCCTTCCAGCCCCAGGGGCTTGTGTGCCGAGCCCGTACTACCCGTCCAGCTGGACACAGCATCATCCCACCCCCTTCTCCCGTGCTCCAGCCCCTCATGCTCTGGGGACACTGGGAGCTGGGGGCTGGGTGTGACCCTGCCCAGTGACCCCAGCCAGCAGCCCACACCAGTTTTGAGGATGAGGAGGTGCAGGGCATCGTCACGCAGGTAGGACGCGGCAGCGATCTCATGGGTGGGGATGCGCAGGATCAGCTCCTCGTTGTCGCGCCAGGTGAGCAGGAGGCAGCGGGCAGAGAGGCTGAGGATGCTGTCCTGCTCCGGTGTGGTCTGCAGCGGCAGCTCCTTCAGCTGCTGTGAGGGCAGAGTGCATGTGTCAGCACCCAGCACCCACCCTCTGGACAGCACTTGGGGGTACCCCAGGAAGTTGTGCCCCCTCTTACCCTTGCCGTGTCCAGCAGCTGCAGCACCTCATCCCGGCTGGAGGGGTTCAGGGAGGATGTCACCCATGTCAGGTGGCCTAAAAACTAGGAGGGATAAAGCCCAGGGTGGTTTGAGGGGACTGGGGCATGTATCCTCCCCACCTTATGGCCCAGAGCTTCCCACAGAGCACCCACATCCCAGAGGGCAGGATGCATCTCTCTGGGGTGCAAGGAGACCCTGCAATGGGGATGCCTCCCTGCACCCCAAGCCCACTGTCCCCCTCCCTGGGTGTTTGCGTGGGCAGGGAGGTGACTAGGACCCTCCTGGCCACCACAAATGTTGTCTCTCAGCATGGTGTTGTGGCCTCATGTCCCCCTCCCCAAGCAGGCAGAGACCCTGGCCCCCCAGTCCCTTACTTTCACCTCCTTCTCCACGTAGTCATGCAGCAGGATCTGGGGGTCGATAAGGTAGTCGGGGGGGTAGAGGGGCACCGAGTGCAGTGGCCGCCGATAGACGCTGCTGCGGAGCACTGGCCTGCGAGCTGCCTTGGGGAACACCAGCCTCTTGATGGGGGACACGAAGCCCTGGCAGGGAGAATGGGCACAGGGGCACGTCAGCACCGGGCACCCATGCACAGGGTCTGCAAGCACCCAGCACCCGACGAGGGGCTGGGCACCTGGGGGCAGCTGGAGGGGGTGTGGGTCTCCTTGCCCCTTGCGTCTCACCCTCTCCCACCCTTCTGCCAATCTCCCAGGACGCCAGCCCCAGCCCCACGCACCTTCTTCCCCTTCTTGGTCTCACCATCCATGGTGGGGCCACAGGGCTGCCTTCTGTCCTGGCCACCCCCACTGCCCTGCTCGGCGCCAAGGCCTTTTCCTGTCGGAAACTCCACCAGGATGGGCTGGGAAGTGAGTTCCTGCCCCTCCTGGGGGGTGCTGGGACTGGGCTGGGCTGGGACTGGGACAGGACTGGAACTGGAGGTGGGACGTCTTGGGACAAGGATTGGGACTGGGACAGAACTGGGGCTGGGCTGGTATTGGGCAGAGGTAGGGGCTGAAGTAGACTGTGTGGAACTGGAGTGGGCACTAGTGCTGGAGCTGGAGCTAGGACTGAGGGTGCCCACAGGACACAGCTGCAGAGCAGCCCCTGCCCCTCGCTGTTCCAGGACCACCCTGGGCCTGGGGCTAGTTCTGCTGCCCCATGGCCCCACATCGGCCCCATCCTTGTGGGGCAGCACTGGGGACTCCAGACCTCGCTGCCCCCGTCTTACCCTACCCATGCAGGGACCTGGCACAGGGAATGGCACTGACAGGAACCTATGCAGCAGCACCCAGCACCCTGTCCACATGGCCACCCACGAGGCCTGAGCTCCTGGAGGGTCTGGAGGTCGTCCAGGAATCGGAGCATCCAGCCGGGAGGAGGTTGTCCCAGCAGAGGCCATGTCCGGCCATGTCCAGCGGCTTCCTCCCTGGCACACATCCTGCCCGTGCACCCCTTCCCTGCCAGGGCCAGGGCCTCCAACACCACACCACTGTAGCCATTCTGCTCCATCCCCCAGCACCCCTGAGCCCCCTGGAACAGAGGGGCATTGTCCCCAGTGTCCCATCCCACCCAGCAAGGACAGGTTCCTGCAGTCAGAGCTTATTGAAATGAATTTAATATCTCATGTTGCAGCAAAATTAAAAATATACAAAAAGTTTGTGGTATACAAAAAAGTCTCAGTACAGACCCTGGCCTCCTGCTCGCCCCCCACCCCCACCCCCGCGCCGAGGGTCTCAGAGAAGAAGGTGGCACACAGAGTATTTACAGTACGTGACAGCGGCTGCCAGGTCCCAGTGCCAGGAGAGGGCCAGGGACGTGGCCAAGAGCCCTCCAGCATCCTCTACCAGGAATGAACAGCTCCAGCCCTAACTTCTCCCTGCTCCCTGAAACCAGGGTGGCCCTGCTGTCACCCCAGTGGTGACATCCCCCAGGGAGTAGGACACCTATTCCCAGTGGGAACTGGAACACCCCTGGAGCTTCCCACCCCATAGTGTCCAGCTTGGCCCCAGGTCATACACCCTCATCCTGGTCCTGGTGGGCACCTTCCACCAACCCAGTGCTGCCACTGGCACCAGAGAGCTGGGTTTGGCTTCCCCTGTGGCACAGGCTGGGGGGTGGCAGTGGGGTAGCCAAGCCCTGGGAGTGGGGCCCATGGCTGCTCCCCAGCCCCACAAGCGGCTGTGCTCCCCACACTGAGCAGGGCAACACCATGTGTGGGCAAGGGCTTGCTGTGGAGATATCTACCCAGAGCAGCTCAGGGCTGAGGGTACCGTGGCTTGAGTGCATAGAAAAGTGTCCCTCTGTCCTGCCAGCGTGTCCCTGGGGTCCCCATGCCAAGCCCACAGGTGCAGATCACCCCAACCAACAACTCCACTCCGCCCTCGGGGGGACAAGGAGAGGGGCTGGGGCCGGGGGAAGTCTAGAGCAGCCACCTCGTGCTGGCACCCAGTCCCCACACGACCTGTCCCCATCGCTGGTGGCTTCCCAGCTCCATGAGCGGGACCCAGCCCAGCTCCCCTGGCTGCTGTCCCCAGCCTTCCCTGAGGAAAAGACACGCCCCTGCAGAGCCAAGACCCTCCCCCACAGAGCCATCCCATGCCCAGTGCTGCCCCTGGCACAGCTGGCACTCACTGCCAGGGTCTGCCTGTTACTGGCAGAGAAGGATGGGTGCAGGGCACAGGGGTGCCAGCCCACTGCCCAACCCAGCCATGCTCTGCATCCTCCTCCAAAAGGGTTTCCAAGGCTTCCAGATAGCACCAGTTAGCACCAGTGACCCCAGCGAGAGCCTGCCCCAGCCTGCTGTCACCCCAACCCATCAGCTACAGAGAAACGAGGGGAAAAAAAATCCAAGGTGATGTCACTGACACGGCACCCACCACTCACCTGACCGTACCACCCATGGCATCCCTCAGGGATCCTGCACCCCGGCACAGCAGGCAGCAGCCAGTGATAATCCCAGGGGCAGCTTCTCAGTAAGAGCCCTTCTCCAGCTGTCACAGTGCCTCGTGTGGTTCCTTGCACAATGCCATGTGCCTCTCAGCGCCTAGTGGCACATCAGGGCTGGAGGAGCTTTCCGTGCTCCCCAGCCCAGGGCAGGGCTTGGCACCACAGCATAGGGTAGCTGGTGGCCAAGACCCCTTAGGGCTATTTCAAGGGGCATAGAGGGTGCAGGGAAGGCACAGGAGCCATGGATGCATGGCTGGGGGGGGTCTGGCAACTCTCCTGCCCCACAGACCCTTGCCAGCCCTCTACACACACACGTACACACGCACACAGACCCCACCTTGGACATGCCTGGCCCTAGGGAACATGGGGTACATTCAGCACAGCCCTTCAGGTGGGGACACACCGACGGATCCAGGCAGGACCAGGGAAACATTCAAACCCAGAGCCTGGGGAGCCCCCACTCCTCTGGGCAGGCAGGGGACAGGCAAGGGACAGGCAGGATCCCAGCTCAGGTTCATATTGGAGAGCTGGAGGAAGCTGATTCTGATAGGAGAGTGAATGGAAACACTCCTGGGTGGGAAGTGATGCCAGACCCAGGAAGCGAGAACAGCTGGGAGTGTCCTCCTGCTTTGGGGAGCCCTGGGAACGCCTGCGGCCCCACATGTCCCCCCCCCACTTAAGCAGTGCCACTAAGGCCCTGCTCACCCCCACTCCAGGCTGCAGTGGAGGTAGAAAATGTCACACAAAATGTCACCATTCAGGTCAAAACAAACCCGATGAGATGAAGAGATGCCCGTGGGGACAGCAGGATGATGGGGTGCAGCCATCTGAGCCAGAGCCAGGGCTCAGCTCAGAGCCAGGGGGAGCAGGATCTTTGCCCACCCATAAAGAGCTCTCTCTGGGTCAGTCTGAGCCCCACAGAGCAGCAAGAACCCCATGGGGTTGGGGACATGGCTCAACCCTGAGCCAGAGCGACCAAGGATGGAGATGAAGGGGCTCCCCTGGGGGAAACGCTGCAGGGTGGGGCATAGCAGGAGACATGGGGGGTTGCCCAGACCCTGACAAGCTCCACACTCACCCTGGTGCAGCTGCACTCCACCCCCACAGCCCCGCCATGACACAGTCACCCAAGTCCCCATGTGCTACCCACCACATTCCACCATGCCCCAAGCTCCTCACAGCTGCTGTCCCCAGTCCGGGGTATCCCGGTCTCCATCCTGCACCACAGACATGGCTGGGCTGCAGCAGCCACCACCTCGGGCTCAGGCACCGGTGAGGTATTTTGGCAAGGACAAGACCCAGGGACAGTCAGGGTGGCAACCGTGGGGTGGGACGGGGGTCTTGGCTGTGGGAGGGCGGCACGGGGGGGGATAGCACCAAAAGACCTCCCCAGCCCCCGCCTGCGGGGTGGCATGACAACGCTGGCAAACCCAACAGAAAGGCAAACGGCTGCAAAGATGCGGGGCGGCCAGGACGGCACCGGGATGGCACTGGGATGGAGGGCCCCATTGTGGTCCTTCGCCCTACACGGTGGTCTCATACTCCAGCACCTCCTGGGGGACCCCGGGGGTGCGGTACTGCAGGCGTGGGGTAGTGGGCGACGCATACTCCAGCGCTAGGATGGTCTTCCGCAGGCGCCGGTCGATGAAGTGAGCATCCCAGGCTGGGTACTTCTTCCTGGGCAGGTCAATGCGGATGACTGGTCCCTCTGTCCGTGGGGCACGGGCAGCAGGGGCCGGCGGGGCGCAGGGTCTCACCTGGAAGACGGGCACGCAGCTGTCCCGCTCCCCTGGTGCCCCGTCCCGCTCCCCCCCTGTAGTCCGCGGCAGCGAGCGGGGGGGGCTGGTGACAGCCTCCGTGGGAGACCCCGGCACCGGGGCTGGCCGCTGCCGGAAAATGCAGCCCCCGGCTCGGGGGTTGAAGATGGGACCGTTTGGGTGCAAGAGGCAGTAGTAGATGAACATGAAGAAGATGCCGAGGGCGAAGCTGGAGCTGACCACACAGACAAGGATTAAGGCATCGAAGTCGGAGGTGGTCTTGCGGTCGTAGTAGAGGAACCAGAGGATGGTGAGGGCAGCATTCTCCGACAGCGTGATGACATAGTAGATGCACATGCGGTAGCGGCTCCGTCCCTCCTTGACGTTGAACCAGCAGAAGATGTAGATGATGCCCACCACCATGTTGTAGATGATCTCCTCCCACTTGGACATGCAGAAGTCCGTCTCGCCCTGGATGATCCAGAAGGTCATGATGCACCAGTGGGTGACGATGAAGATACCAAAGTAGAGCTGGAACACAGAGGCGAAGAGGGCGAAGGCGATAGCCCGGGCCGCGATGGTGAAGAGATGCCACAGGATCTGCACCACAGCTCCCTTGTAGGACATCGGCATCTTGTCCTCCCGCGAGTCCCGCAGCACCTTCTGATAGGAGGCAATCATCCATGCCAGGGAGACCAGTGAGGCTGAGGCCGAAAGCCCTGCGGGTGCAAAGTGGAGAGGGACAGTGAGAGGCTGTGGCAACCCAGGGTCCCCCCTCCAGCTGCCTCATCCCCTGCCACTGGGGGCTGTGTCCCTTCTGGCCTTGTCCTTTCCCCTCATGTCTCTCTGCCATTGAGTGAGACCTGGACAGGCTGAGAGTTGGGCAGAGAGGGACCTAACAAGGCTCAGCAAGGGCAAGCATAGAGTCCTGCACCTGGGGAGGAATAACCCCATGGACCAGGACAAGTTAGGGGTTGACCTGCTGGAAAGCAGATCTACAGAGAAGGACCTGGGAGCGCTGGTAGACAAGTCCACCACGAGCCAGCAATGTGCCCTCATGGCAAAGAAGGCCAATGGTCTCCTGGGGTGCATGAAAAAGAGTGTGACCAGCAGGCCAAGGAAGGCTCTCCTCCCCTTCTCCTCTGCCCTAGCGAGGCTATGTCTGCAGTCCTGGGTCCAGTTTTGAGCAACCTGCTGTGGGTGACCCTGCTGTAGCAGGGGGGTTGGACTGGATGATCCTTACAGGTCCTTCCCAGCTCCCACCACTCTGGGATTCTGTGCAGTTCTGTCCCTTACCCTGCAGTGGCTCAATGCTGTTCTGCTGCACCATGATGCTGAGCTGCAGCACGAGTTGGGGTGCACTCTTCAGGAAGGTCTCCAGTAGACGCAGCATGCTGATGTCTGCGCTCTCAAACATCATTCGCCAGTAGAAGTGGCGTCGGCGGTGCTCAGCCTGCCACCGGCTCTGCAGCCCCAGGTACAGTGTGCGGAGATACCTGTGTGAGGTGGAACAGGAGGGTGAGATGACCCCCCGGCACCCAGGTAGCCGAGCTAAATGCCCCCTGCCCATGCCAGGCAGGCCCAACCAGCTCCAGACACCACTTCCCCCGTGGTTTGGGACCATACAAAGCCTCCCAGGGCAGGGGTGAAGATGAGCATATCCCTGTCCCACCCTGGGACCCTGAGATGCTGGGAAGGGACAGCGGGTGCAAAGCCAACTCAATGCCCTCCTGACAGAAGTTTCACCTAACCATCATCCCACTTCCCACCTGCCCATCACCACACCCCTCCACCCACCCCGGTGCTGCCCCTGGCTGCCCACCCCCAGGCAAGGATCCCACCCACAGCCCCACTCTTCAGCCACCCATGGATTTGGTCCCAGCCCAGCCCCACGTCCGGCTACTCCTCAAAGAGGATATTTTGGTGGTGGCTGGCATGGAGCCCTCCCTGCCTCCTCCTGCCCCAACCATGACGGGAGGCACCAGCTGGTCGTGCCGCGGTGCCCGCGGGATGCTCCCGGGTCCTTGTGCCGGTGCTGCCTCGGCTCTTGGCAGGGCTGTGGGCGCGGGCACAGGCTGGCCCCGCCATCTGGTCGTCGGCCGGGGGTCAGCGGAGGTGTGCGTGGCACGGACGCAGGCATCGGCTGAGTCACTGCCACCAAAGACCCTTCCCTGTGGCACGGGGCCAGATCCGGGCACCGCAGGAGGGGACACGGACAGGACATCCCCGGGAGGAGAACGGAAAGCTAAAGTGGGAGGATGTCAGGACATAAAGCTTCCTCCCAGCCGAGTAAAAACCATCACACAGAGCGACAGCCCCTCCCTCAGCTCCAGAACGTGCTGCCAGCAGACTCCATTAGCCCAGAGCACAGGAGAAACCCTGATCCCAGCACTTTCAGCTCATTCATCAGCAGGAAGAGGCAGGAACCAGCCCTGCTCCTGCAGTGTGCTCCCACCCCTGGGCTGCACAGCCCTGAGATCACGGTGGTGGCCACCAGCTGGGGCCACCGAGGCCCCTATACCACCCCACTGCCATCTGCTCCCGCCTCAGGCACCCTGTCACCACCTGCCCATCTCTTCCCACCACTCTGCTGGGAGCCCAAAAAGCCCTCCCTGAGGAGCTGGTGGCCAGGCAAGACACTGTTGTCAGCAAATAACCCATTTTTAGTAGTCCCATCCGAGTTCAGTGAGTGCTGGTGGCTGTGGGGCTAGCCCACAGCCCTGTGGCTAGCCCGGCTCCTGGACCCCAACAGCTTCTTTGGGTTGGTGTCCAAATGATGTTTTAACATCCATGTCGGGGGGGAGGGGGGGGACACACAGCTAATTTTAGCCTTTGCTGTGTCTCATCCCTCCTTGCTCAGGGAGAGAGGCTGCAGCCACCCAGCTCCTGACTCCTGGCACAGAGTCACACCCCAGTGCCACCTGCTCGTGGTACCAGTCAGATCAACATTGCCTTCATGGCACCAGCCAGGCCACTGCTGCCACCATGACACTGCTGTGGCTGCTGCCTGCCAGGCCCTGTCCCGTCCCCCTAAAGGGGCTGGGGGCAGATAGGGGACAGCCTGGGGACAGAGAGCATGGCATGAGGGGAAAGCAACCGGAGAAGCAACGCAGAGCCCAGGGTGCCACACGGTATCACTGCTGGTCCCAGGGCATCCACACACGAGTGAGACCCAGACATCGGTGACCTCATCTTCTCGCTGTTATCAGCCTCGCTAATTGGCCTCATCAGCGCCGTGATCCAGCTGCCTGCGGCACAGAGCAGACCTCGCGCACAGCCCCCAGAGCCACACCGCCCCCCTGGCACACCCGGCACCGACCTCTCACCGTCCCCGGCTCCGACTGACCCGTGGCCTCTCCCAGCTTTCGGCACAAGCACTAGTACTCTCTTGCCTTCACATCAGCTCCATAGATCTCATTAAAACGAGATTTCATCTCCCATCAATTTGCCAGAATGAAATGTTGATTCTTATTTGTTATGCTTGTGATCATCCCATGGTGTTCCAGCCCAGAGAAACATCCCCGCGCTGACACAGCCCAGCCCAGCGCCGTGGCAGCTGCCTGGGAAATATGGAATCAATCACCAAGAAAAAATCATTTAATTTTCAAAAAACTGATGAGGAGGCAGAAACCAACCGTGAGAGCTCTCAGGGCTAATTGCTCCCTTCATTGTATTCCAAAGAGTGATCTAAGGAAATCCCTGCAGCAGGAAGGTGCTGGGCTCTGGTGGGCACTGGGTTTGCTGGATCCCCACCATGAGAAGGTTTTCTGGAGCCATGCCACAGATGAGTTTGTCAGAGCCATACCACAGTCAGAGCCACATCACAAGCAGGTTTGCCACCAATGTCACTCTTTGCTTCCAACTTCCAGCTGCTGACCCCAGTTTTCAGGTGTTGGAAAGAAAGGAGTGTGGGGAGAAACATTCAGTTCTGGTTATAAGCAAATCAGCTAATCATTGTCCTCCAATGGAGGACGACAAGAGACCCCTTGGTCTAAGAGCAAGTGACACAGAATGTGATTTTCCTAGGAGGTAGTTGGGGACATCATCCCTCAATCCTTTAGATAAGCAAGGATAAAACTGATTCCCTCTTGCAGCCATTTGAATCCCTTACACATCCCAAAGTCAGATTTTCAGGGAGACCTACGTGTCCCACTGTTCCACACCCTGGCCCTGGGTCCCTGGGGCAGACAGGGGCAACTGAGACCACTTGTGGTCAGGGAAAGGCTCAGTCTGGCCCTCAAAATCCCTTTGTCCTGCACCCTGGGGCCAAGCAGGGACCTCCAACAAGTGACTGACTCCAGCACTGGGTCCTGCAGCAGAACAAGCTGACACCCCAAACTGGGTGCTCCCAGGGCTGAGAGAGCTCCAGAGCAGGCAGAGAAAAGCAGAGGGGCTGTGGGGGGCAAACCTGCAGGTTCCAACTCTCCCACCCTTCATGACCCCACCCAGGGATGGGCATCAGGACCAAGAGGTAGCACAGGGTCCCCAGGCTAGCAGAGGACAAGGAGGACACAGGCTGATGGGTGGCTTTCAGGCAGGACCTGTGGGTGTAGAAGGCAGCCTGGGTCTGGCCCTGGTGACTCCCAGGTAGCCAAACCAGATGTGACCCTAGGCCAAAGCAGACACGAAGGCATCACAGGCGCAGGCAGGGCTGTCCCCAGTTCAGACCCACAGAGACACACCAGGCAGCTGCCAGCCCACGGGAGTGGCGGGGGACCACTGGCACACTGCCGGGCAGGAGGCACAGCCGGTTATGCCCAGCATCCCCTTCCTGCTACATTCCTTTGCTATAAAACCCGGTGATTTTTGGCTAGCAGACTGGATAATGATTCCTGAGCTGCAAACCCACCCAAGCAGCAGCCCCCAAGTGTAGCAGTGACATGGGCTTGGCTGGGGGACAGGTCCATGTCGGTGCTGCTTACACGAGCACATGGTCATGGAACCAGCACTGTCCCCAGGGAGCATCTGTAGCGAAGGGTTCGCATGTGCACCACGAACCTGCTGATGGCAACCAACTTCATCAGCTTCTCACAGCCTCTGTAATTTGGCATAATCCCAGAGTTAGTGCTCGGAGCTGCCCTCACAGCTGGGCAGTGGCTGCATTTTTGTGAACCAGGGAGGTCTTTGCAGGAGCTGGGGCTGTGATGGGTTTGCTAACAGTGAGACTAGTTGAGGCAACATGCGGCAGGTAAATCAGGGAAGGGAGAGATGTTTGGCAAAGGGTACAGTGCCCTGGCCAGGAAAAGCTTCCCCTTCACAAGCAGCATCTATTCCACACTTCTTTAACTGCCACATCCACCTGCATCAGATCCAACCACACTAATGGGTTTAGCAAACTGCATTTAACTGGTCACCCGCACTAATCCCAAATCCCAAGATTAGAAAGAGCCTCAGCTGCAGCTTGAGACCAACATGTCCTGGAGGGTCAGTGCTGAGAGTTACTGCTTTAATTGGCTTAAGAGCCTATGTGGTGCAGCAGATCAGGAGACCGTGGCTAACACCACCGGGAGCAAAGCCTTCGACCACAGCCCAGCCCCAGCTCAGCCCAGGATCAGGTAATTGCCCACCAGGCACCAGAGCCAAGACTGAGCAGCCATAGGGCCAGAGCTGCCATCCTCTCCCTCACCAGTTCCTCCAGCACACAAAGGCAGGCTCTGCACCCACTTTGCAGCCAGCATACCCTAAGAGCTGCCTCGGTGAGGGGCAAGCAGTGGCTGTGCTGCTGAAAGAAGGGGCAGGAGCCCTTGCAGCATGGTGAAACAAAGTTCAACATCCCAGGAGCATCTCGGGAAATGCAGCGGATAAACGAACACATGCAGACAACAACAGGGAGTGGAGGAGACTCCAGACTAGAGCAGATCAGGAGTGGAAACAGCTCCAAAACCCAAGCTGGGAGCACTGCCTTCTCTGTGCATTGCTCCCGGAATTTGCCATTGTCTCCACTCTGTTCCCAGCACCATCCTCTCTGGGCAGCAGCTCAATACCAGGACCCCAGCTCTTCCCCAGTGTCTGAGGATAAAGCCTGGAGAAGCTGGGAAGGAGCAGGGTTGGTTCCATGGCACAGGGGAGGAAGGTGCCAATAAACCATTAGCTTGGGCTTCTGGAGGATCTGAAGAGACACAGGCAAAAGGCCTTGAGCCTCGAGCCTGCCAAGCTGCTTCTCACCCTGCCTGCACAGCCTGCCTGCTCCTGAGCCCAGGAAAGGACAGGCAGCAGAACCTGAACAGGCTGGGGACAACCAGCAGCTCCTAGCCCACCACCCCACAGACTATGGTGAGCTCAAAGCAGGAGCACAAGGAGGTGCAAGGGAGGAGGATTCAAGCCCAAGGTGTTTGAGGCCCTGCAGAATCATTTCACCCACCCAGGGACTATCTACTAAGGCCAAGCAGGACCTCTAGCACTACCCAGCCACACGGACAGCAGGTCTATACCACCCAGTTGAGCTGCAGGATCCTCATGGTAGCTCCTGCTCACACCCACCTCCACCCACTGCTCCTGCCACACCCAGCTCCTGCCACACCCACCTCTACCCACAGCTCATGCCACACCCACCTCCAGCCACAGTAGAGCTTTGTTGAGGGCTCTCCCCCTCCAGCACCCATCCTGCTGTGGTTGGAGAGAGATTGATCCCTGTGCCCCCCCACAGCCACCCAAGTCCCTGCTGCACCTCACCATCCACTCCCACTGCTTCCCATGCCCCGCCATCCCCCCAAGTGCCCTCCAAGCTGCACTCTGTTATCCCCACCCATGTCCCTGCTGTACCCTGACCCTTGGTTCCCCCATTCTCCCATACCTCCAGACCTGCCCCAGCTGCAGGAGGTGGATGAGGCCCTGCAGATCCATCCTGACCCTTGGTCCCCCCCATTCTCTCATACCTCCAGACCTGCCCCAGCTGCAGGAGGTGGATGAGGCCCTGCAGCAGCCACACGCAGAGGCGGCAGCAGCCGCGGGGCCCTCGGGCGCTGTCCTTGGTGCTGCCGCCGCCGTCCTTGGTGCTGCCCGCGGCGAAGTCGTAGACGAACCACCTGAAGCTCAGCAGCTGCACCACGACCGAGGGCAGGAGCACGAAGAGCAGCGTCAACCCGAACCACCATCGCTGCCCCCTCACGTAGTAGTGGGCCGCCAGCCACAGGTCCGAGGCACCGTCCGCGAAACAAACCAGGAGGGCGCAGAGCACCCAACAACCGTCCCGCAGCCGGTACCNCACCGGGAACCTCCGACCCGCCCCCGCCACTCCCCGGCTCGGCACCCGCCAAGACACGCCCGCCCCTGCCGGTACCGGTAGCCGTTGGCCCGCCTCCGCCGCTCCCCCTCCGAAGAGGGCAGCAACCCCCCAGCCGCTGCAGCGGGGTCCCGGGAGAGCGCACGGTATCGTTGGCCGCCTCACCACACCGGGAAGGGCGACCGGCCCCACCCCGGTCGGCCCCGACCCCCAGGTTGCATGCTGAGCCCCCTCCCGGTGCCAGCGGGTGCCTCCCCGCGCCCCGACCCGGTGCCGGCGGACCACCCCCCGGGGCAGCGGCCGTGCTGTCCGACCGCCCCCCACTCAGCTCGTCAAGGACCGGAGCTTTCTGGGTGGCATTGGATCCTCCCGGCCCCGAGACTCAGCCCTTAGCCCAGGCAAGACCTCGCTTATGGGTCCAGGGCGAGACCTCCCAGGACAGGGCAGGTGGAGACGCTGTGGGTGCTTCTGCTCGCCCAGGGCCACAGGCCACCAGGCTCCTAACCAAGGGAGTCCCAGCAGGGACCTGCTAAGCGGCTTTGGGGGGAGAGTTTCAGCCTTGGGGAAGTACTTAAGGTGCCATAATACCAGTGCCAAGGTCTGCAGGTGGACCTGGGGCACTGAGGTTTGGGTGCACAAGTGTGCAGATGCTGCCCTGCTCCTCGGCTCTGCCCCACCACCTCTCCTCCATTTGCTGCCCATCAGAGAATGGACAGAGCATGCCTGGCAGTGCCAGGGGCTGGTATCCCCATGGGACACGTGCTCATACAAGGAGCAGCAGCACTGTACTGGCATCCCTGGTGCTGCTGGGAGGGAAAAGGCTCTTCGCTCCTTTGCAGCGTGTCTCCGGGGATGGGTGATTACATGCAGGCAGCTGCCCGCTGAAGGCAGCTTCAGGACAGCCTCTGCCTCGCTGCATTTCAGCCCCCATGGCTCAGCCCCATGGAGGAGCCTGGACCATGGTAAGGACACAGTGAGGGGAGCATGGTTTATCCCAGGAAACATGGCCAGCTTCCCAGCTCTGCCTTGCAGAGCAGCAAGAGGGATCAGCTCAAATTGGGGGTAAGCCTGGAATCCTGCTGCCCAAAACTGAGGTGGGGGGAAAGTGTTAGTCAGCACGAGGGAGCAGAGTCAGGCCCTTGGCGAGGCTCTCCCAGTGCTGCATGTATTAGCATGGGAAATGAGACTTAAATACCTAACCTTGAGATGCTCCTGACAGATCCCCTCGACAAACGCCTGCCTGGGGGAGGGGATGCTCTCAGAGTCCCAGAGCCCGAAGAAAGGAGCCTTTCATCCACCGCCATCAGGGTCAGGGCCCCTTCTGAGGATGGGCTTATCTGGCTAAGCCCCCAACAACACCTGGTTAGCTTCAGTCCTCTCCAGGCTTGCTTCTGGGGTCACTCTGTCCTGGCTGGGCAATGGAGCAGAGCTGGTGCTGCCACAAAGGTGGGTAAGGCACCAGGGAGAGGGGACCTGGAGACCAGAGAGAGACAGATCCACCTTCCTTCAGAAACCCTGAAATGCCCCCTCTGAAAGCAGAGTTAAAAATCACAACCTGAGAACATGGGGACTGGGGGTTGAAGTCTGATTTATCTTAACAACAGGCCTCAGCAGCCTGGGAAAAGAAGAAAGAGAAAAAAAACCCCTATAAACATCCCTGAAGGCTTCCTGTGCAGCTGTCAGCAGGCAGGGAGGGGTTCTAGCTGCATACAGAAAAGCTCTGCAAAGAAAAATGAACATGCTGAAACCAAACCCAGCTCTTTCCACCACAAAATACACAGCACAGCAGAGCAGCTCTTGGCAGTGGGCAGCTGGTCCCTCTGACTGCCCAGTTCCCAAGGGGGCTCAGAAACATGCAACTGGTCCAAATAGACCTCTGGTCTCCAGGCTGAGTCCAGCCTCCAAGCAAAAGGCCTGCCCCTGGCTCCAGGAGGAGAAATCCATGATGATTTGTGGCTGGCTCGGAGCTTGGCTGGGGAGAGGCTTGCAGAGCACAGCACCAGCTGCTGCTTGCTGCCCTGCAAATGTTTTCCTGGTGCCTGTGGCTTTGCCATCCCTCCTGCCACTGCAGACTCAGCTGCAGCTTCCCTCATGCCTGTCCCTATCTGCCCCCTCCCCTTCCTGGGGAGAGCAGTCCCCACCCCTCCATGCAGCCCAATGTCCCTGGTAAACCCCTGCCTTCATTGCACAGTCATGGCAACTCTGGACAATCATTATGCTTCTCTGCAGTGCTGCCAGAACAGCAGGCTGCCAGAACAGCCTGTCCCTATCCCCAACCCCATCTCCACGCCATCCCCATCCCTGTCTCCATCCCCTCCCTATCCCAAACCCTGTCCCCACCTCCATCCCATCCCCATCCCCATCCCCATCTCCATCCCTCCTGCAGACTCTGAAAGCTGTCCCTCCTCCTCGCCTTTCTGGGCAGTGTGAGAGATGCTGGTGGAGGTGGAGGGAGAAGGTTTCCAGCCCAGTGAAGGTCACCATCCCCTCTAGGCCATGCTTCCCAAGCACCGCCTCCAGCTCCAAACTCAGTAGCCAAACCCCAGTCTCAAGGGGCCATGTCAATGAGTGTGTGGCAGGACAGATGGATGGGGCTGTCACTGGTAGGTAACTAGGTCTAGCTCCAGGAGGGTCCCAGCACACATCATGAGAACCAGGTGCTCTTTTCTTCTCTTCTCATCCCATCAAAGCAACAATGACCAGACACTGCCTTCATGCCTTTCTGAGAGCTGAAGCCAATCACTTTGCAGTGGATGCTGTAGTGTGAGGGTGCAGGAGAAAAAAGCAAACCCACGTCCCACATTCTGCACCCCATGTCCTACATCCCGCTCTGCAGTCAATCCCAGTGCCTGTGTCCCACTGGGACACTGTGGGAGCCACCCCTGAGACGGGAGGTGGGAAGCAGCTGGCCCCCAATCCAGCCTGTAGATCTCCAGCCAGACACCCCCACTGAAAAAGGAGCATTTCCCAGTGCTGGCATCCAGCCCCAGTCCTGCTGCCTCTTTTGGATGATGTCAGGAAAAACTCCAACCCATGAGTGAATCACTCACAGCCTGGGCAAGATGCTGAGCCTCAGCACTCGCTTCCAGCGCTCCCCTGGAAGTCACCTTATTTTAGCAGACACTGCCGCAGCCAGAGGAGCTCTCCCCAGCTAACTGCAACAAACAACCTTATGGGATTAGGGCCAGTAATCTTCCCATCTGAGTAATCTTTCTTAAGGGATTATTTGCCTACAGAAGTGTGGTGACCACTGGCCAGACACCACCTCGCTCCCTCTATCCCTGTGATTATTTATTGGCTGAAAGAGCTGAAAAAGCTTGGTTATAAAATCTGAACCCATTCCCTAACACTGCCCAAGGACCATCTGTACCAGACAGGTACCAGCAACAGCCAAGAAGTCTTGGTCCTTCAAATGAAGTTTGGATGCTCACAAGCTGCTTTGGAAGAATTTAGCCCTTTTGGGAAGTGGGGAGAGGTGAAGCACAAGGTCTAAACAAAGCTCTCTCCTCTCCACCATGTCATTGTTGCAGTGGTTACATATATCTGAACAACACCCACAAGGAAATGTGTTTCTTCTACGTTCACCATGAACAATTACACATTCACCTCGAGGAGTGTGTTGGCTTGGAGTTGGCTCATGAGAGGAGGTTAATGTCTGCAGACCACAGCCCCTGGCAGAAGCAGTGGGATGCAGAGCTACAGTCATCACGTTCCTTGTCAGAAAGGCATCAATGCTGTCTCCAGCAGCCCAGAGGTGCCACAGCACTGGAGGTCACCACACACCTTTCAGGGAACTTCTCACCACGAAGAAGGGCACAAGCCAACAGGTTTGTTCTGTGAAGGACACAAGCCACCTGTTCAGGTCCACATCACCACTGGTATTTGTCTCCTCTAGCCTGCACTCAGTGCCTCAGGGATGTCACCCTCCCATAAAAGCACTGATCCAAGACAAACTGGAGGTCCCTCCACCATCAACAGGGTAACGACAGTGTCACCATCATCACATCACCGAGCAGCATTGCTATGGCAGCAGCAACAGTGTGTGCAGCTCTGCTGCCAGCAGGGACCTGGCAGCACCAGCTGGAGGTCACAGCCAGGGAACCTTCCACTGGGCACTACCACCCTGAGGCAGAGCCTCACCAAGGAGAACTCCAGTGCAGCCCATTGTCACCAGTGAGAAACAGGAGCAGGACCAGCACCCAGACGGTGCCAGTCCTGTTGGCTCTGAGCTGGGAACTGGACAGATTCACCAGGGAGATGCAGGGACATGGCACACGAAAACCCACATCCCTGTTAGCTGCCAGCCCCAGGTGGGCTCCTGGAACCCCTCTCCTCACACAGTGAGGGTCTGCCACTCCTTGCCATCAGCGCTGGGTCTTCCAGACTCCCCGTTGCTCCATCTCTTCTTGCTCACAGGCTGCTTTGGGTGGAAAGAAGGTCATTTTGAGGGGCAGTAGTTCCCTCTTCCTGTAGGCAGTGTCAGTCAGGGCAGAAGACCAAGGTGTTGCCCTGGCAGAGCACTGCGGCTGCTCCAAGCATCCCCGGGGCTGGTCTCTGCCAGGCACAGACCGGGGGCCACCGGGGCTGACCGAGGGCAAGCTGACCCACCGGGACAGCAGGCAGGTCCCCTCGGTGGGGAGAACAGACCTTCAGCTACTGAGCTCCGGACCAGCCACGCAGCTGCATAAGTGCAATCTGAGCTCATCGCCCTGAGCTTTTAGTGCTTTTTATGGCGTTCTGGGGAGAAAAAGGGGACAGAGAGGGAACCTGATGCCGTAAGAAGCTCAGCTGCCTGCCACCGGCTCCTGCTGGAAGGCAGAGAGGAACAGGAGACAGAAGGGGACAGGTTGTGACAAGGCATAAATAATTCACAGCCGCGGGGAGCAGTGAGGGGCTCAGCCCAGAGACTCTCCGGGCTGCGGAGAGCGGGCCAAGGGTGGGAGCTGGCTCCGGGCGGTGGCACAGGCGAGTCCCCGTGGGGCCGGGACCATACCCATGCCGGGGACTCGGGGACAGTCCCAGAGGCACTGGGTCTGTCCAGGGTGTAGAGAGCCAGTCCCAGGGACACGGAGCTATCTCTATCCCGTGGGCACGGGACCAGTTCCTACGCCGAAGGCATCGAACCAATCCCGGGGTTATAGAACCGGTCCCGGCGAAACTGAGTAGGTCCTGGGGTCACGGAGCCATTCCCAACCTGGGAGCGCGGGGCAGGTCCCGGGGGCACGGAGCCAGCTCTGGAGGCACGGAGTCAGTCCTGGGGGTACAGGGCCGGGACACAGAGCAAGTCGCAGGGGCACAGGTGCGGTCTCGAGGGTACGGAGCCGTTCCCATACCGGTCCCCGGTCCCGGTGTCTCCCCTCCCCTCCCCTCCGTGGATTCTCCGGCAAGGGCCAGCGCAGCCGCAAGGGGGCGCACTCCTCCGAGCCCCTCCCGCCGCGGAACCAACGTGCGCGGCTACGGCTGCAACCGGAGCGGAACAGTCACGGAACTAGGACCGGGCTGGGCCCGACCCCATCATGGCGCGGGACCCTGCGTTCGTGCTGCGCTACCTGGCCGAGGTGGAGGAGCTGGCCGAGGATGTGCTGGCGGCGCGGCAACAGGTACGATACGACCAGGCCCTGCCTCCCCCCAAGTAGGGCTTTCGTCGGTAGACCCGAGCCCCGCATGCAGTTACTTCTCTGCCGCTGCAGATCGTGGACCTGGACGTGAAGCGGAACCGGAACCGCGAAGCCCTGCGGGCGCTGCAGAAGGACCCGGAGCCCGACGGTGAGGCCCAGGCTCGCCGGTGCTGCCTGACCCGAGCCCGTCTTCCGTGAGACCAGAAGAACGGCAGCGGGTCCACGGAGAAAAGCTTCTCTGACAAAGCCTTTCCCTTCTCCTCTCCTCCCCCAGACAAGGCCATGGTCTGCTTCGGGAACATGTTCATCGAGCTGCCCAAAGCACAGACCAGGGAGATGCTGCGGAAGGGTAAGGGCGAGGGGTAAGGGTGAGGGGTAAGGGTGGGCAGCCTGGTGGAGTCACCCTAGGTACAGCCTTAGTCATGACAAGACTGAAAGAAAATAATCAGAGTTGTGCCCAGCACTGTGCTTCGAAGTGAGCTCCAGAGCTCAGTACTGGGACCAGTTCTCTTTAATCAGTGATCTGAGGATGAAGGGCACCCTCATCAGTTTGCAGATGACACCCAGTTGCGTGGAAGTGTTGGTCTGCTAGAGGGCAGGAGGCTCAACAGAGGGGTCTGGCCAGGCTGGATTATTGGGATGAGGTTCAACAAGGCCAAGTGCTGGGTCCTACACTTTTGTCACTGAGTGGTGAGGTATTGGAATAGGCTGCCCAGGGAGGTGGTGGAGTCACCATCCCTGGAGATGTTCAGAAAGGGTAGTTGTGGTGCTTAGGGGATGATTTAGGGATAGCAGTAGTGTAGGGCTGTTGGTTGGACTTGATCCATCCCTGAGATGTTTCTATGTTACAACAACCCCTTGAATGCTCCAGACTTGGGGCAGAGTGGCTGGGAGGCAGCTGGTGGAAAAGGCCCTGGGAATGCTGGTCAACAGCAGCTGAAAATGAGGCAGCCGAGTGCCCAGTTGGCCAAGAACACCAACAGCATCCTGGCTTGGATCAGCACTAGTGTGGCAGCAGCACTAGGGCAGGGATTGTCCTCCTGGCCTGGGCCCTGGGGAGGCCACAGCTCCAATCCTGGGGTCAGGTTTGGGCTGTTCACTCCAAGAAGGACACTGAGGTGCTGGAGTGTAGCCAGAGAAGGGCAGCGAAGCTGCTGAAGGGTCTAGAGCACAAGGGTTGTGAGGAGCAGTTGAGGGAACACTGAGCATCCCCTGGTAGGTTCTGCCTGCAGCCCAGAGCCCCCAGTCCTCCTCAGCCCTGTGCCCCTTGTCTCAGACCAGGAACAGCTGGACGAGGAGATAAGCAGCCTGCGGAAGGAGCTGCGTGTGAAGGTCAACCGCCTCTTTGAAGCTCAAGGTAAACACTCCCCCTCTGGAACCTTCTCAGGCCCTGGGAGCAGATGTCCTGTGTCAGGAGGGTCCAGAAACTCCTGAGCTCAGGGTGTTCCTGCAGCTGCCTTCCCACTGGCTCTGCAGGGCCTTCCCTGCTCCAGCAGGACTGGCTGGTTCCCAGTATGGAGCTGTCACCCAGCAGCTCACTGAACAGGCTCCCACATGCACCAGGGTGACCCCAGATCAGCCCCCTGGGGCTGTCCCTGCCCTCCCCACAGCCCCTCTGCAGTTTAACATGGAGTGCTTCACTTGTCTTCTGCAAAATCCTGATTTTTGTGTGTGTCCTTTCAGGTAAAGCTGAGCTGAAGGGATTTAACCTGAACCCCATGACTGCTGAGGAAATGAAGCTCATTAATCGTATCCTGGAGGGCTGAGGTGGCCACGCCATCATCACTGTGTGTTCAGGCTGTCACCCCTGGAGCTCACACCACAACAGCTGCAGCCTCTGAGGTCTGCAGGAGGACACTGGCACACAGAGCCCACCTTGGGTGAGGTCCTTGGCAGGTGCTGGGAAGCATTTGGCTCTCCAGCAATGACACTGCAGCCTCCTTGGAGCAGGAACTCCTCCCTGCAGGCTGGGATACAGTGCCTGTGCCTGGGGTGAAAGTGGGATCATTAAAATCAGAGCAGTGAGACATTCCAAGCCCTGTGTGTCTGCTCCTTGTTGGGTTTTCCTGGGAGTGCTTCAGGAGTTTGGCTTCAGAGCTGGTTCAGTGTCACACTGGGAACAGGAGTAGGAAGAAGTGGGAATGCAGAGCATGCTCAGAGCACAGCAGAGGAACTGCGTGTGCCTGCTGTGTTAAAACAAAAGCCAAGCAGACATCTGAAACATGTCAGGAATCTTCCTATAGATGTGTAGGGAGGAGCAGGGGTCCAGTTAATGTTGCTGGGAAAACAGGTTCTGCTGTTAGGCTGGAAGACAAGAGAGCACAGAAAGCAAGCTTTGAGAATGAGGTGAAGGCATAGAGAAAATACCTGTAAACTTAGAAGAGCCTGAAGAGAGCTGAGCAGAAACTGGAATACAACAAGTTCCACCTAAATATAAGGAAAAACTCCTTTGGTGTGAGGGTGCAGAGCCCTGGCCCAGGCTGCCCTGGAGGTGACCCTGGACAAGCTGCTCTGCTCCTCTCCTGCTGGAGCAGGAGGGTTGGAGTGGATCCCCAGAGGTCCCTTCCAAGCACTGCCATGCTGGGTTTCTGGGAAGCAGAGCTCTCCATCCTGCCAAGCCTCAGGCCTAACAGAGCTGGGCCCAAGCCCTCACTCTTCCCTTCTGCACAGCCAGGCAGAACTCCCCCTCCGCACCTCCACTTCCCTGGCCCCTTCCAGTGGTGCCTCCTCCAGCAGCCCTGTGCCTCCCTGTCCAGTTCCACACATACTTCCAATGATGCAGAGTTCCAGAAATACCCTTTCAGACTCCTCAGAACTGAGGTGATTTCTGTACACCTGCAAAGCCAACTCCTGTTGCCTGAGCTAAGGTTTTTAATGCTGGAGCTACCAGCACATCTCCTAAGTACACAACTGCCAGGGGTGAGGCAGCTCTCCAGGCTGCAGCCTCAGGTGCACAGAGCAAAAACAACATCAATTCATTACCTGGACTGTAAATGGCATCTCCTGGAAGCCAGCAGCAGCACAAGGTGCCAGGGGCCTGTGTCAGAGCCACTCTTACATAGCCTGCCGCGCAGCCAATGCCTCCCTAGTTGATGCTGAGGTTATTTTTACAGTATCATGGCAACAGGTTTCTCCTCTTGACATGTTTCCATAGTAGAGGCATGAGGAGGATCAGGTGCTGCCTTCCCTACAAGCTTTGTTTTGCTGTGCAGAATGTCTTCAGCCTCTTCATTTTCTTCCACTGTACAGAAGTAAGCTCTGTGGGCACAGAGGGACCAGGAGAAGCCAATGACCCTTCTGGCGGCCCCTGGGAAGGAACTCCTTCAGGCCCATGCAGCTTCCAGGCTGGGAGAGAGCTTCAGGAGCAAGAAGGGTAGCCAGTGTCTTGTGCTGAGCCAGCAGTGTCCTGAAAGAAGCAGGAACTGCTTCTGCCCAGCATGAGGAAGAGAGAGTGAATGTCCCCAGTGATGCCTCCCATGCCAAGCCTGGGCTCAGCTATTGCTGAATCCTGATCAGTTGACTCCTGAAAGCTGTTTTCAGTTTCTTCCTGTCAGCAGCCTGTGATGACACCATGAGCAGGGGAGTTACGTATCACCTTCCTCTTCCTTCCTGTGGAGGTGAGGCCACCTCCTCCCTCCAGGTGAGGCTGTACTAGTGTTCTGTTAGAAGCTGCAGCCAGAGAGGATCGTGGGCACACCGAGCTGTGCTGCAAAATGCAGTTACAACACAGGTCAGCCTCACAGAAGTGACTCCAGAACCCAACCACCACTTCCCAACAGGAGAATACACCATGACCTCGAGGGGAGTGCCCAGTAAAGGGTCACCCCAGTGACTCCAGAGTGGCCTTTGCAGCAACACAGGCATGCAATGAACTCTGCTGTCACTCAGGGCTTGCAGAGCAGGACTATGCCCATAACTGTTCCCATGCCATGCATTCCAGTTGTCGATGGTGCTGCTGTAGCCTGGACACTTACATCCACTTTTGGAAGGAGTCTGCTCCTTTTGGTCTCAATCCCCTGAGAGCTCAGAGGCCCATTCTTGTTCTGAAGTGAGAGGAGTGTGCTCTGCTCTGGCTGAAGTGCTCAGGGAGGTGAGAAGGGCACCCTGCCAGCACTGCAGCAGGGCACACCCACACAGGTGTCTGCCAGGGTGTTCTCATTCTCCAGAGTACCCAGACCTCCCCTCTCCTGACAGACCTGTCCTTCCACACCAGCTCTGTCCCTCTTAGCCCACAGCAGCACACACAGGTACTGCAGCACCTGAGCCATGGCACTTACCTTGTGCACACAGGAGTGCAAAGCTGGAAGCAGTGCACGTCTTCCTCCTGTTACTATCTGAGGTTACTGCAGTTGTGCAGCATTTGGTGATCAACTTCACAACGAGCTGCTGGGAGCAGAGTGCTCCAGAAGTGGCTGCTGGGGCAGGCTTGATGCAGGAGGGGCTCTGAAAGAGAGCTCTTGTGCAAGCCCCAGCCTGGACACAGACTCCATTCCCTTGCAGCCCTGGGCTGCTTTGTTTTCCCACTCTGAAGTGACACCAAGCTCACTAACTCCCCTCTGTTCCTGGAAGTTCATCACTTAATCACTGCAAAGGTTAGACTGTGACCAGCTGCCAGGACAGACATGGAAGCAGAACATCCACTCCAAACATTAGGAGTTAAAAACACATCTCTGTCTGCCACCCCTTCCCCCCACAGCATGAAGTGTGCCTCTGAGAAGATGACACTGAGTTCATGGTCCTCATGGCTGCTGGCAGGGAGGGAAGGCGAAGCCCTGGCCTCAGAAGCCAGCTGGGGAGCTAGGACAACACTGAGTTAGGGAGAAGCAGGCAGTTTTGCCAAGAGTTCATCTAAGAGAAGTGTCTGCCTGTGAAGCTGCTACCCTGCTAGCAGGCAGGGGGAAGCATGAAGCAATAGGAAATCCAAGCCTAAATCTCTTTCCCATGCACTGAGCCAAAGAACATTCTGAGCCTATTGCAGAGTTTCTATTCCTGTTCTCGAGGGTACCAGAGGAAAAAACTCCCTCCAGCTTCCAGAAAGACACAAGTGAAAGCAACGTCTAGCTGCAGCAGTGAGGGCTGAGAAGAATTCCCAGAATGAGCACTAACCCTCTTCTGGCAGCAGGCTGTGGAGGTCTCCTGGGAACAGTTTCCTTGCACAGTGTTCAGAGCTCTTCTGGGAGAGCCTGGCAGCTACCTGAGCACCCTGACCACACCAAGGAGTGCCACTCTGATTCATCTTTCCTCACCAACTGAAGTCACTTCAGCTCTTCCTGTGCACACTGCCTGCACAGTGATTCAGTTTGAGAGCAGGACCAGAGCAGACTGTGCAAGTTAGAGACACCCAGGAGCACAGCTAAGCTGTGTTTATCTGCTCCCCTGAAGTAAAGCTGGCCCCAGTGGCACCCCAGGAAACCTTGGGCTGGAGCTGACAGGACACAGAGCTGCAACAGGGTCACCAGCCACCAGGGGAGAGCTGAAAACATCAATTAGAGGAGAGACAGAGAGCACCACCAGCACAAATCACATCTGAGGGAAGCTTCCTTACCTAGGGTAGTGCCTGCACTCCATGTGACTGAGGCTGAGACAACACTCATCCCATTTGCTTGTCATCTCTGAAGTGCTGTTTGCTGCTTCTCCTTTCCCTCAGCTCCTGGAATGACAAAGCAGTTGTGCCCCTGGGTTCCTGCTGGTGCCATCCTTGGGCTGCACAAGCAGCAGATCAAACTCCCAGAACTTCAGCAGCAGATATTTGTCACTTAGCCACTCAGAAAAACCTGCATTTTAAAAAACAGAGTCAAGTTATGTTTTAAGGGGGTTTTTTTTGTTGCTGCTCTTTTGTTTTAAACACCCTCAACTCCTCTGGAATGCTTTTCTCCACAGGCAGCAGAAGGGATCTCCCAGTTGGGGTCTGAGCTTGAGCCAGTGTACCACAGACACAGGCTGTGTTCAGTGCTGGCAGCCAAACAGCACTGGCTGGAGGCTCCTCAGTGCTGCTGAGGCTCTCCTGCAAGACACACCAGCAGCAGAAGAGCTGACAGTAACTCTCCATCTCTGGCAAGTGCTGTGATGCTTGCAGGGGAACAGATTCCAGAAACAGTTTCACACCAGAGAGGGCCAGAGATCCTACAGACAACCTTACAGGGTGCTGCACCCAGCTAATGAACCCTGATGCTCTGAAGCCTTCCAGATGGCAGCTCTCCTCCTCTGAAACAGCTCAAACCTCCCCTCACTCCCAGCCCCAGCCTGGCTCACTCTCAGCCAGCCTGCAGGCACCTACTGACAAGGTGCAGAGGCATCAGGAGGCAGCCCTGTCCCAGGGAGAGCAGCTGGTCTCCTGCTAGCACCACAGAATCACAGACTGCTTTGGGTCTTAAGGCACCTTTCAAGGTCACCTAGTCCAACCCCCAGCAGACAGCAGGGACAGCTTCAACTAGCTCTGCTTGCCCAGAGCCCCAGACAACCTGCCCTGGGATGGTCCCAGGGATGGGACATCTCCCACCTCTCTGGGCAGCCTGTGCACCCCACTGGAAAAGATTTCCTCCTTCTATCTAGTCTAAATCACCTCTTTTAGCTTAAAACTATCACCCCTTGTCCTGTCACAACAGGTCCTGCTGAACAGTCTGTCCCCACCTGTCCTTCCAAGCCCTTCAAGCACCAAAAGGCTGCAGTAAGGTCTCCCTGGTGACCCTTGTATGTTCATTAGCACCCTGACGGTTTCAGATCTTGATGGATCAGGATGTCACAGGTGCAGGGCTCAAAGCAGAGTTTGTCTGATCACCTCTGGACACTCTGGAGGCTGTGGATCAGAGCATTTTGTATCTGCAAAAAGAACTCCCAATGTCCCTGCCCCACACTGGGCACTCAAGCACTGTCTGAGTGGCTCATCACCCTGAGACATCCAAACACAACTCCAGGAGGCCATTCCCAACAGATAACCACACCTCCAGTCCACAGGATTCCTTCCAGTCACCACCCTACAGTCTCCACAGCCCAGCAAGAACTCTCAGTCAGAAGCCAGAAGACAGAGGCCACCACCCCACAATGCAGATAAACCCTTCAGGCCTGACCCCTGTATGGTTACAGGCTAAAAGGTCCCCAGGTCCCCACCAGGTCTGCAACCCCTTCAGCCACTGGAGCTTCAACCCAACATGGCATGATGAGATCTCACTAAAAGCTGCAGCAAAAAGCAGAAATCAGAAGCAATCAAGAATGGTAACTGAAAAATGAGAAGTGACTGCCCTGGGCCAGTGCTGTACCTTCCAGCTGGCACAAGGCTCTTCCCATGCCTCCAACCTTCCACACACTCTCACCCACAGCAGCTCACTGTTCCACTCTGGAGAGGCTCTTGATCACTCAGAGCAAGCAGTGAACTCTGCTGAACTTTCAGAGAGAGAAGTGATGGATGTTCCTGTCTCCTCAGCCATCATGCTGTGGTGGGACACCTTTTGGGGAGCTGTCTTAATCAAATGGAAGCTATTAAACTGGAGACAGCAGCAAGTGTGACATGTAACAAATCAAAGAGCTCTCTGCCCTGAATCATCCTGTCCTTATGCTCTTCTGAGGGAGAAGAAAGGCTGCCAGAGTCCAACCACCACCAATAAAACCAGGACTGACATTTCAGCTTTGGTCCTTGCTGATCTGTCACTGGCACTGCCAGTGCTCTGGTGACACCAGTGTCCCAGTGAAGAGAGACTGGAGGGAGGCAGGGTGACAGCAGCAGGACAGCCAGATCCTGGGGGTGTCTGCAGGAGCCAGAAGAGGCAAGGTTCATCTGATGCACTGCACATCAAGCAGTACAACTGTGGAGTTCTTTCCTGCCCCTCTCAGCACACACAGACAGGTAGGGCACAGCAGCCACCTCTGCTCTGCAAAACCAGTGGGACAAGAGGAAAGGAGCAGCTGGGTGTTAAAGCAAGGGAATTCACTGTAAGAAATTCTGCTGCTGCCCTGAGAAATGGTGAAAGAGCAGGGCATGAGGGCAGCACAGAACACAGCATGGCACCAGCAGGAGAGGACAAAGAAGAAAAGAACAAGATGCCCACTGGGTGTTCGGCCAAAACAAACAGAGAAGTCATTCTCACCTTCCTCAACCAACAGCAGCCTTCAGTTTTCAACCAGGGAAATCTCTTCTCCTTGTGACCTGCCAACCTAGGGATGGAAGAGCAGATTTTTAGCATTCACATGTCCTGCAGCTTCCCCCAGTTTCAGTGTAGAAGCCCTGCACAACTCAATTCATCAGCTGGGGGTAGCACACACCTTCAGTTCAGGTTCTGGGGAGAAAGGGATCCAACAACAGCTCTGCAGAGCAAACAGCTCAGGTTTGTTTGTGTCAGGAGGAAAGAGCAGAGCAGGCAGCCAGCCAGCCTGGGGGGTGGGGGAGAAGTTCCACTGTGCTGAAGAAAAACTGTCACATGCTCACAGAAATAAGTAACAAAATTCCCAACAACATATGTTGTGTTAAGTCCCCTTTTAAATTTGTATAGGTTGTAGGACTGAAATAAACAGGGAAGTCATGAAAGATGCCAGAGAACTCTGGCAAGGAGGAGCAGAACACTCCTGCAGACAGCCTAGTCTGCCCCATGGACTAAAGGTGGGTGAGGAGGGGCCCAGATGAGCATCCCCAGGGCACTTTCCTAAGGAGGCCCAGGCTCCTGCAGCCTCAGAAAGTGGCACTGGGCACATCCTGACCTACTACTGCATCTGAGTGTGGGAGGAGGGAACATGAGACATCACAACACGAGTCTGCTGTACAGCACAGACCTGCAGGAGTAGCACTGAGTTTATTTTTACATGTCTGGGAGTTTTGAGGTCAGCCACAAACTACTTCATTTAAGTTGTTGGTGTCACCTCAGTAATCACAGGCTTTTCCTGCATCCTTGTTTACTGTGTTCTGGTTATTTACCATCTTAACTGAGGTTGTGGGCATAAAATCAGCTTATGAGGGGTTTGTGTTGTCAAACAAAAACAAATGTGAATATGTTAATTGGCAATCACTAGCTTCTACCCCCTGGGCTCTAATTCCCACCTTAGTTTGCAGAGTAACCTCCCATTCCCTTCTCACAACTGTGTCCTTACTGAAGGACCTGGGGCACAGGGCAGGGGGAGCCCTCCTGGCCCTGGCCCTGCCCCCTCACCACACCTGCTGTGCAAAGCCAAGCTGCTGCCCACTCACAGCTCCCAGACAAGTGGATTCTTCATTGTGCACCATGGCATGATCCTCATGGTGTTAGATGTCTTGAGTCATCTGGCAGAAGCAAGGCAGTTCTCAGCCTCACCCTGTATTGCCACAACTTCCAAAGCAAAGAGTTTTCCCTCTGCCCCCAGGACAGTGGCCGAAGAAGAAGTTGCTCTCCAGGTGTGGGGGAAGAAACATGATCAGAGCATGAGACCACCCTTCAGGTCTCTTCACTGCAGAGCAGAGAAGCTAATGCCAAGCAAACCCACCCCAGCTTGTGCTCCAGGCTGCTTATGGACTCTCCTGTAACCTCTTCACACCCTCAGGGTGGAAGTCTACTCAGTCAGTTGGCTGGAGTTACATCAGCTGACATCTAATGTGCTGGGGCATCCCTAAAGCCAAACAGATGTCTTCATAGCTCCACCCTGGTTGAGCCTAGGCCCAGGCCAGTGGTGGAGTCACCATCCCATGGAGGGCTTCAAAAATGTGTAGACCTGGCACTTTACGGGCATGGAGGTGGGAGGTCAACAGCTGGACTTGATCTTGGAGGTCTTCTCCAACCTGAAGGATTCAATAATTCTATAATCTTTAGGTGCTGCCCTGAAATGCTGCTTAACCAAAAGCCCAGTTAGGCAGCTGCCCTGCACACACCCATCCACCTTCTTGCACACCTGCAGCCAAGCCGAACTATTTCAGAACACAAACCTGGCCACAACCCCACATGGAGAACCCCTGGGAGCACAATCTGCTCCTCCACACAGGAACTCTGCACTTCATACCCTCACCACAGAGTTAACTTTGACTCTGCAAACAAACCCAGCTGAAATAAATAGTTACACATGAAGTGTTTTGGTAGCACAAGGTGCCCAGGAGACTGGTCCTGCCCAGTTCTTCCTGCAGATTTCCTGTGTATTTCCCTCTGCCTCCACAGACCAAAAGCATCCACTCATCCCAGTCTCATTTCCCTGGGAGACACATACTCACCAGGTTCATAACCCCAGCAGGGCCAGGACTCTTGCAAAATTCCTCCACAACTAAGTGGCACTCTGAAGGCACTCTGAAGCTCTTGGTGACAAAGGCACTTTTTGTTGCCTAAAACTTTCCCCCTTCTCCTCCTAACTGCTTCCAAAACCTCTTTGGATTCTTCACCAAGCTGTTCTTCTGACTCAGCTTGGTAGAAAGAGAAATAGGAGGTTCAGCACAAAAAATACTCCCACAGTCTGACTCACTTCAATTGCCCTTGAATAGTTTCTGAGGATCAACTGCACCACAAACACTGAGGAGAAACAAATAAACAACGTGGCTACCATTGGGGACTGCTTTTCCCTTGTGGAAAAGACAGCTTGCTTTCCATTTTCTGTATCTCTGCACAAACACTGGGAGCTAGAACAGGTCTTACAATCCACAATCTACCATTTCTACCGTAGGCAGCAGCCATCACCCTCCTCTGCCGAGCACGCAGCACTGCCCACACTGACTTTGCAGGCAGGCTTACCCCCATCACTCCTGAACCACTACAGCTTACTGCTCAGCTCCACACCACCCTCAGCACCTGTTCACACCACGGCTGGTGAGTGCAAAGGCTCAGAGCAGAAGCAGCTCCCTTGAGAGGACAGGGCAGGAAGAGTTTTACCTGTTGCAACCAAACCTACCCAAGGATAAAAACGAGACTGCACCCAAAACGCAGCCATTACTGCAATACCCCATTCCCCGGGGATTTTAGGAGAAAATCTCCATTTGCTGGGCACATGGGACAGGGCACAGGAGGCCCAGCAGGTGCAGTGCTCGCCCTCACCTTCCCAGGGAGCGCCGGGGGTTGCACAACCTTGAAGATAGGCAAGAGCAGGGACACAGCGCCGAGAGCCTGCCAGACACTCCGCGCCCGGTCAGCCCGTTTGCCGATAGCTGCGGTACCGGCTCCGCACGCCTCTGCGGACAATCGAAACCGGAACCGAGGCAGCAGCCTAGGAACAGGCTGAGACCCAGGCCTAGGCCTCAACTTATGCCTCCGCCTGGGCCTGCGCCGTCCAAGCCGCGCCCGTCGCCATGGCAACCGCGCGGCTGCGCAGCAGGTGGCGCTCGCAAGAACCGGAAGCCCAACACTGGCCCCGCCCCCAGTCCGGCCCCGCCCCCGACCTTCCCTCAGGGTCTTAGTGCCCCCTAGTCTTGCGTCAGCGCTGTATCCCAGTTCCCTCAGCCCTCCGCCAAGTCAGTGCTCTCGGTACCAGCCTGTGGGTTCCCACTCTCCTCTACCCAGTGTCCCACCTATCCCCTCTTCTCCTGCCACTTGTCCCCGTGTGTGTCCCCTGTGCCCCCAAATCTCCCTTCACCCTGCACCCTGAGATCCCTCACCCATGTGGGGCCATGGCATGTCAACCCACAGGATGCAGGTGTAAGGGGGTTGTCCTGCCACCATCCCGCTGCCATGCAGGGACTGGGATCAGCACTTGCCCAGTCCCAGTGAGCCCAGTACCAGCCCAGTAAAGTGCACCCAGCTGCTGGGGCTGGTGGCAAAGCGGGACAGGTCTAAACACGTCTAAAATCTGGCCCAAGGCATTTCTCCGGAGGGCAGAAGGGTTCTGGGTGGTGGATGCCAGGCAGTGGGTGAGCCCCCGCCCACGAGCCCCTGTGCTTGCCTGATGGGTCCCTTCTGACACCGCCTGATGTGGCTGCCCCGCAGTGCACCTGGGAGACCCCCACAGGCCCCCTGGAAGATTCCCATAGACCCTCCGGGCAGGCTGGTGGTGTGTGGGGCTGGGGTCTCAGACGCCCTGAGGCATGGCGCAGCCAGAGGTGAGTATGGAACAGACAGGGATTAGCATGGAACAGGCAGAGGTGGGCATGGGGTAGGCAGGGAAGGGCACGGCACAGGCAGGAGCATGCACAGAGCAGGCAGGGGAGGGCATGAGACATGCAGGAGAGGGCATGGCACAGGCAGGGGTGGGCATGGCACCGGGCACTTTGCCGCGTGGCCGCACAGCCCTTCCTTGATGGAGCAGGACAAAGGTTTTGTTCTTCTCCCAACACTGGGGCCTTGTGAGGCAGCGGCAGGCAGCGGTGGGCAGGAGCGGGCAGCGGCGACAGGCAGCTCCCACGCCACGGCACAGGGAGGGAGTTTCTCCTCCTTTTGTCTGCTCCCGGCGAGAGCAGCAGCCGGAGCGTGGCAGTACCGGAGCGGGCAGGGAAAGGCCTCGGCAGGAGCCACAGGGGACGGCAGGAGAAAGTCCCCTCCGTCCTGGCACAACTGCTACCGGCTCGGCCTCACCACGCTGAGAACGAGCCTGCCGCCGGCGGAGATCCCGGAGGAGCCAAGCTCTTCATGACGGAAACCCAACCGGGGAGTGTCCGGAGCAGGGAGAGCAGCTGTGCCCGGGGACTGGGGGGACGGCAGCGCTGGGGACAAGGACATTTGCCTTCCGTCCCCACTGTGGCGTCCGCTACTGGCCATGGGAAACGGCATGAGCCAGGTAACTGGGAACACTGGGCTGGCTGCTTCGGAGGGTGAACCATGGCAGGAAGTGGGGGACACTGGCCTGGCAGCTCGCTCTGCCGTGCCGAGAGCATTCCACCGGCTGGCACCCGCGTTGGCACCTTGTGTACCTGCCGTGGAGTGAAACGGGAGGAGAAACAGGCAGCGACACGGCAGCCCGTGGGGGTGCTGGGGGGCAGGGGTGACAGCCAGCCCCTTTGCGGGAGGGAGGAACCTTTCCCAGTGCCTTTAAACCCAACACCGGGAGCTCTGTGTGACCCTGAGCCCCTGCTCAGAGGAGCTGGGCTCTCTGTGTGGTTCAGCGTCACTGGGCAGAGGTGACAGGCACTATTTTATGGTCGTTTGAGCTTCTCCCTGTCCCAGCTGAACAGAAATATCTTCCTGCCACAACCTCCAAGTCCTAAGCTTCAAACCCCCTTTCCCCCCATCACTGCCCATTACCGGGAAAGTGCTGGTGCTGCAGATGAGCCAGTACTGGGGCTGTACTGAGGCTATGCTGGGGTTGTACTGCCCTGTTTTCCCCACAAAGTAGTGAGTCCAGGGGATGCTGGGGATAGGAACATGCTGTTATTCCTGGCTCGGTGTCCTGCCCTTGGGAGCTGCCCTTGCTAATGGGCTCTCTCCTGCCTGCTCCTCTCAGTGCCGCAGCTGCAATTTAAATTCACTCTGTCCATAGAAAATTGATCTAAAATCTTAGGAATCATTAAAAAAAAAAAACAAAACAAAAACAAAACCCCAACATTCTTTAAGCTGTTCAACCAAGAGAAACGTTTCCAAACATGGGTGGTAAGCCTGGGAGAAAGAGAGCCATAAACCAGCTCAGGCTGAGAAGTGCTGCAGAGTGTCCTGTCTGCATCGGCAGTGCTGTTAACTGAGGCATCGGCAAGGAATTCTCCTTTCATCATGAGAAGTGGAATTTTACAAGGAAAATAAGATGAAGACACATTGTCCAGAGTGATCTGTTCTGGGCTATTAGAAAGGGGCTCCCTGCAGCACAAAGGGAGGGGAGCAGAGCTCAGGGCTGGGAGGGAGACCACCACATCTCCCCCTCCCAGGCTTCTCTATGCCTGTTGCTTCCCTGTCCCTTGGGCAGCAGAACTTCCCCAGGTCACAGCTGTAGTCCAGGGCTGTACAGAGGTGTGTGCAGCTTGCTGAGCTCAGATAATAAGCCCTGGCAAAGAATTTATTCCTAATAAGCAAAAGGAGCAAGAAAAAAGCTGTGGCCAGCTCCCAAAGCCTGCAAGGTTGGGGAGGTTGGGGTGCAAGGGCTACATCCAGTCCAGGGTGCTGGATGCCAGGGCAGTAGCACAGGTTCAGCTGAACTGGCACCAGTTCTGCTCCAGGTCTGGTGACAGTCGTGTTCATGGCAGAATTTTGGCCTTTTTGGCCAAGGTTGCTGCTTCCCAGAGGGAGTATGGGTGTGTTGGGTACCATGGCACAAACAAGGTCACTGCTCACACTGCCACTTCTCCTTGTCCCCCACAGATCCTCCCCGGCCTCTACCTTGGGAACTTCATCGGTAAGTAGGGCCCAGCCACAGAGATGTCATCCAACCAAGGAGCTGAGCTTGCTTGTGTTCCTGCCTCCCTGCCTGCAAATGCTACCCACCACCCTGCCAGCACCCACCACCAGTGACCAGGGCTGCAGGAGCATTAGTGGGAAGCAGGTCACTGCCCCAGGGAGCTGAGGATACCTAACTTCTATGCATGCACCCCCAGAGAGGATGCTACAAGTCACTGCTTGGGGGTTTTCTGCAAGTCCCTCAGATGCTGAAGTCCAAACTGAGGGTTGACAAAATCACTGCAGCTCCTCTTCCACAGTTCATGGGACAAAGCAGATCCTTCAAGCTTCAGCAGCCTTTCAGTGCTTAAAGGAGTCTGTAAGAAAGATGAGGAGAGACTTTTTAGCAGGACCTGTTGTGACAGGACAAAGGGTGATGGTTTTAAACTAAAAGAGGAAGAAGGAAGAAATGTTTTACACTGAGGGTGATGAGACACTGTCCCAGGTTGCCCAGAGAGGTGGGAGATGTCTCATTCCTGGAAACACTACAGGTCAGGTTTGGGGCTTTGAGCAGCCTGGTCTAGATGGAGATGTCCCTGCTGACTGCAGGGGGGTTAGACTAGATGACCTTTAAAGGTCCCTTCCAGCCCAAACCACTCTGTGAATATGATTTACCCCTGTCTGTTCTGCTGCACATTCAGGGTGTGATGCAGCCATGCTTTGTGTGCTCTGTCTGCAGGAGCATGGTGGGTGCACCTGTGGAAAGAGAAGGGTAAGATTTTAACAGATGCTAATATCTAGCTTTATCCTTCAGATGCCAAAGACCTGGAGCAGCTAAACAGGAACAAGATCACCCACATTGTTTCGATCCATGAATCTCCCCAGCCATTGCTGCAGGTAGGGTCCTGTGCCTGACACCCCTGTGTAGATCTCTGCAGCTCCTTCCATGCTGGAGCATCTTCCTTCCTGCCCTGCATCCCACAGCACATATACCTCTCCCCTGTTAGTGGTCCCAGAGGAGCTGGGCAGCACCCCCAGTGTGGGGAACGAGCTGTCTTGTGACTAACCAGACCTTGAATGCTGATGGGAAACAGCTCCTAGCTCTCCAGCCTCATTTCCCACTCCCACCAGGGAGCCTCCTGTGCCCAGCTCTCTCCCCTGGCATCCCACACAGGGGGATGCTGTGCTGGCGGAGCACTGGGATGAGGAGCAGACTGGCTGGATGCCTCCATGCCACCCCAACAACAGCATGAGTTTCTCCTCTTCCTTTTGTGTCTTCCAGGACATTACCTACCTCCGCATCCCCCTGCCCGACACCCCTGAGGCCAACATGTGAGTACCTTGGGGAGCCTGGGGCTGTCTCAAGGCATATGGGAGGGCTGATGGCACCCTGAGCCCTCGAGGTGCTGCCTACAGCTCCTCAAGCACAGTGACCTGCAGGCTGGAGGTACAATGCCCCGGTACTGGGGAACACCTCTGCACCCCAATAGCATCTCAGCTCAGTAATGGCTCGGGAGCAGGTCCTGGCTGTAAGCTGAAGAGCAGATCCTCACAGCACCGATGGAGAGGAGCAGTGAGCATCCCCCAGAAGATGCCTGGAGTGGGGAGAGAGGATAGAGTGTGTGGAGCCAGCCAAGGGCTCTAGTGTGGAGGAGCCAAGTTCCCACTGCCCCAGCACAGGTCACAAGAGTCCCAGGGCAGCCCCACATGTTCCCAGCACAGCTGCACAGCAGGACCTGCTCCCGTTCCCAGCATGGCATGAGCTGGCCCATGAACCTTCCCTTGGGAAACAGCAGCACTGAGTTGCTCAGGTCTCAGCAGCTGCCTGGAAAGCAATAGGCAGTTTGTTCGTGCAACATGCAGGGCTGCTCTGCCTGCAGCCTAAAATTCCTGTTCCACTCCTAAAGTCTTTATTCTGTTTGGTTTGTTTTTCCTGCTAGCAAGAGGCACTTCAAGGAATGCATCAGCTTCATCCACCAGTGTCGCCTGCACGGAGGGAACTGCCTCGTCCACTGGTAACTGGTCCACTCATCTACTTAGAATCATAGTTTGAAAAGACCTCTAAGATCATTGAGTCCAACTGTTAACCAGCACTGCCAGGTGACCACTAAACCATGTCCCTCAGCAACACATCTCCATGGCTTTTCAACCCCTCCAGGGATGGTGACTTCACCACTGCCCTGGGCAGCCTGGGCCAGGCCTTGACAACCCCATGGGGGAAGAAATTTTTCCACATGTCAAACCCAAACCACCCCTGGTGCAACTTGAGGCTGTTTTCTCTTATCCTACTTCCTTCTCTGTGCCCAATGCCATGTTCCCCCAGCAGAGCAGAGAAGAAAAGATCCAGCTCCCAGCCCCCTGCTTTGGCTGTAGACCCCTCATCAAAACCAGCCAGTGCCAAATGGCTCCCTGCCCATGCATCCACCCTTGGCTGCAGCTTGTGACTCAAAGCCAGAGGGATCCAGGCAGCCCTGGAGATGGGGCAGGTTTTTACTGTAGCTGAGCAAGAGGAAAGAGGGAGGTTAGGGGCAGACAGCCAGGCAGCACCACTGCTCTCGCTTCCCCCAGGGACAAACCAGTATTTATAGGCACTGATAGAGAGGACTCTGGAAGGGCTCAGGCCTCCTGGAGAGCAAGTTCTCAGAGAAGAGGAACAGAAACAGCTGAAGGACAGGGGTGGAGGAAGGGGTGAGCCTGGGGTCAGGGTGTGCCACTGACAGCAGCCCTCCTGCCCTGTCCCCTGCCAGCCTCGCCGGCATCTCCCGCAGTACCACGGTGGTGGTCGCCTACGTCATGGCCGTCACGGAGCTGAGCTGCCAGGAGGTGCTGGACGCCATCCGAGCCGTCCGGCCCGTCGCCAACCCCAACCCTGGCTTCAGGCAGCAGCTGGCCGAATTCGGCGGGGGCTCAGCTCGTAAGGTGGGACCAGCCTCTGCCCCCCACCCCCTCTGTGCTGCCCCACAGCTCAGCCTGCCCACGGGGCAAGGACTGCTCCTCGGGGGACCAAGCTGCTTTCTCCCCTAGCTGGCAGACTTGGACCTGCCCTTGGAGACAGGCACCTTACTTTGCTTCTCCCTCCTTCCTCAGGTCCGCAGGCACCTGAAGCAGCGGTATGGACCGTCCCCTTTCAACGATGAGGAAGAAATAAGGGCTTTGCTGCCAGCAGGGAGAGGAGGATCGTCCAGAGCAGAGGGAGCTCGGCAGGGACTGGTCGCAAGAGGAAGAGACAGCAGGAGCACAACTCCCTTCCTGCTGCGGGTGAAGAGGACATTCTCCTGCATCCCAGCTTGTCTGAAGTGACCCCGCCCCAGGGAGAGCAGCAAGAATCACCCAACAGTCTGGGAGAGATGAAGGAGCCACAGCACAGCGAGCCAGGGGAGCATGGTGCCTGCGAGCCACACCAAACCCAGCTCCTTCTTCTCTTCTCCATGCCATCCCCTGTCCTGGCTCTCAGCTATCAGGGAGGGATTCGTGGGCACTGCTGAGCTCTGCAGCGCCTGGTGGGCTCAGCCTCCACATCCAGCATACTGGGGACACCAATGAAAGGTGCCCCCAGATCACTGCAGGCTCCTGCTTGGAGCAGAGTGACAGATAGGGTCTCACCAGCTCCCAGCTGATGCCAGCAGCAGCTTTAGCACTTGGGTACCTGCTGCACAGACCTCGGGACATGCAGGGAGCAGGAGAGCTGGTGCTCCCTTTGGGATGGTTTTCTCACCATCAGCACAAGCTCCCAGAGGTGGCTGCAGAGCAGGGACAAACAAATGCATCAGCAGATAATGCCACCATACCAGCTCTCAGGCAAGGGTCCAGCTCCAACCTGGCCAAGCACAAGCCCTGAACAAGCACTGCAGCTTTAGGAGCCCATTGCACCCCATTCCCACCCATCCCAGGGCACAATCTCGTCAAGGTGGGAACTCAGTGTTTAACCTGGCCACTAAAGCAGAGCCTTAAGCCATTTTGCTTAAAGACTTTCTATGTCCCCAAAGTAATAAACACCTTTTCTCTGTGATCTGACTCTCTATTGGTCATTCCAGTGGCCTTTTCCCAGAACATGACTCCCCAGCTTGCCCAGACAAAGGGTGCAGGAGGGGCCAGGATACTGCCCCAGCAGAGCCACAGCCAGCTGGAAATCCACTTCTCCCTGGGGCGGGCACAGAGAGCAGAGTGGCTTCCTGAACGGGTGAGCTGCTAGCCCAGCCAGGGCAGCACTGAGCAGGATGACCATGGGCTCACAGGATGAGGGCAAGCATGGCCTTACACTGTCTGGGCCAGGGGGGTCCTACCTGCTACCCCTCTCCTATTCCCCAAACCAGATCTCCCCAGTGCTCGGAGCTGTAGTGCTGGCATCACCACCTCCTCCTCCTTCCTGACAGGGAGAGCCACACTGCAGGGTTAGCCACAGCCCTGCACCCTGAGTGGGCACAGGCAGGGTAGGTAGAGGCCATGGATGGGCTCAGGAAGGAGAGTAAACCCCTGCCAGCATGGCTGGCTTGTGGCCATCTGTGCCCCCATCCCCATGTCCTTCAGGAAAGCCCAGGGATGGGCACTGGGATGCTGCTTATTCATTTTGAGGCTTTGCAGCTCTGAGCAGCTGCCAGAGCCCAGAAGTCTTTGTCTCTCCTCCCCACGAGAGGTGACTGTGACTGTCTGTGACTCAGAGCTGGAAAGGAAACCTGTTGGGGTGCACAACCAGATCCAGAGGACTCTTGATTGGGCAGAACTGGGTTTCCCCATGCAGTGACATGTGGCTATGCAGCAGTGATGGAGGAGCTGACACTGGTGTCATCTCAGCATGGCCCAGTGAGCCCAAAGCCCAGCCAGCCCATGCTCTGCTGCAGGGCAGCCAGGCAGTGCTTGGTACAAGCCAGCTCCACCCCTGCCTGACCTGGGGTGAAATCCCTCTTCCTCTTGGCAACCAGGCTGAGCTGAGCTTCACCCTGGGACGAGAGAGGGACAGACCCTCCTGGTAGGCACAGCATTGAGAAAGGATGCTCAGGAGCAAAGGGGAACTCTGGGACCCTGTGCTGATGCCTGTCTCACCAATGTGTCCACTAACATATGCACCTACCTGCCACAAAGCAGCACAAGGGTTGGAAGCTGCTTCCCGAGGTGTGGGAAGTCTGGCGCCTGGAAACACCCTGACCACGTCTCCTCTGTGGGCCAGCTTCTGACAGGAGCCTTGGGGCCAGCAGGGAGGCAGTGTGGGCCTGGGATGAGTCAGGCTTCCTCGCCAACCCTTGGCACAACTCATATGGGCCTTTCCCACCCAGTTCTCATTCGACTCAGCACTCGGAGCCCTGTCGGGTAGCTGTGAGTGTGAGAGAGAGTTTAAAGACCTCTGGCAATGTCACTGCTCAGAGCAGCCTGGAAACCCCACACCAGTTCCTGCCGCTCCCCCTCGGCATGGGCTGGGATGCTGATCTCACAGCAGGACATGGCCCATGGGGCAGGGAGGTGTCCTGGTCCCCGAAGCAGGAGGATAGGGGACCAGGGTCCCTCGTCCCCTTCAGGGAGAGTGTGGGAGTCCTGATTGTCTGTGGGAGGCACCTGAGAGAGATGCAGGGGAGTCCCCTGTGCTTTCTGGTGCCCTGTCCCCTCTCCTGTGGGGATGAGGTGCCTGTCCACTCTCCCATGGGTGTGAAGTGGGTGTCCCCTCTCTTGTGGGTGGCTTTGTTACCTCTCCTGTGGGTTTCCCTGTGCCATCAGGCAGCTCTGTCCCCAGTCTTGTGGGTGGTCCTGTCCCTTCTCCCGTGGGTGCAAGGTGGGTGTCCCCTCTTCCCCGGGTGGCCCTATTCCCTCTCTCGTGGCTGGCTCTGTCCCCAGTCGCGTGGGTGGCCCTGTCGCCTCTCCCACAGGCTGTCCCCTGCCCCCACCTCCCCTCCCTGCGCTGGCAGCGCTGGCAGCTCCTCGAGGGGAAAGGGAAAGTGAAACCCGGAGCTGCGCTTTCGCTTTCGCCGCCGCACGTTCGTTCCCCGCGCCGCGCCGGGCGGTTCGGGGTCGCGATGGCCGAACCGGGGGGACCGATGCGGCTCAAGGAGTGGCTGATTGCCCAGATCGACAGCGGCCGGTACCCGGGACTGCGCTGGGAGAACCGGCACCGGACGCTGTTCCGCATCCCCTGGAAGCATGCGGCCAAGCAGGATTACCGGCAGCAGCAGGACGCTGCTCTCTTCAAGGTACCCTGGGAGCATCCCCTCCGGCTCTGGGAGCATTCCCGGGACAACCCCCGGCCCCAGGAGCATCCGTGGGTCCTTCCCCGGCTCCAGGAGCATAATCAGATCCCCCCTCCGGCTTCTGGAGCATTCCCGGAGCCTCTCCTGGCATCCCTGGGACCTTCCACCCAGCTCCATGTGCACCCCTGGGCCTCCCCATTGCCTGACTCCATGTGCACTCCAGGAATCCCCTCTTAGTTCCTTCCACGCACACTCCTGAAGCTCCCCATTGCCCAGTTCCATTTGGTCCCTTAGGGCTCCCCATTGCCTGCTCTATGCAGTCCCCTAGAACTCCCCAGCCATCCCCATGTACACTCGCAGGACCCACCCCCAGCTCCGTCTGTACTCTCAGGGCTCCCTAATGCCTGCCTTTTGGCATTCCCCANCCCAGCTCCATGGGGACCCCTTTGGGACACCAGCCAGCTCCCCACAGCCCCCAGGACACCCAGTCCCAGCTCTCTGCTGCTCCCACTCAGCCCGCGGAGACTCATATGCCGGTGGGTCTCCGTGGGCAGCCCCCTCAGCACAGGGCACCCTCTGCCCACAGGCTTGGGCCATTTACAAGGGGAAGTACCACGAGGGGACGGACAAGGCTGATCCCTCCACCTGGAAGACACGACTCCGCTGTGCCCTCAACAAGAGCACCGACTTCCAGGAGGTTCCCGAGCGGAGCCAGCTGGACATCTCCGAGCCCTACAAGGTGTACCAGATCGTGTCTGACAGCACCCGGGACACAGGTACGTCCCTGTCATCCCACCTCCTCCACCGGACTTGGCGCTAATACCATGTGCCATGCCTGTATGAGCCCCATGTGCTCCAGACATCACCCTTCCTCCCCACTCCTCACTCTCCCTGGGTATCCCAGGCAGCCTTCCCGGGGGCTGTTCCTGCCATTTGCCAGGTTCTCAGAAGGTTTTTCTTGCTCTCCACAGAGAAGGACGGTGAGATGCGGTCCCCAGTCGGAGAGAATCTGCAGGTGAGCCAGCCCCTAGCCCCATGCCACCTACTGCAGGAGCTGCCTGCAGGCTGAAGAAGGTGGAACCCCCAGATCGCCCCTCCCCCCTCTGCCTGAACACTGCCTGCACCCACCCTGCTGGGCAGCTGGCTCCTTCAGGCTCACTGCAGATCCGACCAGGGATCTGCTGGCACATTGGGGCTGTGGTGGAGGCAGGAGCTAGCTCAGAGCATTCCACTGCTTGCTAGCCCTCACCACAGCCACTCTCCTTCCCAGGGCAGCTCCATGGGGAATCTGGAGGAGGAAACCCCAAAGGGCAGGATGGAGTCATGCCATGTGTCTCCACTGCTCCTGCTCCCTGCCCACCCAGCTGAGCGAGGTGAGGAGGGTCCCCGGCAGTGGAGTCAGGCAGGAACAACCACCTGTCCACAGCCCCACACCCTATCTCTTGTGTAGGCAATGCCCATCGGGAAGGAGACTAGGGCTGGGGGTCCCTCTTTTCCCCAACAGAGACACTTCATCATGCACTAAGGAGCTTTAATGAAGCCCAGTAACAAGCCGCAGCAATAGGAAGGACCTTGCTGCCCACCTGGCCTAGGGGCTGGAGCCAGGACAGCATCCTGGAGACCTTGGAAATATCTGCTCTTTTCCATTTACCGCCTCTTCTCTTGTCCTGGCCCAGGATACCATGTGAGGGGAGTCTTCTATGGCTGGAACCCGACCCATGGCCACCTCCTCCCCAGGCCCCCATCCTACCTCCCCATGGAGGACGTCAACCATTCAGGTAGGAACCACACTGGCTGGGCAGTGCCCTGTATGACCCCTCCCCAGACCAGGCTGCCCCCGAGCTGACCCCCTCCTCTCCCCAGACTGCTGGCTCCACATCCGCCTCTACTACTGTGACATGCTGGTGAAGGAGGTGACCACCCGCTCAGCCGAGGGCTGCCGCATCACCTCCCGCCCCGTGCCGGCCGACAATGAGCATCTCTATGGCCCCTCCTGCATGGAGCAGATCGAGTTCCCCTCACCACGGGCCTTTGGTGGCTGTGGCCGGGTGGCCAGCATGACCGACGTGCTAGAGAGGCTCCTGCCCCACCTGGAACGTGGTGTGCTACTCTGGGTCGCACCTGAGGGCGTCTTCATGAAGCGCCAGTGCCAGGGCAGAGTGTACTGGAATGGGCCACTGGCCCCACACAAGGAATGGCCCAACAAGCTGGAGAGGGAGAAGACCTACAAGCTGCTGGACACGCAGCAGTTCCTGCAGCGTAAGTGCCTAAGCACGTGCTCCATCAGACTCTGCCCCAAGAGACCTTAATCCCCTCAGGAATGGGGGCAGATCCTCCTCTGGGCTGTGAATGCCACAGGGACCCTGTTGTCCCCTGACAAGGCAGTTGTCTTGCAGAGCTGCGAAGGTACCTGAGCCACGGGCAGCCCATGCCACAGTACCAGATCCACCTCTGCTTCGGTGAGGAGTACCCCACCAGCATTGGGCACCACTTCCAGAAGCTCATCATGGTCCACGTGAGTACATACCAGGGCTGGCACTCACAGCATCCCCGAGCCAGGTCCCGGGCCCATCACGGTTGAGGGGGCACATGGACCTACACCCGTCCTCCATCTGCTCTGTGCCTCCCCAGGTAGAGCCAGTGTTCGCACGGGAGCTCTTCCATCACGCCCAGCACATGGGGCCAACGCTGCTCCGCAACTCCCCTCAACCCTGCCCCCCTGGAGCCTCCAGCCACATCATCCGTGTCCTCAGACAGCTCTGCCAGCCCTGAGCCCGGCCAGGAGGAGAGGAGAGGAGAGGAGAGGAGAGGAGAAGAGAGAGGAGAGCCCAATTGCGATGAAGTCTAGGAGCAGTATGCTCTGCCACCCATGGCCACGCTCCGGCCACGTTCCCAGTGTGCGTGGGGTGCTGGATGTGGGTGGGTTGATGGCCACTGCCCCCACACAGATCACTGTATTTATTCCCCGGGAGCCACCCAGGAGGGATTTGCTGTGTGCTTCCTTGATGAGCTGGGCACTGCCAGGGCTCACCGCTTGTGAACAGAAATAAAGGTCGTGTTTTGGTACTGCTGGCTCTGATGGAGGGGACTGGGGCCGGTTCCAGAGGGGCATGGGTGGCCAGGAGAGCTGAGTCCGGGCAGACCCTCACACTGTGGGCAGAACCATGTCAGCCCCAGCTGTGGGGAACAGTGTGAGCCCAACCCCTGCCCCTGCACTGCTCAGGTCCCATACTATCCCAGTCCCCAGCTCTTTGGCAGGGAGCGCGGGTAGCAGCAAGGTGCTGGTTAGCTGCTCTGCCAATCTGGAAATGTGGGAGCCTGTCCCAAAGGCACTTCTTGTCTGTGCCTCAGTTTCCCCTGATGAGTGGAGTGTGGTGGGGGCTGTGCTGCAGACTAGAGGCTACAATGTCCCGGCTGGGTGTAGTGTGGGGACCTGACACAAAGCACGGGATCTAGCACAACCCCAGGCTGAGAGCACAACTGGGATGGGCAGGGGGATACAACGGGAGCCGAGGGCTGGCAGCAGTTCCAGCCCCACCAGCAGCACCCCACTGAGCCCCCTGCAATCCCCAGACAGGAGCTGGCTGAGCACCATGGGCAGGGCAGGATGAAACCCAGGTCGTGGGAACCTCCCGTGGGAAGAGGGGCAGGGAGAGTTGTGGGCCATGCCCGGGGCTTGGCCGAGGTCAGTGCTGCCCATCTCTGCCCCAGGAGACCACGTCTGTGCCAGCCCCGAGGCAGCTGGCCGCCGGCCTTGGCGGTGCGTCCATCCGTCCGTCTGTCCGCAGGGACTAGAGCTGGACGACGGAGTCCTGCTCCGCCCTGGGCGGCCCCGGAGAGGAGGGGCCCTCCACCCCCTCGCCGGCCGCCGGCGGGTTTTAACGGGGCCGTGCCGGGGCCGTGCGGCAGAGCGGGACAGCGGGCAGCCAAGAGGATGCAGCCAGACCTCCCCGTCGGCGACACGGCACTGCGCAGCCCACCGGACCCCGAGCCGGAGGCTGGTGGCCCCTTCCCCAGTGCCGAGGCCACTAAGCCACCCTACAGCTACATTGCTCTCATCACCATGGCCATCCAGAGCACACCCGAGAAGCGCATCACGCTCAGCGGCATCTACCGCTACATCATGGGTCGCTTCACCTTCTACCGGGACAACAAGCAGGGCTGGCAGAACAGCATCCGCCACAACCTCTCCCTCAACGAGTGCTTCGTCAAGGTGCCCCGCGACGACAAGAAGCCTGGAAAGGGCAATTACTGGACCCTCGACCCAGACTGCTACAACATGTTCGAGAACGGCAGCTTCTTGCGTCGACGACGACGCTTCACCAGGAAGAGGAGCCTCCGGGACGCACCGGGCACCGAGGGGGACGAGGGGCACGGGAAGCCCCCCAGAAACCGAGCACGGGGGCCACCCACTGCCCCTCTGCCCGAGGTGGAGAAGGCGGAGGGAGGCTACACCTCACCGGTGGCCACGGGGCAAAGCCTCGCCACGCTGCCCGAGGGTGTCGGGGTGCCGGGGTGTGCCGAGCCTTGTGCCCGGCGGCAGACACCCAAGGCCAGGCAGCCCTGCCTGTACCTGACGGACACGCCGCAGCCCAAGGGGCCGTTCTTTGCCCCGCCGGAGAGCCGCCCACCCAAGGAGACTGTCTTCGGGGGGCTCTCGGCAGCACTGCAGCTGCCCCGGCCAGGTCAGTACCCGCTGCCCGGCGAGCATCCAGCACAGCACCCTGCCCTGCTGCCCACCCTACTGCCCAGCCAGCCCAGGGACCCCTCGCACGACTCTGCAGACGCCCCAGGAACCCCTCCTGGGCAGCTGGAGGGTGAGGAGCCAGCAACAGTCAGTCCCGGGCTAGGGCCAGGCCAGCACTTTGGGCAGGTGCCCCCCACGTTCCCTGGGACCCTCCTGGGCACAAGTAAGTCCCCCCCGTCCTGCTTTCTGGAGGAGGAGGGCTATGCGCAGAGCCCCCTGCCTGTGTTCGGCTCCTTCGGACGGTCGGGGCCTGAGGCATTGGGCGGCAGCTACCAGTGCCGGGTGCAGGCGCTGAGGTTCTGCGTGAAGGAGCGACCATGTGGCGCCACACTGGAGCATCTCCTGGCCGCGGCCCCCCCAGCCCCTGCTGCCCCTCGCCAGCCACCCTTCGGGGCCATGGGACCACGGGCATGTGAGCAGAAGGAGCCATGGGGGCCAGGGGCTGCAATCCCACTGCAGGGGGGCAATGGCTACCCACTGGGGCTGCCACCCTGCCTTTACCGGACACCTGGCATGTTCTTCTTTGACTAAGGGACTGGCCCATCCCAGAACCCCCTCAGCCCTGGCACTGAATAAAGCTCATTCCCCAATGCTGCCTCCATGGTCTCTGCGCCCCACTCGGGGTGGGCAGGGGCAAGCTGGGGATCCTCTGCCCTAGACTGGGTGCTGGCAGGGGGAGACCTGTCCCCATGGCCACCCGACACAAGCCCATCCCTGCTGGCCTCTCCATCAGGCTAGATGTTGAGACTGTGGGAGGACAGAACATGGCCTGGGCGAGGGCACTCACATCCAGGTCCTGTGTCCCTTGGAGATAATGGGGACAAGGTCCGGGTGCAATGAGAGGCCTTGAGACCCTAAAGCCTTGTTGCAGGATAGCAGGAGGAAACCTTGTCTATAAGGGGCAAGGGGATGTGCTGCTGCAGAAGAAAGCCCCCAGAGAGCCCCAGTGCCACCTCTCTGTGCCTGGCTTCACCCCAAGAGCTACACATGGCACAACTGGCATCAGCCTTAGCAGCACATGGCCCCAGGGAGATGCCAGGGAAGAGTGAGGGATGGTGGCATAGTGTGGGGGGCTCTGCTTTTGGGGAGACAGGGCTTCCTCCCCTCTCTATCCCTCCTCAGGGCTGTGCTGGTGCCTGGACTGGGTCTCACCAGCTACCTGCAGACATCCTGAGACCCGGGCACACCCCAGAGCTGGGCTGTGCCAGGAGCTGTGGCTGTGATGGGAGCTGGGGAAAGTAAATTCTTCCGACCTGAATCATACTGGGTGGCTACTGGTGAGGAGGCACCAGCTGAGTCATCGCTGCCATCACCAGGCTGGACACGGGGCTTGTCCCTGCCAGGCTGGAGGGCACCAGGACGGGTGGAGGTCTCCACACATCCCCAGGCTGGGACTTGATACCAGCCGCACACTGCTGGGTCACCCAGGCCAGCATCTCTGCAGTGCTGGAGCAGAGCCAGGGTGATGCTGGCAAAGTGGGGGGTTATGTCTGTGCCCCATCCTGCCTACTCCAGGCTGGGAGAGGTGAACCCCAAGAACAGCAATGCCCGAACCCCATGACACAGCCTAGGGTAGGCACAGGGGAGAGGGGACACTGGGCTGGCAGGGACACTCCACACTGCTGTGGGGAGCAGGGCCACGGGAGAGGCCCCTAAAACCAGCGGGACCCCAGCTTTGGCCAGTCCTGGAGGTCTACATGGGGGCCAAGCTGGCACTGAGGGACAGCGCTGGCGTCACTCGGGGACTGGGAGCACCGTGGCCTCGTCAGCTCCATTATCAGCCCCCAGACAGCCGTTGCCGGGCCATGGCCGTGTCCCAGCCCCAGGCGAGGGCTGGAGGAGGGGGGCGGGGGCACCCTTCGTCAGCGAGGACAACTGCTCAGCCCTGGGCCTCTCTTTTCTCCATATTTTTTTTTCCTTCCCCAGTGGAAAACAATATTTGAGCGTCTACATCACGCTGGCGTCTCCGGAGCAGCCAGCAGTGAGCGCGGCTGACCTCAGCCCCCTCCTTGGCCGGTCCCCGGGGGCACGGGAGGAAGCAATGGCCACAGCAGTGCCCAGGGGCCGTCTGGTTCCCACGAAGCTCAGCCAGGCCCATGGCTCACTCCAGCTGAGAACACACGTTCCCCGTTCCACACGGTGCCCTGGGCTGGGATCCCTGCACTGGGAGCAGCGTGGTATCGCATGGAGCATCCCATGGCTCCCCGAGGTGCAGCCCCCAGGGATGGGATCCCCATCCTGCACAGCTCAGCTGCCTGCACCACCCTGGACATGCTGACCAGGGCCACCTACTCCCCTGGTGCTCTTCTCCTTTCGGGCTCCCAGCCATGACCTCGTGGCTCTTCCTGCCCTACCCCTCCCTGCCTTAGCTCACGGTGGGTGGCCTGGCCCCCAGCCCACTCACCCGCTCTCAGGATAGGTGGCTGGGGTCTGGGCTGCATTGTGTCATGGGGCGAACCTGCTGCTGGTGCCAGTGCAGAAGGTCTGCCCAATCTTCTTCTCCCCCTGTACTGTACCTTGCTTGTGCAGGCAGGGTGGGTGTCACAGGGATTGGGGTGCAGGGAGGGCAGGTGCCACAGGAATAGGGTGTGAGCAGGGATAAGGACAGGATGGTGCTCCGCACAAGCACTCAAGGCTTTGTGGATGAATGCTGTGGATAGACCCCAGACTGTGCTATGTACCTGCAAATGTGATAAGGAATCACCATATGAGGGATGGCAGTGACTGCCATGGACCAGCCCTATCACTATCTTCATCAGCCCTCACAGGACCAGTCCCCTTCCCAGGGCTTGGGTGAGGGCTCCTGATCCCTGTCCTGCCCCTCAGCCATGGAGCATGGAGCATGGGATGGGACTATGACTGTTCCCATGGATGCCAGCCCTGCAGTCCCTGGTGGGGTCCCAGGGTGCGAGTGGAGTGGACTGGAGAAGCCAAAATAGGCTGTGGGGTAGATGTGCCCCAACCTGGGATGTGCTGGTGCCTGTCCCTCCCTATGCCAGAGCTCTTCACACGTGGGACTGTGTCTGAGAACCGATTCCCAAAGCATCTTGGGGTGCATCTTGATGGCCCCACAGGCCACCCCATGGCAGGGTCCTGCAGCTCCCCCTGTACTGCCAGGGGTAGGGCAATGTGCAGCTCCTGGGGCCAGACAGGAAGGAGACGTCACAGCCGCGGAGCGTAACTCAAACCAGATGGAGCTGTGCTGGCTTCCAGACCCGCAGGGTGGTCACCAACAGGAACCGGTCAAAGGCTGCCGGCAGGAAGCGGCTGGGAGGGACACCCGCGGCAAGAGCCCGACTTTAGACCCCAGAGAGCCTTAACTGCTTCAGGACCAGCTGCAGCCCCACACTAGGCAGAGGGGTACCAGACACCTACCTGCCCTTACCTGGGCATCCCAAACCACTGGGACAGATGCCGAAGGGTTGGGCTGGAAGAGACTTTTAAGATCGAGTCCAACCATTAACCAGCACTGCCAGGTCACCACTAAACCATGTACCTCAGCACCACAGCTCCAGGGCTTTTCAACCCCACCCAGGCAGGGTGTGCCAGAGCTTGACAACCCTTTTGAGGAAGAAATTGTTCCTCACACCTAATCTAACCCTCCCCTGGTGCAATTTGAAGCTGTTTCCTCTTCTCCTATCACTTGTTCCCTGGAGAAGAGACCAACCCCCACCTGGTTCTAACCTCCTTCTAGGGAATTGTAGAAAGCAACACATACATCCATATATCACTTCTCTCTCCATCCATCTCCACTATCCCCTGGCACCCTGGGGTGCTGCACAACACCAGGGATTCATCGGGTGGTCACTGTCCTGAGAACAGCCAGGGCCCCTCTGCCCTGGGGACAAGATGACACTTCCACCCCCTCCTCACTCAGCTGCCATTCATGTATCTGGGGCTGCACAGCCCACAGGGGGAGGAGCAGTGGCCTGGGGAGGGGGCCAGGATTAGCCCCCTGGTGATGCAGACAGACCTGTACATTTATTTACAAGGTAAGAGCCAGGGAAGGACGCATGAGCTGTGTCCCCTCCCTGGTGAAGATGAGTCCAAAGGCTCTGCACCTTGGGCTGGTGCCTTCACAGGGATTTTCCAGCAGGCACAGAGGGCACAGGGAGCCCTGGAGCAAACACAGAGCCCTGGCTCAGAGACACAGCCACGGCAAAAGCCAAAACTAGGGGAGCAAGGGGAGCCTGGGACCCCTCACCAGCCATACATCCCCTCCTCCAGTGGGTAAGGCTGGAAGCAAAGCTTGAGCGATGCCCATCCTCTGGCAGCCCTGAGGGGTGCAGGCAGAGGGGAAGGGGGTCAGGATGAGGGAGAGAAGGTTCCCACAGCCCAGTTAGTCCTGGGGAGCCCCCGCACACAGCGTGGGGGAGCTGGAGCCCAGCAGTTCCGGTGCGTTGGTGGTCAGGGTCAGAGCGATGCTCAGGGGAGCCCGGTCCAGCTGCTCCACATTAGGCCTCCTAGCTCCTCACGATCTGGCAGGAATGGGGGAAGCAGAGGTTGTGTTTTTCCCCTGCTGGCAGAGCTGAAGGGCAGGGGAGGGCAGGAGGAACACAAAGACTCCTTCTTCCCTTGCTGGCTCCCAGCTGGGGATGCTGCTGGAAGCATGCTCCATGCTTCCTCCCTTCCTGTGTGAGCAGCAGCTCAGGGCCAGCTCCACTCCCGCACACTTATCCAGATAGGGAGGAGACAATTCGGCTGCAGTGCCAGAGGGCCAGGGTGAGGGTCCACACCTACCCTCCAGCATCCTCCCACCAAGGAGGGTGGGAGGTGAGGCAGCTTAGCGTCCAGCGACAGCAGAAGGCAGGGCAGGCTGCAGCATTTACAGGCAGAGCACAGGAGTCTTGTGTCCAAGGCAGCAGCGAGTGCACAGGGTGGGCCAGCAGCAGGGATCACGGTGACCATTCTCCTCCCAGGCTGCAGGAAGGAAGAATGAGTGGAGCAGAGATACTGCAGGTCAGGCATCAGGGCGAGATCAGAATCCACTTCTCAGAAGCAGCCTCACAGTCCAAGGAAAGCCGTTGGCTCCATGGGAACAGGGAGGGCCGGAGCCTTGGGAGCCTAGCAGAATGCTACCACTGTTCACAGCAACAGGTCCTGGGGTGGGACAAGCTTGGCAGTGCAGCTCCAAGCAAGGAAGCTAGAGGGGTCCTGTTTCCCATGGAGTCCTGCAGCTGGTAGGTGCCAAGACAAGGTGCAGAGTGACACCCACACTGGCATGGAGCAGGGGTGCAGTGTCAAGGGGTCCGGAGCAGCCTTCTGGCAGCAGGCAAGGAGGGGTCATACAGCTCCAGCCCCTGGTCCCCACTCTGGGAAGGGAGGACCCAAGTGAAGTCTTGCTGCTCTCCAGAAGACAGACAGACAGACATGGGACCCTCTCAAATGCCTCCTCTCTGGCCTTGACTGCCCCAGCAGCCCAGCTCAGACACCCAATGCTGTCAGCGACCCCGAGCTGGTGATCTTCTTGAAGCGGTTGGCAGCACACACCCCAATGAAGTTTTTCTGTAAAAGGGGAAGAGGAAAAGTGATCATCCTACTGTGAGGGCTGCAGCTCCAGAGGCTGAGCCAGACCCTGCTCCTGGGGCCGGTGAGGAGCTGGACTGGGGAGCAGACTGGCACCCACCCAGCTAGCTGGGAAAGGAACACAGTGTAGGGAAAGCAGGGGGCTGATGCTAGGGATTATCCCCAACACTACTCCTACTACACCTCAACACTACTCCGGCCCCTAAAAGGAGCTTTTGGGATTAGCTCAGGGACACCACCACACCTATGCTTGAGAGGGTCCCACCTTGGAGGCACCCACACAAGGACCCTGCTTCTGGGGAGCACCTCCTCCAGACTCTGGTGTCCCCAGCCCTTGTGCCCCAGCTGCCAGCATCGCAGTAACACTGCCACCCTCTGTGTCCCAGATGCCATCTGCCAAGATGGGCAGAGGGTGGCAGCCCCCTCACCCCCCCTCTGACCCCTCGGCGTGGTGCCAGCCTCCCTCACCTTCCAGCGTCGTCGCATGACGTATTTCCTGAGCAGCACCTGGGACTTGAGCCGGCGGTTGCAGCGCTTGGCTTTCTCTGCCAGGTTGTTGAGCCAGGGATGCTCTAGGCACTGGGCAGCACTCATCCTGCCACTGAGGGTGAGAGCAGCCTGGGTCACCCCTGCTCCAGCACCTCTCCCCCAACCACCCACTTCTCCAGCCACGCAAGAGCCCCAAAACCCCAAAAGCCTACAGGGAGGAACCAGCCAGAGGGATGTGCCCAGGGAACTGGTGGAGCTGGGGAGGACCCCGAGCGGTCCAGCATGTCCCTGCTTGGGCCAGGTGACGCTGGAGCAACAGAGAGCTCTGCTGGGGCCAGCCAGCAGCCAGGCCATGTTTGGTGCAGGACATCAGGTGATGCTGCCAGTCCCAGTAGGAAGAGCAACATGAGGTACCCCAGGGACATGTCCCACTAGGGATGCCACTCCAGGAGCCCCATGGCTACTGCCAGCCTCACACCTCTTCTCCTTGATGATGAGGTTTGAGACGAAGTCCTTGGCCTCGTCAGAGACGCTCTCGAAGGTTTCCTCATCGAAGTACCAGTTGGCAGCCAGGACGTTGTTGAGTGTCTCGGTGTCATTGTCACCCAAGAAAGGGGAAAGGCCACTGAGCCTGGAGATTTAGGGGGGGTAAGGAGGTTGGTGTCCTCGGGCTGCAGCACCTCCAAACCCCCCTGGAATAGAGTGAGTATGGCAACGGCTGTCCCCAGGAGCTAGGCAATATGGTCCCGAGGATGGAGGGGGTGGGTGGGTGCTGTCTCTGTGCTGTGCTCCTTCCTGCAGACATGGGCACAGACACCCCCCAGCCCCACTCACTGTCCCCAGCCTCACCTACCCACCTCCTCTTGCACCATCCTCCACCAGCCCCACCAAGCAGTTGTATGGCTTAGGGATGTGTCCCTGGCATGGCACTGGCAACCCCCACCCAGCTCTGACATACAGCATGTAGGTGATGACACCCATGCTCCACATGTCCGTGGAGTAGGAGACTTGCTCGTAGTTGACCACCTCTGGGGAGAGGAATTCAGGGGTTCCAAAGTTCACTTTCAGCTTCTCCTGGGGGTTGTACCTACAACCAGGGGCATGAATCAGCAGGATGGGGAGAGAGCTGGGGCTGGCCATTGTGGCCAAACCCCAGAGCAGGTATCAGGGCTCCCAGCACTCTGAGAGCACACAGGACCAAAGGGTGGGAATGGGGATGGTGAGCGGGGATGGAACCATGGTAGAGAGACGGCACCTTCGAGCCAGCCCAAAGTCGATGATCTTCACCATGTGCCCAGTAGCAGCAACACAGAGAATGTTCTCGGGCTGTAGAGACAAGGAGACTGTTGCCCCACCACCGAGAAAGGAGAACCCCAGTGTATAGGTCTGACAGCCCACAGGTGCTGGGTTAACCTACACCAGAGCCATTCCTACTTGCAGGCATCCCTCCCACCCCTGTCCCCTCACCTTGAGGTCGAGGTGGAGGACATGCATGTGGTGCATGAAGCGGATGCCCTCGCAGATCTGGCGGACGAAGACCATGCAGTCCACCTCCGTCAGCTGGTAGTCATCGTCAATGATCCGCTCGAAGAGCTCACCACCCTCCACGCTGTGTGGGGATGGACCGTGGGGGTCACCCAGGCCTCCCTGCCCCATGCTACCCATCCTGTGGAGCCCCTTTCCTGCCCCAGGGACCCCAGCCCAGTCCCACTGTGGAGATGCTGGTGTAAAGGCTGAACAGGGCTGTGGTAGGATGTGTGTGTGCTGGGGTTGGATGCTCCCTCAAAGCAGGCACCTGGGGGGTGTTTACCCCAGGACACCCCAACTCCCCTGGTGTATATAGAGCAGAACAGCCCCAGCCTCCCTGAAACAAGGGGGAAAGGGAAAAAGGAACTGTATGAGAAGGATTTGGGTCACCTCCACCCTCAACACAGCCATAACAGAAGGCGGTGCTGTCCTGGCCAGGTAGAGCCCAAAGCTGTCTCCAAGCCCAGCGTAAGACGAGAAGGTGCCCAAGAGGGAATGGACAAGTTGAAGGACATTCCCTTATGTCAACCCCTCTGCTTGGGGAGGGGCCAGCACATCTGCTCCACCTCTGGAGCATCCCCTCCCAGGATGCCCCTCACGTGGCACTGCCCCAGCACTCACAACTCCATGAAGAGGATGATCTCCCGAGGAGTCTCGATGGCATCGTAGAGCTGGATGAGGTTGCGGTGGTTCAGCTGGTTCATCACATCGATCTCCAGCAGCACCATCTCCTGCAGAAGGAGCCCCCCAGGCAGTGCAGGGTGTCAGCCCTGGCCCAGCCACCAGCACAGGGACAGGCTGTCTCACAGCACCAGCGACACATTGGGCATGACACTGCCACCCACCACCTCAGCCATGCCACTTGCTGGTGGCCCCGTGGCCAGGAGAGGCCTCTAGCCCCAGCAGCACTCAGACCTTGTCCTTGGCGCCCTGCTTCCGGATCACTTTGGCTGCCAGCTTGAGCCCCGTCTGCTTCTCTGTGCACGTGTGGACTTCACCAAACTTGCCCCTGGAGGGGAGAGATGAGGAGATGGCAACACCATCAGCTGCCCAGGCTGCTGGGCACCTCCACTTTGCTCTGGGTGCTGCCCACTGCTCCCCTCCACACCCACTGCTCCCCTCCACACCCATCCTGCCTGAGGCACCAACCCATCACGGCCAGAGAAGTCTCATTGACCCAGGACCATCGCCCAAGGCTGGATGACAGCTCAGGGCAGTGCCAGGGGAAAGCTAAGCATCCTGTGCCCTCCTGGGGCCCCTCCTTACCCTCCCAAGATGTCCTTAGAGTCAAGGTTGAACTGGGAGCTGACGCTGGCAGAGCGCAAGGTGACGATGCGATGTGCAAAGGGTGCTGGAGGAGGAGGAACATCATCTGCCCAGAGAGGAGTGTTGGAGTAAGAAGGGGAGCTGTCTAGCCAGGGCCCCCAGTGCTGGGCACCCTAGGCTGGGAGCGCATCCTGGTACAAGGCGAAGGCAGGCACCCAGCCAGGCTTGCAGGTGCAAGATGCAACTGGGTGCTGAGTGTCTGGGTGCAAACCAGGATCTCCTGGCTGCCTGATGCGCCAGGACACACAACGTGACCCAACAGGGTCCTCACCACTGCCTGCAGCATCGCCCTGCTGCATGGCACCCAGCCTGCCACACAGTGCCCTGCTTCATGGCACCTACTCCCCACCGTCCTGCAGGTCACACTCACCCTCTCCAGGCCCTGCTGCTGTGTGCCAGCCTTTCCAGACCACCACATCCTGCTCACCCTCTCAGGGCAGACCCCACACCCAGTCCTGGGCTCCTACAAGCCCCATGAGCTGGGTGCAGCTCCAGCCCTGCCACCCCTGCAAGGACAGTGGTGCAGGACACGGGGACACACTGTCCCCTGCCACAGGCCAGCCTCCTGGGGCTCCTCTTCCTTCCAGGCAGCACCAGGGACTGTGCCAGGCTGGAGCAGCTCATGGAGGGAACACAGCTCTTTTAGCCTTGTTACGGTGAAATAGGAGCCCAAAGGCCATCAAGCAGGTGATGAGCCAAGAGCATGAGCTGCTAGAACAGGAGGGCAGTAAGGGACCCCAAGCTGCCACCCCACAGAGGGTCCTGAGCTGCAAAGACAAGGCTAACACCTCACAGACTTACCCAGGATCTCAAAAGGGTCTTCCTTCCCAAAATCAGGGGTGAGGTAGGGGCTGGGTGGTGGCTCTGCCTCCCTCGAGGATGGTTGCACCCCGGGGCCAGGCTGCCCTGTGGCACTGGGCAATGTCCTATCCTGCAGGGTGCTGGGGGGCTCTGGGGGCTGCAGGTCCCCGAGGGCTTGTGGGGCAGGGCCAGGCTTTGCCGGACTCTCTCTTGGCTCCACTGTTGTGGTCTCCTCCGGGATCATCTCCATCACCTCTGCCAATGGCTGCTCCTCCCTAGAAGCAGAAGCAGGTGGTGAGCAGGGCATGGCCAGCAGCTCTCCTCCCCGAGCCCAGCAGGCCCCTGAGGAGCAGCAAGGGGAGCGGTCCCCACACCAGGAGGGTGCAGTACCTGTGGCAGGTGGCTGGGCAGCTCAGGCTCTGCAGCAGAGCTGGGCGTGGGGGCTCAGGACCCCTTGGCTGCTGCTCCTTTGTCTCCTCCACCTTTACTGCTTTCTCCCCTTCTCCCTGAGCCTTCACAGCAGCCACAGCCTCTGCAGGCTCCTTGCCTCCACCCTCAGCCTCTGCTGCAGGCAGGGAGGGTTCCACCTTTGCAGCTTTCTTCCCTCCATCCTCAGCCTTTACAGCAGCTGGGGCCTTCTCCTTTGCAGGCTCTGCTTTGCCTCCATCCTCAGCCTTTGAAGAAACCCTGGGTTTTTCTACCTTTGCAGCTTGCTTCCCTCCATCCTGCACCTTTGCAGCCATAGGGACATTCTCCTTTGCAGGAGCTGCAGCTTTCTCCTTTGCAGCTGGTTCTTTGCCTCCATCTTGAGGCTTCTGTGCAGTTGGGGTTTTCTCTGCTGCCTTCTCTCCATCCTGAGCCTTGGAAGAAGGCTCAGCTGAGCTCTTCTCCTTTGCAGGTTCCTCTTTGCCTCTTTCTTCAGCCTTTTTTGTATCTGGGCCTTTTTCTGCCTTTACTACTTTATTCTCTCCATCCTGAGCCTTTACAGGAGCTGAAGCCTTGTCCTTCACAGGTTTTTTATCTGCTGGGGGTTTCTCTGCCCTTGCTGCTGCCTTCCCTCCATCCTGAGCCTTAGCAGCATCTGGGGCCTTCTCCTTTGCAGGAGCTGTGCCTTTCTCCTTTGCAGACTCCTCTTTGACTCCTTCTTGAACCTTTTTTGCAGCTGATGCTTTTTCTACCTTTGCTGCTTTGTTTTCTCCATCCTGAGCTTTTGCAGCAGCTGGAATCTTCTCTTTTGCAGGTTTTTTGTCAGCTGGGGGTTTCTCTGCCTTTACAGTTTTCTTCCCTCCATCCTGAGCCTTGGCAGCAGCTGGGACCTTCTCTTTTACAGCAGTCAAGGGTTTCTCCTTTACAGACTCTTCTTTGCCTCCAGCCTGAGCCTGTGCTCCAGCCAGGGCTGTCTCCCCTGCAGGCTTTACCTTCCCTGCTTCAGCCTCTGCTGCAGGTGGAGCCTTCTCCTCAGTGGGCTTTGTCTTCTCACTGCCCTCAGCCTTTAATCCACCAGAGGTTTGCTCCTTCCTGGGCTCTTCCTTTCCTCTGTCCTGAGCCTTAGCAGCATCCAGAGCCTTCTCCTCTGCAGGCACTGCCTTCCCTTCTTCAGGCTCTCCTGCAGCTGGAGCCTTCTCCTCCCCAGGTTCATCCTTCCTTCCATCCTGAGCCGTGGAAGCAGCTGGAGCCTTCCCTTCTTTGAGTTCTTCTGCAGCTGGAGCTTTGTCCTTTCCAGGCTCAACCTTATCCTTCCCTCTATCCTGGTCCTTGGTGGCATCTGGCACCTTCTCCTCTGGGGATGTGGAAACCACCTCCTCTGTCTTCTCTCCATCCTGGGGTTCTGGAGCAGCTGGGGCTGTCTCTGTCTTCCCTTCTCCAGCCTCTCCCACAGCCTTCTCCTGCTCAGGGTCATCCTTCACTCCATCCTGTGCCCCAGTGGCAGCTGGCACCCCCTCCTCCTTGGGTGCTGCCTTCTCCTCTTGGGGCAGGGCAGCCTCTGGAGCTGCTGGAACCACCTGGCTTGTACCTGCATCTACTTCAGGAGGGACCATGGCATCAGTGCCTTCAGTGCCAGGCATGCTGCACACCCCACTGCCCTGCTCCATGAGGGCTCTTTGGGCAGGGGGTGGTTGCCCTGCAGTGCTCTTGGTTCAGTAAGACTCCTGCAGAAGAAAAGACAGAAGCTGAGGGTTCCCCAGGCCTGACACCCCACAGATGGGCACAGTGAGACACAAGCAGTAGCTTTGCTCCTGCAGAAGAGGAACGAGCAGCTGCTACCCAGCCAGGAGCCGTGCCATGGCTGGTGACACCAAGCTAGGGTCCCCACGAGGCTGCCAATCCCTTGCACCATCCCATTGTGCCCTGGTATCTGCTCAGTGGTGACTGATCGATGGCTGGTGCCGACACCTGTCACTGCCACGGGGTCTGGGGACAGTCATGGTGACATGCATGGCCAGGCTGCCAACTTAAGGCCACGTCCCCCCATGGCAGGGCAGGAGATGACAGCCCCAGCCCTAGAATGGCAGAGTGGGGATCAGGCGAGGGGAGCATCCCTGGCATGGCCCCACTGCTGCCCACCCCAAACCACAAGGCAAGGCCAGAACCATCTCTGCCCACACAGACCCCCAACAGTGACCAGCACTTCCATCCCCCTGTTCAGGTGTGACCACAGCTCCAGCCCCAGCAGTCACCGCCAAGGGGACCTGTTGGTGGCCATGGACCTGTGTGGGCTGCCACCTTGAGCTGCCACCCCCTGCTGCCACCTTCTCCCCTCCTTCCCAGTGCTCGATCCCCAGATCCCCTCTCTGCTCCGTGCTCCACTGCCTGTCCCTGCCCAACCACCTCCCCTCACCCTATCCCAAAATACCTCCCTGCAGAGCCCGAGACAGCCCAGCCCCATAACAAACCCACCAGTGACCGTCCCATAACAAAGGAATCACTTGCTGGTCTTACTGGGATAGAAGCTACAAGCAGTTTGTTTCCCATCTCAGACCCAAATCCCTCAGCTCTGTGCAGGGAGCCCACGGGGACAGAGAGATTCCTCCCAGGGCTGAGGGCTCTGTTCTCCCCAGGACCCTCCCGTGGGCAGCCACGGGGACCCCCCCCTAGTCCCCTATACCTGGGTGCCGGTGCCGAGGGCGGTCAGGAGGGCAGCATCTGCACTGTGGCCGTGCCCGGAGGGAGCAGCCTCTTCTATCCCGGGTGTAACAGAGCTGGATTAGTGCAGGCAGAGGAGGATCCCTTACAGAGCAGGAGCCATCCATCCTGCTTCGCCTTTCCCAGCACCTGTCGCTGCTGGAGCCCGTTCAAAGGACACGCCACTCACTCTTCCTTGTCCCCTGCAGGCTGGGGACATGCAGACACGGCACAGGGGATGGGGACAGCAGCACAGGGAGGGCTGGCACCAGTAGCCAGCCAAGCCAGACGCTAAGTGGCCAAGCGCTTCCATAGGTGACATGAGGTGGTCACCGGCCACCCCAAAGGGATGGTGGCCAGGAGCAGCCAGTGCCAGTGTTTGGTCCCCATGCCACCAAGCTGCAGTTGGCTCTGCCCACTGGTGCCAGCCCTCAGGGAGGTCATCTCCAAAGGACCCTTTGCTCCACAAGCAGGACATGGCACCCGAGGGCACCACCAGATTTGGGCACTGCTGCTGGTCCCCAAAGCAGAACTGACAGCAGCTGGGAACCAGGCACTGGCCAGTGGCTGCAACCTTCTCCAGGAACCAACTGAAATACTCTGATATCCTGCAAAATCAAGCAGTTTAGGGATCAGGAAAAGAAACGAAGGAGGCTGGGGGCTCCTGGAGGGCTCAGCTTGTGCATGGGCATTGCCAGCCCCTGGGGACGGTGCAGTATGTACTGCTGGGATGCTGCACTCAAGCACACAGCCTCAGGGACTGTGTTGGGCACGGAGAAACCCTGGGGAGAGAGAGGCAGTGAGGGCCAGGCCATGCCAGGGGCTGCAGAGCCCCAGAGCAGAGCTGAGCAAGGACACAGCACAGACATGGTCTGGAGCCGATGGACTCCCAAGGGCTACACTAGCTCTCCATCAGGTTTCCCTTCCCAGGAGTGCCCAGTTTACTTTAAATCTTTGACCCTCTATGTGAGGAAAGCCTTGCACAGCTGCCTGCCACTCAGGTTTCTGCTAGGGGCAGAGGGGTTTGCAGGAGGAACCCCCAGTAACCAGACCCAGCCAGCACTGCCAGGCTAAAGCACTCCAGTAATACCAACTATTAAAAACTCAGAACAGCCATTTATCATGTCAAGAGCACTAAGGCAGGGTGGGGGAGGAAGGACTCAGGCCCTCACCTGCAGCTGCTGATCCTTTTTGGGGGACAGGGAATAGCTGGGGCTTGGTGACAGGCAACAAAGCAGCAAAAGCAACTCCCAGCAAGAGCTGGCAGAGGGTACAGGGGAGCAGGTACCTGCCCCACACCAGGCATCCTCCTGGCCCCACTTCCCAAGCTGGGTGCAGGCAGTGGCAGGGAAGGGCCAAACGCATCTTGAGTAAGAGTCCTGTGAAGCCCAAATCCTGCTAGATGTCAAGCCTGGCTGCTCCCAAACAGGATTCACATGAGGTTATGATGAAGCCACCAACACAGCAGCAGCATCTCAAGAGCAGTTCTCACCTCATCTGCAGGACCTCCCAGAATGTATCATTGCCCAAGGAACACTGCTGCCCATGTCACCAAATCCCCATTCCCAGCAAGTCACCAGCTTCTCTGCACCGTGGGCTGGGGCCAGGCTCTGCCAGAGCTGTGGCTAGCCAAAGGAGCCTTCCCACCTCCATCACTGCCACAGCCTCCAGTCTCTGCTCTGAGTCCTACCACACAGACAAGGTTGAAGCTAAGGAGAAACCAAAACTCACTGCTGGAGCTGTCTCCTCCTGAGCCTGGTTAGTCCTGACAGCAAAACAAGCAGCCCCTCAGCAGCAGCGTGGTGGCAGAAACATCCCAGGCACCCACCACCACCACCTCAGTGCAAGAGCAATGCTGGGAGGACAGCCAGGGGCTGCAGAGTAGACATCAGGCTCTCCCACACCACTCCACACAGCTCAGACTCTGCTCCAGCAAGCCCAGCTCTGTGCTGGAGAGCATTTCTCTTCCCAGGATCAGAGGCAGGGACAGACAAATGGCTCTGACCAGCAGTGCCAGTGCAGTCACGAACGTGCAGAGCTTGGAGCATCACTGCTCTCCACAGCTCCCAAGGACCACGGTGTCTGTTCCACCCATTCCACGGTGAGCAGGAGTCTCCCCAGCTCAGCTCTGCAGGTCACATTGGCAGGAATAGCTGGCGAGACGACATGCCTCAGGCAGCAGGGCCTCTGCCCATCAACTGTCACCAACAGTTTGGATTTGCCTCTTCCCTCCTCCAGTCAAGGGATGTCAGGCACCTGGAGGCCACTAATATTACTTCAGACACATGCCACCACCTCTCCACCAGCCTTCAGTTCTCTGCATTCTTCCAGCAAGCACTGGGTGGAAGGAGCCAGGAGCCCACGTGCCACAGCCATGCTCCTTCCAGTGGAAGCTGGGATAAAGACCTCCCAGGAGAGCAGGAGTGCCTGCCTGGACCTCATCCAGCCTTCCCAGGGCACTTAGATGCTTACCCACTCATGTGGGTCAGAATTGGTGTCCAGGCATGAAGCACTGGGACACAGCAAGGAAGGAAAGCTCCAAGAGTGAGCCCCTGAAGTTCTGGGGAGCCACGGACATGGTTCTGCTGAGGAGGTGTGTGTGAAGGGTGAGTGTCTCACCTTCTGGCACTGTTACAGGATAAAATTCATTCGTCAGCAAAGGGAAATAAGCTGAAAACTGTCCCCTTGCAAGAAAGGTTTGGTATTGAAAAGCAATAACTGGTGCACACCAGGATTTTGGATGTCTTGCTCTGAAACCCCACACCCCACCGAGCAGCACAGGGCTCCAGGTGGCTGCAGAGCATGGAAGCAAACCAAGCTCCACCAAGGTTTCTCAGGCTGGGAGGGTTTGTCTCTCCTCATTCAGGAACTGAAGCCAGAGCCTACATTGGCTGCAGCTGGGAAGCAGCCTGTCCTGGGGACATCTGGCAGAGCACCAAGCATGCTAGTTCCCTAGCGACGTGGTTGTCACAACTTGGGCAGCACACTTTAACCTTTCTGCTTTTCACAGCTCTCTCCTCTCCTCTCCCCTTGGCCAAGCCCTGCCCATTCCCCAGGAAACCTTACACCCTGGCTAAATCGAGCTGCGGGGCAGTGGAGAACAACAGCCCCACCTGAATCCCAGCCATACCACTGTGACCCAGCCAACCTGGCCCCATGCGACCAACCTGGGCACGCATTCAGGAGCTTCACTGCTGCCCTCAGCACCCAGGACTTCCCTGGAGGAACTGCTGTGGTGTCACAGCTAGTCTCATCAAGGTGATGAGGAAAGACAGGAGAAAAAAAAAAAAACCAAGTTCACCCAAATTGCTTCCAGAGTTAGGTGGCAGCTCAAGAACAGAAATGTGGCTGCAAGCAGCAACCCTTGGGAGCACCAAGCACGGGTCTCAAACAGCAGGAGCTGCCCAGACACAGGCTGTCCTTGTCAGGCCACTCTGGCAGCCAGCAAGGTGCCCCAGCAGAGACCAGCAAGAACCAAAGCTTACTGGTGTGAAGAGCATCATGTAGCCTTTTTGTAAGAACCTCATTCACCAGCTAAGATCTTGCAGCTCTCAGAAAAACACATCAGCATTTAGCTCCAGCTCTAGCCTGAGCTCAGCACATTACCTGGAAATGCACCAGAGGAAGATCTGGTGCCCAAGGAAGATTTGATACCTGCTCCAGCTCTCTCCTTCCAGCCCCCTTCTCCCAAAGCACAGTCCTAAATGGGATGAGGTTTGATTAGAAGAATGTTTTTGCAAAATCCACAGGACAGGGATTTCACATCAGTTTGTCAGCTCAGCCTGACTCTACAGACCAGTGCTGAGACAGCATTCCCTTAAATCCCAGACTCCTGCTCTGTTTCCCTAACTTTGTTCTTCTACTATAGTGGGACTAGGAAAAGCACCTGCCACCCTTTCCCTGTTGAAGCTTCAACTGAACCCTGTATTCACCAACATTCAGCTCCTCTAGGACACTCATTTACACTTCCTACACTACAGCAGTTCTTCCACCACATTCCCCCTATAATGAAGTCAGCAATTTACACTGACCATCTGCTGCATGACTCCCGAGATCTCCAGCAACCCCCAACCCCCCACAGGACATGGCAGCCAGAGGCTCCCTTTCACCAAGTCTGCAATGTCTGAGGAATATAAGAGGCCATGGCTGAGGGAAGAGGTAAGATCTTTTATTAGACCCAGTGACATGCTGGGAAAAACCTGACAAGCTGTCAGGCACAGGAACCCTTCTTGGGCCTGAAGCAGAGGCCATGTAGGGCTGTCACGGAAATCCAGTTGCTCCATCCTTCAGGGATCAGTATCTGCCCTAGCTCAGCAGCCTTGTTAGCTTGTTGCCTCTACATTCCTCCCCAGCTCACCCTCATTCAGGCTCTCCCCTGGCTCACCACCTGTTTGCTGCTCCTGCTCCAGGAGCCAGCGCTCGAGGCTGCGGCAGGAGGTTCCTTGCCCACACACCTGAGGCCCTGCCACAGCCCCCTCCCCTCACAGGGAACAGCTCCACTGAGCCAGGAATCGGCATAAAGCAGACTGAGGGAAAGATCAGATCCCTGCAGATCTGTTTCCAGGAAGAGACCACTCAAATTCCTCCTGCTTCAGTCACACCTGCACATGGTGCCTCAGGGCTGCCACGGCTACCTGTCACCAACAGCTGTTCTGGCCAGGCTGCTGCTGGCAGCCCCCTGTCACCCTCAGCTCAGTGACATGGGGATGGTGGCAACAGCAGCAAAACACAGCTTGAAGCCGTGACCCATGACTAGGTCACAACCTTTGGAGCCTGGTTCTGCCACAACCATGTGAATATGCTCAGGAGAGAAGATCTCCTGCTTGGTTTGGTTTGAAGAACTCTTATGGTCCACTGGGAGAGAGTTCCTCTTTTAGCCCAGGCAGTGGAGGCTGCTGCTCTCTCAAGTGTTGAGGTTCAGCAGATACAAAACACTCACCCCTGCAGCTGCTGTCCTGCAGGGGCACCCCTGGAGCACCACAGGTTTGGTGAGAAGTGCAGAAACATCCTGAGGTGCAGTAAGTGTTCCTCTGTGAATTTAGCTCTGAGGCCTTTCTGCCTCTGTCACCTCTCTCAGGTTAGGAGTTAAACACCAGCAACTGCCTGATGCACTTTGTAGCTCTTACCATACTCAGCTGAAGTCTAACACATCAGCATGCAGTAGTGGTGTCCAACAGCATCTTTGGGTGTAGCTGTATCCTTTCACCCTTCTTGCCCTTACACAGCCTTAGTAAGACAAGCCCAAGGAAAGGCCTAACACCAGCTTACAGGGTAAGAAGTGATCTTACACAAGCTAAGGTAATAAATCATTCTTAGCAAGCTTTAATCTGAATGTGATCACCTCTTCACAGCACTGGAAGCTTTGTCCTCCAGCACATTGGAACCCTGGGTCTATATTTAGCTCTGCTAGCCACACTGGACTGGCTAGGAGATGATGTGTCTTTACCAAGAGAGCTACACTGGCAGGAGCCAGCTTACAGCAAGTCATTTGCCAGCTAAGTGGTTCCCCAAGCAGAATGACTTCAGCTATAAACAGCAGAAGATTTAATGCTCAAACACACCCAGGGAACTGCTTCAAAGCATGGGCAAGATTCATAACAGCACTCAGCTAAACATCAACAGGAAAGGTCAGACCTGCAGTCTGCTGGCTTGCAGGAGCCACATCACTTAAGTCCAGCTTAATACAGACTAAAAGCCTATGAAACACTTGAAACCAGTCCTTTGCTGTACCAAAACAAACCAGCTCCTCCAGATGGACTTGTGTGTTCAACAGCAGCCTCAAGCACTCAGGAGTGTCCCTCACTCTGCAGGACAGGGGTTCAGCCCACCAGGAGACAAACAGATTGGGAAGTTTTATTTAGTTCAGGTACACAATATTTGCATACAATATCAAAACCTGGTTTGGTCTTTAGAGAAAAAGGGTATCTAGATATGGAACAAGGCTATAGAGACCATGTGGCACTGCCTGTGTGCTGTGCCTCAACCACCTGCCTCAGGTGGAGTTAAACTACTCAACAGAACAATAACGGAACCAAGCAGAGGAGTTGAGGCTGAGAAGTCGCCTAAAAACAACTGTTCCCTCTCTGCCTATCCAAAGGGAGTGGGGAGGGATGGGATGTCTCCCTCCTGCTATCACCTGACGCCCATCAGCACCGGAACCTGTCTGAGAAGTTGGGAGACTTGGGCAGGGTGAGTGGCTGGTCGCTGGGCTTCACCTCTATGCTGCGGTACTTGCGTATGGGGTTTGCCTTGTGAACCTGTTAGGAACAAACACCAGGACAAAATGAAGCCAGATGGTTGCACTGATAATGAAGCTGAAACCTGCAGGCAGTGGGATGAAGGCAGGGGTCTCCACAAAGCCACCATCCTGCCTTAGGGCACTGGAGTGAGCTCCAGGGACAGGCACGACATGGGGGGGCTGTGGATTTCAGAGATCATTCTACCCATGGCTGCTTGTGCACAGCTCCAAACATCAGCCCTCTCAGCAGAGCTGACTCTTCTGGTTTGTTTAAGATCCATTGTAAAGTTAGAGGAGTCAGTTTGCAACAGGGAAACTTGAAAAGAGACTTAATGCAGCTCAGCATTGACCTGAGCTCATTTAGGACATCCACACATCCCTCTGGGTGACTTTACAGCCCTGTTCAGAAATAGCTCACTTACCAGTTCTTGCCTTAGCTTAGCAACTTCTTCCTTTTCATGCTCCTCCTGCTTCTGTCTGACCTCTTCCTGATACCTCTCCTTTGCAGCTTCTGTGTCTGCCAGTCGCTTCTCAAACTCTTGCCGCTCTTTAGCTCTTTTCTCTGTTGCCAGCTCAAAGCTTTCAGGAACTATGGAACCAGAAAGGCTCTCTAAGTTTAGAAATAGAGGAGATAACATTGGTGCAGACAGTCAGGTAAAGCAAAGCAGCACTAGTGTTAAGAGGGAAGCCTCCCTCTGGAGTACTTCACCTTGCACAGGTGGTTAGTAGATACCTGCAGGCTTCAGGAAGAGAAAGCCTAATGCCCAGACATGAGCAGTGTTAATGCAGACATTACCCCATCACAGGTGTTCTCACAGGAGGGAGCAAGCACACAATTGTTAGTACAAACAAGCTTTTAGCTGGCTCTATCCCCTCAGAAGCTGAGCCTACTCTAAGTTGTAGATGCCTTCATCTCACTAGAAGCAGGAGGCCGAGACTGACAGCGGCTGCAGAGATGCCAGCTGTCTGTGCAGGGAGCTCCCTGCCTGCTATCCGCCCTCACCCCAAGCTAGCACACATCAATCATCTGCCAATTGTGGCATAGCTGTTAAAATACAGCTGCCATGCTAGTGCTGGGCAGGGGGGCAGTGGAGAGGAAACCCCCCCACACACACACTCCCTCGGGACACGAGCTGCTAGGGAATTAGTTGATTAACTCTTGGCTGTGCTGATAAAGAGGCAGCAGCCAGTCTAAACATCATGTAATGGCATCAGTTCTGAGTTATCAGCCAAGCCAGGGCAGCAAGGACTTTTAACTCCACCTGGTAATAACTTGTTTTCCTTTTTAGGCACAAAAGGCTCCTGGTACACCACTGTGTTGGGACGAGCTTTAAAACATGCTGCTTCTCTCTGCCTTCTCAAATCTTCTTTAAGCTGCAAGAGAAGAGAATCCACTGAGTGCCAGGCACAACAACAAGCTCATCTCCCCCCACCCAGCCTTCAGCACTCCCAACTCTGGCCAAGCCAGGCTGACTTAGATGAAATAATTTGCATAGAAAACTATTTAAAGCCAAAGAGTTCTGTCACTTGTTGCCTGAGTTACTTCTGCTAAAAGCAGCCTGAAGGTTTCAGGTGTCCACTGCAGGCTTCAGATGAAAAAGCAGTGTAGTATTATTTGTCAATACAAGCACAGAGACAACCACCAAAGGGATCCAGCTGCACACAACTCCTGCTTAGAATCAGAGAATTATTTTTGGTTGGGAGAGTCCTTTAAGATGACCGAGTCCAACCACAAACCAGCACTGCCAGGTCACCACTAACCCATGGCCCTCAGCACCACATCTCCAGGGCTTGGAAACCCCTCCAGGGATGGTGACTCCACCACTGCCTTGGGCAGCCTGGGCCAGGCCTTGACAACCCTCTCAGGGAAGAAATTGTTCCTCATGAGCAACCTAAACAACTTAAAGCTGTTTCCTTTTGTCCAACCCCCACCTGGCTCCAGCCTCCTTGCTGGGAGTTAGAGAGAGTGAGGAGGTTTCCCCTGAGCCTCCTCCTTTTCTCCAGGCTAAACCACCTCAGCTCCCTCAGCTGCTCCTCACAAGTCTTGTGCTCTAGATCCCCCACAGCATTCATGCAGCTGTGGTAAATTCTACCACTTACCATAAAGGGAGGAGGGGAAAAAAGAATAAATCACCATTTCCTAACTGACAGCACAAAAGCCTTCTGCCAAAACCAGGATAATTCATTGCTCAAACTCCAACCCTGTTTCAACTCAAGCAGGACACACTCCAAAGCAGAGCAGCTAGCAGAGTCATGATCTAAGCCCCACTATAGCTGTTATGCTTCCAGCCCTACCTGCTGCTTCCAGCTCTGCTGCTTGGCAGCTCCCCTCTCATCCACCTGCAGATGGAATGGCTCAGGCTGGGTTGGGTTCTTGACCTTCTTCTCTGGCAGCTTCACTTCATCAAAGTGAGGCAGAGGCAATGCTTTGAACTTGGGCACCTGAAAGACAACTCCAAATATTTCCTGGCCTTTCCCCAAAGGCAGGAAGCTTCAGAAGTTTAACAGTCAACAGCAAAAGGCAAGTCCTGCCCCACCCTTTTCACCTGAGGGAAACCCAAGGCAGCTCCTGGTTCTTACCTCCTCTTTCTGCAGCTCTTCTATCTTCTTCTCCTTCTGCAGCTGCCGCTCCTTGTCCCGGGCATCGAAAGAGAAGGGGCAGACCTCCACCTGCCTCTGCTCTGGCATTTTGGGTTTGAAGGGCACTCCATAGTGGGGCATAGGGACAGCTTTGATCACAGGGACTGCTTCTTTCTCCTAAAGGGATATCAGCATTAGGATCTGACACAGCAGCAGGTACTTGCAAAGACTGAGCGCTGCCAAACAAGGCCACGAACACCAGGAGTGCCTCAGATTCCAGACACTGCAAAAATGAGCAACCCAGACAGTACCAATTTACAGGCAAACTCCTCCTCTTTCCAAAGCACTATCAGTACTCCTCTAAATTGGCCTCATTCTTTAGTGTCCTCTCCACAAGAGGGAAAGGAGGGAGGGCACGATGCATTCCAAACCCTGCTCCCCACCTCCAGGAGCTAGATGGAGTAGAGGGAGAACAAAGGTCCTGTGCAATACCTGCCCTTTTCAACAAGGGGGAAGGGCAGTGTCTGTTTGACATCTGAGCAGTTCACTTTCCTCTCACAGCAGCAACACCTCAGGAACCCTAACCAGTGCCCTCATGTTGAAGGCAAGGTTGTACTGTTTCTGTAACACAAGTAGCAGCAGCTAGGCCCTTAGAAGAGAATGGCCTAGAGATGACCACTGGGGGAACTGCCTGCCAGGAAGGAAGGGGCTACCTGAAGCCCACAGGCAGAGGCAATGGCCAGGGCAGTCACTGTGGTGGGACCACAGGGCTCCACTACAGCCTGTTCCCAACAGTTACCTTTTCTTCATCTTTGGCAGGCATTCGGGTTCTGCTTTTCGAGGTGAAGACTGGAGACTTGGGGACTGTCACAGGAAGCACTTTCTTCTCTGGAACACCCTGTTCAGAAGAGCCAGGGAGGAGTTAGCAAAGTGTGAGCACCAAGGAAAAGCACTAGGAAGAAAAAAGCCAACAAAGCACTGCAGGTACTCACTGCAGTTCTTACCTAATCCCAGGCAGCATTAAATACATAATGAACACAGCTACAGATACTTTGAGGCCAATTGCCAGCCCAGTCCCAATTCCCAGACCTGGGAACTTCTTACCACAACATCCTCCAGGATTTTTGTTGGACATGGCCTGGAATGGAACTCAAAGTGCTCCTCCTCCTCCTGCTGCTTTTTGCTCTCACGCTCCTGGAGCCTTTTCTCTATCTCCAGTTCAAAGCCAATGGGTTGTGTGAGCTCCTTTGGAGGGTGTTTCTTGGGCAGGATTGGTCCACCCTCAAAGATTTTGTGATTGAGTTCTTGTGCTTTGAATCTGTACCTGCACAGGAAAACCAGAGACAGTCACCAACATGTTGTGCCTGGCAAGATGCAGCTTCAAGCAAAGTGCTTCTTCCACAGCACAGCAGGACACAGGCACAGATGCAGTTGTGCCACACATGTTGATTATGCAGCATGCAGCTCTAGTTAGCAAGTCCTCCTTTGCTTTTGAAGCATTAAGGGGTTAAGGAAAACCTTATGGATTGCTTTCTTGGGAATCCCAAACTGTCTGCAGGAGAGTTTTGACGTTTCACAAGCTGTACTGCTCTGCTGGCTTTGCTTTACTAACCACAAGCTGTCCTCAGCCCACAATCAGCTCTCCTTCAAAACTGATTGGCTGATTGTCACATCCCCACAATCAGAGCCACAGGATTATGGCACAAGCAAAGAGATCCTCTGTGTTCCTATGCTACTCGTGCCTTTACAAGAAAAGGCTATTCCTCAGAAGGGATAATTTGGTATTCAAGGTATTTCCAGGGGGGTACAATTCCCTCTTGAGGGACTAGAGTGAACCTTCACTTACTGCTGAATTTTCTCCATTTCCTCTGCCTCCAGCTCTGCTGTAGCTTTGCAGGTGGCAGGTCTGTAGCGCTGCTTGGTCAGCAGCACTGGTGTTTTGGGCTTTGTGATTCGAGCCTTCGCCACCTTCCGTAGGGCCGAGCCTGTCAATTCAAGTCAGAGACCAGCAGTCAGCAGCCTGCAACAGCCAAGGCTGCTTTGGCTCAGTACCCAAAGCATCAGCACTCTTGCTCTGCCACCAGCCCTGCAGACACCCTTACACAGCCAGGGCTGCTCACCTTCATCAGATTTCCTGCTCCTCAGATGGTAACGAGAGGGAGTGCGTTTCTGGAACGCCTCTACCTGCTCAGCAAGGGACACATACTCTGTTGTGCTCTCTTCCAGCTTCCTCTTGTTCCCCTGGGACAGGCTGAAAGGTTTGGGGATTGTGGGTCCCTTGGGCACTCGCACCTGCAGACAAGAGCCAGACAGTCATTATGGCTGAGAGACAAAGGATGCTGCGATGGCATTGCCCTTCCCAATGATCACGTGCATCAGTCCCTTCCCTCACTGAAAAGATGACATGGACAATGCTCTTAGACACAGGATTTGAGTTTTGGGGCTGGTCTGTGCCTAGACAGGAGCTGGACTGGATCCTCGTGGGTCCTTCCAACTCACAACATTCTATGATTCTATTCACAAGTCTTGATTGTTGCACTGAGTACTGTATGAAGTGGAAGACTGAGGTCTGAAGTGTAATGACCAGGAGAGATGACATTAAAGGGCTCTTCAGAGCCTGGTGGCCATGTAGTAAGCCAAGAGCTCTGTTTGCACAGCGCTTGCCTCCCCTGCTGCAGCCTCTTTGCTGGCTACCAGCAGCGTGTGTGTGTGGCAAAAGCAGACAGAAAGGGATGCCAGGAATCAGCCAGCTGAAAGCACTCTGGCTCTCACCAGGGAAGGAGGATGCTTCCTCAGTACTGCTGCAAAATCCACTTCCTTGTACTCCTTCCCAGGCTGGCTTTCCCCATGCTGTTTAATTCTATTCTCCGTGCAGAAGTGGAAGTCAACTGGCTTTGTTACTTGACCAACAGTTCTCTTCATGGGTTGTCCTAAAGAAAAAGAGCAGGTAAGGTCTGGAAGTCCTCTGAGGTGAGTGGAAGATTGAGAGACAATAAAGGGTATTCACTTTCTTATAACCTGGACAATTTTTGGGCAACTCATCTATAACCTTTCAAAACATAACCAAAGCCAAACCAAAGTGCTTCCAGGCTGCTTAGGGGCTGATCTACATTAAGTCACCCAATCCTAACACTTATTACAAAGTCTGGAACATTTGTTTTTACAGGTACTTGTCCAGCTCTGTGCATCACCCTCCAGCTGAGCCCAGCACAGGCTCCAGCTCCCAGCTCAGCCAGAGCCCACCTGCTCCTGCAATCGCTGCTTTCATGGACTCCTCGTTCTTCCTCCGCAGCTCCATGACCTCCTGCTGCAACTGCTGCATCCTTTCCAGCTCCTGGTCCTCTGTACTCTTCAGCTTGCTAGAAAGATTGCTCCTCCTGCAGAAGCACATTAAAGAGTGAGCTATGCCCTCCTGCTTCACTGGGCTTTAGCATGATGTTAGTGCAAAGGGACACACTCATCTCTGTCCCCACTGCAGACGCATCGCTCATTATAACAGCATACTCCTCACAAAAGATCTGTTTGGGATTTGGTTGCTCAAGAAAGCTTCCAGCTGACTTCCACCCTGCTGTACACATCCATTTGCTCTGTGCATGTGTCATCCATTAGCAAGAACAACAACTTTTTCCTCCAATTAAAAGCAAAAGCTTCCCTTTGCACAGGTTCAGCTGGTGGAGTATATTTCATCTTAACATTGTTGTCATGATGTGGTGTTTACTAAATGTGATACCATCACATGCTGAGCTGGATCTGAAAACACTCTAGCCAGTGCTGTCACCTAAATCAACTGTGATTAGCAAGGACAAGTCAGGAGAAAGCTACATACCTCGACGTTGTTGGTGTGGAGGGCATGGTCAGCTTGCTCCTTGCTCTGCCTGGGGAGAGGCCAGGGTTCTGAGGGGGCTCTTTCTTTGCAGATCCTTCTGTCAGCTTCCCCCTGCTGCTAGAACTAAGGTAACACATTGTTAGGGCAAACCACTCCAGTAGACTGTGCTCTAAGTGACAGGTCACCTGCAGCTCTCACCACCGTGCACACCATCCCCACACCTGGTGAGTTCTAAGGTATTCCAGACCAGCCTTACCTCACCACAGGCAAGGGTAGAGATGGTCTAGTTCTCCCTGGTACCCTAAGGCTGCAGAAGAGAAGATGAATTACTGAGTTCTGGGGACTTGGGCTTTTCTGGAGGAGGTAGCTGTACTGTGCTTCATGGAGGTACAGCAGCATTTGAGAGATCACACTTCAGCTTCCTGACCTCAAGCTTATCACCATGTGGTATCTCAGTAGTTGAGCTAATTTGAGAAATATTTTAGCTGGGACTCTCATAACTTATGACTGATTGTCTGATGACTTCCTGATGGACAAGTTAAGCCAATTTTAAAGCTAGCTGAAAGACACCAAGCTTGGAGTAAGAGGCTTAAGAAAGCCAAGCTTATTTCACTCACATGTCCATCTCCAAAGAGAGCACTTCCTTAGCTCTTACAGCCATTGCTTCTTGTTTAGCAAACCAGCATGGGGGATCAGGTTGAGGTCACCTGCCCCTAACCTTCCTGTGAAAACCCTCTTAACTGCATGGAAGCTCTTCCCAAAGGACCACTTGTATCCCCTTCCCAGCCCCAAACAGGAGGACTTTGACTTACATTCTCATTTTTTTGGGGGGTGGAACCTCTTCCTTATTAACCAGGGCATCAGCATTTCTCTCCACTCTGACTCTCCCTGGCTGCTTGCGTTGCTGTGTTTTCCTCTGTGCTGCAGCCTGCCTCTTAGCAGCTCTAGAGCAGAGCAGAAAGTGGAAGTTAGCTCTCCCACTGCTCTGAGAAGACACACACCACCTGTGTAACACTTTTTACACCAGTGAACCACCTAACTCCAACATGTCCCCTCTGCAAGCTGTGTGTTTAAAACCAATCCAAATGCAGCATTAGTTACGTTTAACAATCCTTACACTTAATATTCTTTGGTATATCTGAGCACACAGAGCCCTTTGCATTCATAGCAAGAACAAGTTCTGCCCATGTCAGGGAAATATAAACAAAGAAACTTTATAAGCCAGTCCAGTTTCAGATATCCTCACATTCCAGAAGCTCCTACTGCTACCGAGGCTCATTTGACAAGTATGAGAAACACTGCATTACATTTCCACCCCTAGAGACTGCCCTTCCAGCTTAGCAAGCAGATCAGCTGTCCCCATACACAAGAGAACTTCAGAGACCCACAGGATGACCTGAGAAGAGCTAGGACTGCAGATCCTGAGAGCAAGGACCTGCTTAGTTACACCCTCATCAATCTTCATGCAAACTGAACACAAGTATTTCACCTCCGAGAGGCCTCTGCAGGAGCAGCAGCTCTCCAGCTTGTCAGGGATCCAACAATGTTCTGAGGAATCATGTTAGCCTGCACACACTCTGCTTGGTCATTGTCTTCACCATGGCTTTCACCTGAGAACAGGGACAAAGATCAGCTCATCTATACATGCATACAGATACACACACACAGAAACACAGCCCCAGAGGAATGCTGAAGCAAAACCACAGGAGCTCTTGCTAGACAACACCATGTGAAGGTGGCCCCATAAGAGCCAGACTGAAGACTTTTCATTCTGCCAGCCCAGAGCAGGTCAGATTTAGTCTCTTCCTCCCCCCTCCATGCCAGCTTACTTGTTATTCCTTGTGGTGTGACAGAAGACAGGATAATATCAGGCTTTGAAAAAGCAGGGCTGTTCTGAGAGACCTTTGCCAGATTTTCTGCAGGAGGGACATTCTCCAGATTGGCTATTTGGTCTGTGAGGGGAAAAAGGGACTTTCACTACACAGACTCCATTAGGAATTTCTACCCCCACCTCAGCCCCTCATGTGCTGGTACCAAAGCCAACTGACGAGTTACAGATGACAATCAGTTTAAACACAAAACCAAACCAAACCCCCACCTGAGGAATGATGCTGTTAACACAAATAACCCAAGGGGGCACAGCCCAAAACAAGGATCACAGCAAGCTCCCACCCAAAGAGAAAGCAAATCCAGCAGAGCTGGAAGCAACTCACCAAACCAGGAGTCTGCATTGTGGCCATCGTCATCGCTCAGGGTCGCGAAGTTGATGCAAGGGTTGGGGACGTCGAAGGAGTAGCGCGAGTCGGGACGAGACATCTTCAGCCTCTCCTCCTCCTCCCACAGCTACAGTCCTGCAGGCAGCAAAGCATTGGTGAGCTGCCACACTGAACTCCACCACAGCTACCAGCCAAACCACCCTCCACCCCTCTTCCTCTGCAGGCTTTGGGGGCTGCTCCTGTCTCCTAACTCCCAGCCTTGGGACACAATGTTCCACCAGCAATGCAGCTTTTCATCTCCTGCTGATGGGCAAAGCTAAGGAGATTTTACCACTGCTGACATATGCAGGTTGAAAACTACCAAAGAGATCAAGTTTTGAAGGTTTCCTTTGTACCTGTAGCTGCTAGAATGGGGGTGGGGGTGGTGGTGTTAAAAGGAAGTAAAGGACAAAGCCTTTCCAGAAAGCAACTGCTTTGCCCTTCCCTCCCTCCACACACAGTTCTTACCCTCAGCAGGGTGGAGCAAGGGCCTGAGGTTGACTCTAGAGCACTGCAAAATGCAGCCTTGCTCCCTCTGAAGGGCTACAGACAAGAACTAATGACACAAACATGCTCTTCTACAGAGAAAATTGATCTACAAGGCAGGGAGAGACTGAGTAGAGTACTGCTACTGAGGAAAATGTAGCAAGAGCAGCATTGGGCCCTCACTGCATCCCACAGCACTGCTCCAGGCTGGGCAGGCTGTAAGCAAACCAAGAGCTGTGACCATGTCCTGAACAGTCCCCGTGTCAACAGATGATATAAACCCAACAGAACAGGAATCAAGCCAGAGACAAGCTTATAAACCCTTAAATCATCACAGAACCTTTTAGCTAAGGTGCTTTTTGTGCTTTTGTGATGCCTCACACAGCTGCAAGGCAAAGCCCACAAGGATGTGTTACAAAACCCTCCCCAAGGAAATCACCTGAACTTCGCTTTTCGGAGTCCAATCAACCCTAAAGCAGCACATTCATAACCCACAGCCTCTGACCTGACCCATCTGTCTGAGCAGACCACACAGAGCTCAGCCCAGATGGGATGCACCAGAGATAAGGAAATGTTCAACAGGAAATCAAAGCAGCATTTATTTAGGAGGTAGCAGTGCTGCTCCCAGCCACCAGCCCTCCCTCCTGGCCATGGCTGCACCCAGCCAACTTCCAGCTCCAGAGCACAGAACTGTGAGAGTTAAGGGGAAGAATCTCAGGGGAAAAGCATTAGTGACATGAGTGGGGAAAATTTCAGGGGAGGACCCAAAGAAGGCAAACAGCAGAATCAGAGCCAAAACCAACCATATCTGAGCTCCAGACACGGCTGGAACCAAATGCTTTCCTACCACCCTTCATCAAGCTAGGGTTTCTGTCAACACTATCGACTCTTTTAAAAACCAAATGCGTCATCCACATTCTCCCCTCACCCTCCCCAGGCACTGCAGCTCCAGGCATCGTGTTTCACAGCTTCTTGTGTCCACTGCTGTACTGCTGCAGGGCCCAGATTTTTTGCTGTGTGAAGCCCATATTCTCTCACAGTGCCAGCAGAGACCTCGTCTCCCTCCCCCTCCCAGGTGGAAGCCAATAGTCATGGAAAGAAAGGCACCTTCGTGACATGAAAAGTCATCGATGACATAGTCCTGTACACCAGTTTCTTGAAGGAGCCAGTGGAGAGGTTAAAGTTATCAGGACTTAACTCCCCAGAGTCTGTTTCAGTCACATGAACTCACAGCAGCTGCTTGTCAAATCCCTGCATGTCCTAGAGTCCTGCACGGAACAGGGTTTACTAGGAAGCAGCAGTTCACCGAGCAGCATCTCACTCCTGCAGCCATCAGCTCAGCTCACGACCCAGCTCCCAGCCATCAGACAGGAGCACTGTGGTGATTTATCCCTGATCCACCCACTGCCATGCCTCTGCAGCCCAAAGAGGCACAGCTGAGCAGAACCTGCAGCCTGCTCCCCTCAGGATCCCGATGGCAGAACCACCATTGTCTCAATCTTCTCTGCAAGGACAGGAGGTGAAATTCCCTCTCTCCACTGTGGCACTCTTCCACCACAAATGAGGTGCAGAAATTTCTCCTCCTCAGTCGGGACACGTTGCCTAATTAACCAGTCCGTGCTTACAGGCACGCTGCAACCCTAGCCACAGGGTGGAGGTAAAGCCTGACCCTGCTCTCCCACACATCCATCACCGCCTGTGTCGACACCAGCCAGCCAGGGGAACCCTCAGCTCCTGCCCTGCAGGATCAGCTTTCACCTGCTCCACCAAGAGCTGCTCACAGCACTGCTTGGGCAAGAAAGGAGCAGGAGCTGGTGGTCTCACTTTCCAAAATAGCCCAACTGAATCTGCCTAATTAAAACCTTAATTCTCTGTCCAGGTCTGTCCCCTCCCCAACCCAAACACACCTGCCAGCCCCAGCCCCAGCCGGTTCTTGTGCAGAGCAGCACAGCCAAGCCCACAGAGAACAGACACAGGTTCCTCTGCACATCAGGTTCCTTTTGATCAAGGACACTTTGGCACGTTCCAGAAGAGTGCCTTGGCCTGGTTTAGATTAGTTAGCTTTGAAAAAGGATTAGGCTAAATTGGAACAAACATTCTTGGCCCAGAATAAGCCTGATCCAACAGCAAGTGCAATAGGTATTCCAGAGTAACTTCACACCTCCCTCTAATCCAAATTAGCTTTAAAATGCAAACAGGATTCCATCCCAGACTGCTCAGTGTCTTTTCCTCAATGTAGTTGTTCATTTCTTGCCAAAAAAAATATTTAGACTGAAGAGGGGCAACTCCAACAAAACCTACAGGGCACTGGCCCAGCTGCAGCACATGAGACTCAGCACCAAGGCAGCACTTCAGAATTACAATCTACCCCACAAAGTCTCTTTATTTTCAGAGCAGCCAAACATAGACTGATAGCCACCAGGCAGAAAAATACGGCACTCACTGCCCAGGACAAAGGGCTCCCCCAGGGCTTTGTATTGGAGAGAGGAATCCATGTTCCGAGGGAGAGACAGGAGGAGAGAAAATGGAGGAGTCTGGGCAAGCAGCAAGGCACAGATGGAAGGAGGATGCAGAGAAGAGCTGCTGCTTCTTGCCGTCTTGCAATGTACTTAGATAAGCTCCTGATCAACTGGATATACCAACTTATCACAATGCACCACTGGAGCTTCATAAGTTACAGGTATTACTGCCTCCAAATCCTAACAGATTAGGAAAAAATAGTACTAGGAAGCAGGAAAGCAGCAGCAGAGTACTCTCTGGAGCCTTCTCTTCTCCAGGCTGAAAAAACCCAACTCGTTCAGCCTGTCTTCATCCTTAAGTCAGGTTTCACCTTGTTTTCTTCCCTCCTCTTTCTAGAATGCAGATTGGCTTTCAGAAAAAATAGAGCTTTTCTGAGCTCTAAAATTAACACTCGCTCTTCTTCAGGCTTTGAGCAGGGGGCGACAAGGTAAAGCACCAGCACTATGCTCCAGGTCGGATTTCAACGCTAAATACGTTTCCTCACCTCAGATGCCGTGGTTGTTTGACGACTCGCATCTCAACACACAACTTTATTTACTCAGAAGGCAGCTAACCACCCCTGAGGGCTCCGAGCCCCTCACCACGGCCTCCCGACGGCTCCCTCAGCCCCACAGCCACGAGAAATTTTCAATCAGCCCTCCGCGACCCCAGCCGACACCTCGGGGCTCCGGGTGCGACCCCATCCTCCAGCTACCGCGATAGGCCACGGCAAGGAGGCCCCGGACCCAGACTAACCGCCCTGAGCCGCCTTCCGCCTCCGCTTCCCAGCCGCGCCATCCGGCCTCGCGGCGCTGTGAGGGGCCGGGGCCGTGTAACCGATACCTGGGCTCGCAGCAGGCCCACGGCCCATGTCCTCCACAGCTAGAGACCCGACCGGATACCGGAGGCGGGCTGCCGTTTAGGTCACCGTTACCGTACGGCGTCTGCCGGGAAGGGGAAGAAGTCGAGGCGAACTCAAGGGCTCCCCTGCAACAAGGGAAGCCACCCAGTACCCAAGAGCCAATGCCCGGTACCACTTACCTCCTCTCCAAGGCCGCCGCGCGCGGCGCCTCTACCCGCTGCCGTTAACGGATTTCAAACAGGGCTCGTCGGTCCGAACGGACCAGTCAACAACGAGAACACGCCCCCGCTGCGCGCCTATTGGATGAGCCGCCACAAAACCGAGTGACCCGGATGAGCAATGCCCGCCCCCCGCGTAACCGCTCGCTGCCCGCAAAGGCTGACGGGAAACGTAGTGCTCGAAGGCACAAAGCCAGCAGACGGAAGCGAGATGCAATCACTCCCATAAAGCACTGCGCGGGGCGAGCCGACCAATCAGACGAGGCACAGGTTTAACTGTCGCTGGAAGCAGCCTATCGGCTGACAGTAAGCGTGTCCCCGAGCTGGGCCAGATGGGGCCGGCTCGGAGCCCAAGCTTTAAGCCATAGCAGTACCTTACGGTGTCTAGAGCGGCTTAGCCTACGGCTCTAAGCAAGCATATGGCGGGCCTGTGTCCCTTTCCCGCCAAGGGTGTTCTCGGTCAAGCACAACCTGCGTGCACTCCCACAAAAGGCAACACGTTAAGCCCAAACTCAAGTGAGGGGACAGCAGGCCGTGGCAGGAGCGAAGGCCGGAGCTCAGGGGGCACCGGGGCCGCCGCGGCCTGAGCTGCCAAGGTGCCTGGCAGCGCCTCCAAGGTCCCAGCGCGGCCGACAGGGGGCACCAGGGCTCTGCCCTGCATGCGGCACATCCGCGCCTGTGCACTGGCAGCAACGGCTCTGCGCATGCACCTTTCCCCTCCCTCCCAGCCTAACGGCCGCTCCCGCACAGCCTGTGGCGCTGTGCGCATGCGCACCGCCCCCTCCTGCCACCTCCCACCTTACAGCACCCCCCCCCCGGCTTGGCCCAGCAGCGAGGCGGCCGTTAGACGGGCGATGCGGAAGGAGCCCGGGGCCTGCTGAACGGGCCGAGGCCCGGCGGGGCTCCCGGCCACCCCCCCGGCGTTGCTGCCAGCCGGGCCTACGGGGCGGGAGCAAGAACGACCCTGGACCCTCCACCGGCCGCTGAGGTGAGGGCGGAGCGGGACAAGGCCGTGAGCGACGCGCGGCCTAGCCAATGGGAAAGCTAGTTTGAGGGGCCCGCCCCCGCAGCGGGTAATTGGCTGGAGAGCGAGGGGTGGGCGCTGTCTGGGCCCTCGTGCGTGGGCCCCGTGCTCGTGCCCCGCCCTGCCTCGGTACGGTGGCCGCGAGGGGCGGTTCCGTGGCCCGGGGGCAGGCCGCCCCCTGCTGCCCGCGCTACCTCCCTTTTTCCATCCCTCCTGCCGCGACCCGGCTACCACCGGTCCCTTTGTAACCGCAACGAGTGAACGATATCGCTACCGTAAGAACGTAGGGCCAGGTGGCGACAGCACCGTGCAACCTCGGCCCCGGGGACGAGGACTCGCCAGTTTTTAGCCTTTTATTCACTCAGTTGCCCTCCGCCGCGGGGAGCGAGGAGTTCAGGGTGGACAGAGGCGCAGCTGTGCACGGCGGTTCGCCCGGCCGAACTCACACCCCGGACAGCGGGTGGGGTTGTGGGGAGCGCGTGGCCACAGTTACCGTCAAACCAGGCCCCCCCATACGGGGCTACCGTAACCCTTGGCAACGCTGCCTGCCCGCTTCCGCCGGCTGCCGTTGGGCAACGCTGGTTGAGGGAGGCGGGGGCAGCTGGGCCCTTTAACGGGCGGGGCCGGGGCGAGTGGGGGCGGTACTGCCTCCGCCTCCGCCGCACTCCGGGACTTGGGGAGCGCGGCCGGGCCGGCCTGTAGCTTCAGCAGAAGGAGAATCGCCTCCGCCCCGGCCCGGCCCGCAACCGGCCGTGCAAACACCCGGTGAGACCCCGGGGCTGGGGACAGCTCGGTGAGAGCCCAGGTGGAGGGTTTGCAGAGGCTCGAGGTTGTTTTCCTGGGAGGGGGTGCTGCAGTCGCTTTTCCATGAGGCTTTAATCCGGTGGCCCTGAGCCTGGGCACAAAGCTCCGGGGATGATGATCTCAGTCTAACGATAAGCTATCGGTGTTCATGGCACGGGTGCGTCTGGGAGCTGGATTGTTAACCGTTTCTTTGCCTCTCTTCTTTTCTGCTGTTTGTCTGTGCAAAGGTCAGATGTTTCCATCCGTAGAGAAGAGTGGAGTTGGGACCTGCTAAGTGCTGATCTGCTTGTGCTCCAGACCATGGACTCATTGAGGGCATCCCAGGTCTGAAAATGTCCAGCAGTAACCGGGAGTTAGTGATTGACTTTGTTTCCTACAAGCTCTCGCAGAAGGGATACAGCTGGAGTCAGCTGGAGGAGGAGGATGGGAACAGGACTGACTTTGCAGCTGAGGAGGCCGAGATGGATGGTGTCCTCAACGGGAGCCCCTCCTGGCACCCACCCGCCAGCCACGTAGTGAACGGAGCCGCAGTGCACCGGAGCAGCCTCGACCTCCGTGAAATCACTCAAGCAGCCGATGTGAGGCAGGCGCTGAGAGAGGCAGGGGATGAGTTTGAGCTGCGGTACCGGCGAGCTTTCAGCGACCTGACCTCTCAGCTCCACATCACCCTGGGCACGGCCTACCAGAGCTTTGAGCAGGTGGTGAATGAACTCTTCCGCGATGGAGTGAACTGGGGTCGCATCGTGGCTTTCTTCTCCTTCGGAGGAGCCTTGTGCGTGGAGAGCGTTGACAAGGAGATGCGGGTACTGGTGGGACGCATTGTGTCTTGGATGACCACGTACTTGACCGACCACCTAGACCCCTGGATCCAGGAGAATGGCGGATGGGTAAGAGCTCCTCTCCCAGTGGGGGTGACTGGCTGCGTCCTCCCTCGCTCCAGGGCCATCCCGTGTTGGTCAGACCAGGGTGCAGCTCCCTGGCGTGTTTATGCTGGTACATGTCCTAGACCTTGCAGGGAGATAAAGGGTGCGTGGCCTTTCCCTCTGTGCCATCAACAGTGCCCCGAGAGGGTCAGTCCACTGTGATGGTACTGTTTATGCTCAGATATGTCCTTCATCCCTGTTTTTTTCTCCTTCTCCCTGGATGTTGTGTAAAGGACCTGTTTTCCAAGAGCCTTGGGAAATCTAACGTCACCCAAGCTTGTTCTTCAAGCAGCAGCCCTTCAGGCATAGCCCTGGTGTCATTTAACAGCAGGGAGTGAGCTTACTCCCCATCCAAGCTCTGCAGGCTGAGCTGTGGGCTGCCAGGGGAACAGCTACTGCTTCATTCTGGAGACAGGACTTTGCCTTCTGCCATGCTCACAGGGCAGCGGATCCCGTTGGGCAGGCTGCTGGTGTGGTGGGAACTGGGGCTGAGAGGGGGCAACCTCTGTGCTGGGGAGCTGCTAAACCTGCAGCTGCTTCTTGCTTGGCAGGGAGCAGTGCTCCCAGCTGCCCCAGCAGCCAAGCCTGGGAGCTCCCAGTGGTGAGGTATTAACGTGAATAAGCATTTCTTCAGGAAGCATTCCTGAAATGCCGGGTCCGGCTGTGCGGTGCTGCCTGGGACTGCCAGCGGGAGGGAGCTGACCTACAGATGTCTAAGGGGCTCCTTGGGGGTTTTTTTTGTGCTTCTGCATCTTAGTGATTCCCTGCTGGTGTAAGCTTTACTGGTGCTCGCTGGGAAGAGTTCACACTGTCACTCGTTAGCATCTAAACGGTGGGGAATTGCCTCCTTGGTGTGCTGCTGAGCTAAGGCCTTTCAGCCCTCTTCATCTCACGGTCCATCAGCAGCCCCTTTGGGGAAGGAACCTTTGAGCCCAGCTCAGTGCTATGCATCCTCCTGAGGAGGAGAGAGGCACAGGAACCCCAGCTCCTGTGCCTGATGCTGGGAACCCTGGAGAAGGTGCACCCAGGGAGAGGGGAGCCAGGAGAAGGTGCACCCAGGGAGAGGGAGCTGGTTCACACAGGGTGCAGGAATTCCAGGAATGTAGCCGCCCTGGGGCACTGCCTGGGTGGGGCTGCTGAGCAAGGCAGAGGAGCTGGGTTTCGATGAAGAGCCCGGGATGTGTTGGCCACTTCATCAGGCTCTATCTGTCCCATTAGCTCTCTCATCCTGCAGATAACCCTGGCCAAATGCTGAGTTTCTTCCCCCTCCCTCTGCCTTTGGCTTTTAAAGCCACAGATTAGTCTTGGAATTGAGTGATCAAACTGAGGTTTCCAAGCCCGTGTGGCTGTTGCTGTTGGGGAGGGATTGGGCTGTATCCTGGAGACCCAGGCGATAATGCAATCTGATTTTTTGTAAATGAACTCTCTGGGGGATTTAGATTAAATCACTGGTGGAAAATCACTGGTCCCTGCTTGCAGGGAATGAAATACCTCCTCCCTCAGCTACCAACCCCCAACCATCACGATTCAGACTCTTCCCATTTTTTTGTGTCTGTCTCTAAATTAATTGTTTGGAGCAAATATTTGTTCAGCAGATTGCGGAAGGGTCAGGACTCCTCTCCCTCTGACCCGCCCACTAGCTCTGCCTTTGAAGATTGCCGGTAGCCGGTGCTTCCCACCCAGGGGAGCAGCCTTGCTCTCTTCCTCTAACCTTGAACGGGGCTGGCTTCTAACTTCACTGCTCAGGCTGTGCTGCTCCCTGGGACGTGCCAGTAGCTGAGGGGGAGCTGGGCAGGGTGGTAGAGGCCATGGTGGGGGGGGATCCACCCCACCAGCCACAAAAGGGGGCAAAAAAGGGCTGGGCAGTGTGGCTGCTGCCAGCCTGTTGCAAAAGCCAACCTAGAGCTTGTTGGACATCTCAACTGCATCCTCAGCAGCATGGCCAGCAGGTCAAGGGAGGGGATTCCGCTCCACTCTGGAGAGACCTCACCTGCAGTGGTGTGTCCAGCTCTGGAGTCCTCAGCACAGGACAGACATGGACCTGTGGGGAGGGTCCAGAGAAGCTGGAAGCTTTCTGCTATGAGGACAGGCTGAGAGAGTTGGGGCTGTTCATGTTGGAGAAGAGAAGGCTTCAGGGAGAACCTCCTGCAGCCTTGCAGGACTTCAAGGGCCTAGAAGAAAGCTGGGGACAGACTTCTTCCCAGGACCTGTTGTGACAGGACAAGGGCTGATGGTTCTGAGGTGCAAGAGGAGATTTAGACTAGAGAGAAGGAAGTAATTTTTGCTGCTGAGGGTGGTGAGAGCCTGGTGCAGGCTGTCCAGAGAGGTGGGAGATGTCCCATCCCTGGAACCATTGCAGCTCAGGTTGTCTGGGGCTCTGAGCAAGCAGATCTAGTAGAAGCTGTCCCTGCTGACTGCAGGAGGTTGGTCTAGGTGACCTTTAAAGGCCCCTGCCAACCCAAACCATTCAATTCTTCCTGCTGGCAGCTCTCCCTGCCAGAAGACAGTGCCACCCTGCCCATGGTGAGACAGAGCTATCCCTCTCCTGCCACCCTGTTTGCACAGGGAGCCTGCTGGGTGCATCAGAGCTGTTTCAGCCTGTCCCATGCAAACAAAGCTCTCCCAGGAGGTGCAGCAGGCAGGGCCTGGTGAGAGGGATGCAAGTTGTGACAGGTCTGCTTGGCAGGGACTGGCTGGTTGTGTTCTGAAGTGCTGCAGCTCTTCTCTTTCTGGAAAGCCCCTCAGAAAGAGGGAAGGGGCATGGCTCCATCACCAGCATCACACAGCCTGCCTGTGTGGGAAGCTGTTCCATTCCCCAGCAGTGGAACAAAGGCAGGCGCAGGATGGCCGCGGGGTGCAGGCTGCCTTTGGAGAGGCCTCTTCAGGCTGCTGTGTGCTAGGCTGCAGCAGCTTTCCTGAGAAATCATTCTTTGAGGGGAGGGGGAGATGGTGAATCTCACACTCTAGCATTGACAGAGGTGTCTTTTGTCATATTTACTGGCTCTGCTGTGGTTTGCTCCCCTCTCTGCAATCTGGCACTGGGAAGAACAAACAAATGAGAACAACCCGGGGTGGGTATTTAATAACCAGGCAGAAGAGAGCTGCTGCCCTTTGGTGAGCCATCAGAACCAAAGAGGAGACTTTCCTGGGGCAGCTGCTTTGGCCAGGACCAGATTCCACTAGCTGTGAAGCTCAAACAGTGATCCCAGTGAGGATCTGGAGTCGTGGGGAGAGAAATCTGGTGAGTGGGAAGGCAGGAGGGGGGGAAGCACAGGGTGATGGGAGAGAGCCTGGCAGGCAGGGGTGTACTGACCGTGCTTAATCTGTTTGAGAATGGAAGTGAGCAGTAGTTCCTGCCTGGCTGTGGCCCTCCAGTGCATGACAGCTTGTCCTTTGAGGCTAAATCTGCATGCAGAATGGGGTTTGAGGGTGTTCTGTGGGGGTTTGGAGGTAGATCTGTGGGCACAGAGGCAAAAGGTTTCCTGTTTGCAGGGTGTAGGGTGGGGATCAGCATGAAGGAGTTGTGTCAGGTCAGGGCTGAAAGCAAACAGCACCTTTGTCACCAGTCTGAGATCTAAATCCCAACAAGCTGGGCTGGGCTGAAGGAGGATGAGCTGCTTCCCATGTTGGCTCTGTGCTTCCCAGGCTGTCAGCTCAGTGTGCCAGGCCATAGGTGTTGCGTTCCTCTGTGGTGGCCTGGAAGCTTGTGTTTCTCTTTGGGGAAAACCCTTAGAAGATGTCAATAGAGCAAACCAGTTTTCTAGCTTTTTCATTTTTTTCTTGAGTGATAGGAAATGACTCAGCCTGGGTCATATGACAGAGTGCAGCTGGGATTGTGTCCTGGGCTCTTGCTCCAACCTTCTCAATGGTTTCAGGTTGAGATCTAGACTGATTATCAGCTCTTCAGAAATGCTTTGCTGGCCTTGTGCCATCCCTTAGGTTATCCTGCATGAGCCTCTCCTGCAGCCACCACATTATCCAGCTGATCCCAGGTACCCCAGGATCCTTGTGCCTTCCCTGACTGAGCTCTTTGGGCAGCATGAGATGAGTTCAGGTTTGAATTCTGCTGCTGTTGTGCTCTAGAGAGCTGGAGCAGAGCACAGTGCTAGGTGTGCACGGCACGTGCAGAGGAGGCACAGCTGCACATGGCACCATGGGGAATGCTGGTTGCCAAAGGTCTGCTCTTTTGGGGGTTTCAGGAGTGCCCTGGCACTGCTGATGCTGTTTGAGGTCGTAGCCATCCTGCAGAGATGGCTGTGGGAGGTGGCTATGGTTGGCCAAGGCCTGGCTGTTGTAGGGATGAATCCCAGTCCCTGGTCCATGAAGCTTCACTGGGCTCTTGCTATCCACTCTTGTGTTCTGGAATTCTTTTACACTGTGGATCCCTTGCAGCTGAGATGATGTCCCCATTGCCATCACCTGCTCGGGATAGCAAAACTCCTCTCCTCCTGCCAGACAGGCCCCCTCATGTCCCTTCACAGGCTGCTCCTCCCTGGCTCGAGGAGCTGCCAGCAGGGCCTTGGCTGGGGCTGTCCTGCCTGCTGTGGCCATCCCAGGTAGCTGTATCCTTGCTGGTGGCTGCAGATCCAGGCTCAGCCTGCAGCTCCCTGGCAGCTTCTCGCCCTGCCTGCGACCTGGGAGGCTTTTCTGCAGTGCTCTCCAGGAAATGCCATTGGAATGACTTCCACTGCAGCTTCCTGCCCGGCCCGCAGCAGCATTCCTGCCGCTAGACCGAGGACCATGCCGAGGGGAGGTTTCCAGCCTGTGCTCTTCAGCCCATTTCTTGGTTCTCCTTCTTTTGGGGCCCTGCCTGTTTTCCTTGCTGCCTCTCACTGTGCAGTGCAGTTTGGTTACCTTCCCTAGATGTGTGATTAGAGCAGGCTCCTTGAAGGGAGAGCTCCTGCCCGTGGCTGACAGTCGCTCAGAGCAGCCCACTTAACCCTGGGGTCTTCCAGCAGAAAGGGGATAATGTTTCCTTCCCTCCCAGGGGAGCTGCTGGGAACTCAGATTCCTAAAGCACTCTGTGGTTCTTTAATCCAAAGAGTCATTTAAAAAAAGACCTGTTAAGTAATTTGGAAACTGTTAGGTTTAAAACCCTAACACTTTGGAGTCCTCAGCACAGGAGAGACATGGAGCTGGTGGAGCAGGGCCAGAGGAGGCCACAGAAATGATGCAAGGGCTGGAACCCCTCTGCTGTGAGGACAGGCTGAGAGAGTTGGGGTTGTTCAGCCTGGAGAAGACTCGACTCCAGGGAGACCTGACTGCAGCCTTGCAGGACTTCAAGGGCCTAGAAGAAAGCTGGGGACAGACTTCTTCCCAGGACCTGTTGGGACAGGGTAAGGGCTGATGGTTCTGAGGTACAAGAGGAGATTTAGACACTTTTGCTGCTGAGGGTGGTGAGAGCCTGGTGCAGGCTGTCCAGAGAGGTGGGAGATGTCCCATCCCTGGAACCATTGCAGCTCAGGTTGTCTGGAGATCTGAGCAACCTCATCTAGTTGGAGTTGTCCCTGCTGAGTGCAGGGATGGTCTAGGTGACCTTTAAAGGTCCTTTCTAATCCAAACCAGTCTGTAATTCTTGATGCTCTGTGTTCACAGCTGCTTCTACTGATGTCAGTCTCCCTGCTCCTCCTCCTCTCTGAAGCTGGGTCCCCCCAAGCACTGCCTGGGGTCTCTCCCCACCTCAGCAGCAGTGGGGGTGTCCCACATCAGCAGAAGGGCTGGAAGGGAGCTGCATCTTCTCTTTTCCCCTGGGGAAGCTGCAGGCTTCTGGAGGTGTCTGGGGTGCTGTGCCTGGTTTCCTTGGAGCTCCTGTGTGGTTTATGTCCAGGGTTTACCCCCAGGAGAAGGTGAGGCACCTGCAGTCCACGCTGGGCTCAGGCTGAAGGTGTCACAATGCTGGGATGCCTCTGCCTAAGCTTCTCTTCTTTGGCTCTTACCAAGCTGCTGGCAGCTGGGAGCACAGTCCCCTCCTGACGTTACGAGGAGCATTTCTCTGGCAGCTCTCTCCCCACTCACTGGAACACTGGAGTGTTCCCAGAGGAGCTGGGGGAAGGGAAGGGGTGGATAGCAGTTGTAGAAGTGATGCAGACCTGCTGAACTGAGAGGTGAGGGATTGGTGAAGCCTAATGAAGCTCAACAAGAGCAAGTAGAGGGTCCTCATCTGGGGAGGTGTTACTCCATGGACCAGGACATGTTAGAGATTGACCTGCTGGAAAGCAGATCTGCAGAGAAGGATCTGGAAGTGCTGAGGGACAAGTTCACCATGAGCCAGCAATGTGCCCTCATGGACAAGGAGGTCACTGGTCTCCTGGGGTGCATTAAGAAATGTGACCAGCAGGTCAAGGGAGGTTCTCCTCCCATTCTACTCTGTCTACCCTACTTGAGGCCATATCTGGAGTTCTGGGTCTAGTTCTGGGCTCCTCAGAAGAGAGACAAGGAACTACTGGAGAGAGGCCAGCAGAGGCTAGGAAGATGCTAAGGGTGCTAGAGCATCTCTGGCAGGAGGAAAGGCTGATAGCCCTGGGGCTGCTTAGCCTGGAGAAGAGCAGCCCCAGAGGGGAGCTGCTCAATGCTGAGCAAGAGCTAAAGGCTGGGGCCAAGAGGCTGGGGCCAGACTCTGCTCAGTGGTGCCAAGGGGCACTGGGCACAGACTGGAACCCAGGAGGTTCCATCTGAGCAGGAGAAGAAGCTTGTTTGGTGTGAGGGTGTTGGAGCCCTGGCCCAGGCTTTGCAGAGAGGCTGTGGAGTCTCCTTGTGTGGAGAGATTCCCAAGGCAGCTGGAGATGACCCTGGGCAAGCTGCTGTGGGTGACCCTACTGGAGCAGGGGGGTTGGACTGGATGATCCCCAGAGGTCCCTTCCAGCCCCCACCACGCTGGGATTCTGTAGTGGTGGCTTCTGCAGTGGGAGCAGAAAGGGGCTGAGGGTGGCTGCTCTGTCCCCTCTGGTGATCCGGGTAGCCGTGGGGGCAGTGACTGATCTGATCTGAAGGTCTGCTCTGCTCTGTGGTTCGGCTCTGCTCTGGTGGCAGGAAAAGCAGCGCCACTCTGCTCCTCCACCCTCCCGGGAGGGATGTTACCTTTAAACGCTATTGTTCTGAGTAACTAAAGATTAACGCGGATAATGGGAGGCATGAAAGGGAAGCCGTGTCCCTCCGTGCCAGGGCACTCCTTCCTTTGCTGCCCTGGCCTTGGACAGGGGAAAACCATTCCTCCTCCCTGCTCCCCGCCTGGGAGGATGTGCTGAGGGGCTTTTGGTGCAGGAGCTCTCTCAAGGCCCGCTCAGAATCCTCCTTGGGATGCCAGAGGGCTTAACTCGGGAGGATGTGCGTTCCCCTGGTGTGCTGTGGGCTGCCCCAGGGCAGCTCCGGGGTGCACCTGGCCCTCAGCTACGTTCGGGTGGAGGAAGACACAAAGGGTTCCTCTTTGGCACAGAAGCAGAAGGACCTGGTGGAGCCAAGGGGCAGAGAGGAGCAGAGCCGTTAGCAGATGGCTCCAGCTGCCTTACCGGGGAGCAGGTGTGGGTTTCGGGAGGCAACCCTCGCAGAGAAGGCAGCGCTTGTGAAGCAGCCCGGGAGGGCTGGAGGGGCTGGGCCACGGCTGCCTCGGCTCCTGTGTGCTGGGGAGCTGTGACCTAGTTGTGCTGTTGGAAAGGGCTTCCTTGATTGCTTTATTTTAATTTCAGTTTTAGGTATTTTGCTTCTTTGGATCCTGATGTTTAATGGAGCTAGCAAAAAGGCAGAGAGAGGGTGGGAGGGCTGGGGGTGCTGGGAAGCTCTGCCTGCAGGCTGCAGGCCAGCTCCAGCTCTCCCATCCTCTCTCCAGCCGCCCTGGCTCCTCTCGGACGCGTGCTCACGTGTACCAGCCCAGTGCTGTCTCTCAGGATCTCTCTAATGGGAAACCCAGGGCACTCCATGCTGCTGCCTGCCTCCAGGGTAAGGAGGGAGGAGCAGGATTCGGGAGCCTTAACCAGAGAAGCCTCCGTGGGGACTGTTTGAAGGTTGTGCTGGAACCGGCCTGCTGCTGGGAGCGGGGAGCTGGGGGAGCTGCAGGAGGCTTTGGGCTGCTTCCTCTCTCGACCACTGCCTGCCCCTGCATTAACACAGCCTGCAAAGGAAGGGTAATAGGCTGTATCTGCCAGGAGGGAAGTTTCAGGGGTCTGTGTGAGTCCCTTGGGGAGAGCTGCTTGAATTTATTGCATTATCCTCCTTCCTGCTCAAGCTTGTGTTTCAGCTGAGGCTGCAGGCACAGCTTCTGATTTAAGTAGATCCAATTAGTAGCCAGCTTCTGGCAGCAGTATCCTGCTCGGGGAGATGAGCCCTGGAGATGAGGAGCCTCTGGTGGGAGTGGGGCCAGGCTCAGCCTTTCTGCCCAAACTCCTGATCCAGGATGGACCTGGAGCTCCCCAGTTTGCAGCCCTGATCCTGAGCTCAAGGGGAAACCCAGGCAGGTGTCCTCTGCTCTGTTCTCCACCTGGCCAAGAACAAAGAGCAGGCAGGTTCCCCTGCCCATAGCCCTGCCAGCCAGGTGCTCTCGAGACTGAAACCAAACACTCCAAAACATGACAACCTGGCAGCAGGCAGATCTTTGAGGAGGAGCTGCTCATGTTGGGAGGTGGGCAAGGGGCTGACAGGCAGGGATCTGTCTGTTGGGGGTAAGAGAGAGCCCAGGAGAGCAATGTACTGGAGCTGGCTGCTTCCTGAAGGAGCATGGAGGGGGTTTCTTGGTCTCTTCTCCCAGGTAACAAGCAATAGGACAAGAGGAAACAGCCTCAAGTTGTGCCAGGAGAGGTTTAGGTTGGACATGAGGAACAAATTCTTCCCCAAGAGGGTTGTCAAGGCCTGGCCCAGGCTGCCCAGGGCTGTGGTGGAGTCGCCATCCCTGGAGGGGTTTCCAAGCCCTGGAGGTGTGGTGCTGAGGGCCATGGGTTAGTGGTGACCTGGCTAGTTAATGGTTGGACTTGGTGATCCTAAAGGTCTCTTCCAACCAAAACAAGTCTTTGATTCTAGGGTGAAGGGCTCTTGGGGCAGCTCACAGAAGAGGCCTAGGCTGGCACAGAGCTGGTGTGGTGTGTCCTGCTTGGGTGGAGCAGCAGAACTGTCTTGTCTGCATTACTTCATGAGCTCTCCAAACAATGCCAGTCCTGTTTGTACCTCTCTCTGGCTCTGGCCATCACTTGGGCTGAGGAGGGAGCGTGGCTGGCAGCAGGAGGTGACGCTGCTCCAGCAGGACATGACATTGCTCCATGTGTGGAACTCGTGGTGAGCTGCCTGAGTTGGGCTGGGATGTGGTTGCTGGGGGTGTGTGTGGCCCTGGGTGACAGATGACTTATGTATGGAGAAAATGTGTTGCTACCTGTAAGCCAGCCATCAGAGTGGTGTTGCAAGTGCTTCCATCCTGTTGTGGCATGGCTCACCAGTGTGTTAAACTTAGCAGAGAGCTAATAGCTTTTATTAGAGAACTGACCTCATTTAGAAGCTTCCAGTGCACCAGCCAGTGATTATTTCATGCAAGAGCACGTCTGGAGGAGCCCAGGGCAGAGCACAAGGTCTCCTTCTCCTGCTGCCTTGCTCTCAGCTGCCTGCCCTCCAGTCAACGAGGATTTGGCTAAAAGGGACTTGGTGGCCTAAACCATTTGAGATTTCGTGTGGACTAACAGGAAGTGAAAACAGAATGAGGACATCTTCCTCTTCTTCCTGCTCCTCCACCCTTTCCCCTTTTTCATTCAAGTGGCCTGTAAGAGCTGGATTGGCCACGTGAGGTGCCAGGGCAGAAGCGGGAAGTGGGGAGGCTTGGCTGGTGCTTTTCCAGGATGCTGGAGGATGAGAGTCCCAGGGAGGGCCTTCCCTTGGGACCTGGCTCTCCTAGGGACTGTCCCTGCACCCAGCCTTGCTCCCTCAGGCTCTTGTAATACTGCTGTTCCCTGCAGGAAGGGTTTGGGGTTAGGCTCGTGCTGTGGGTGAGGGCCAGGGAGAGCTCAGGGGCTCAAGCCCTGGATAGAATCATAGAATTGTTTTGATTGGGACAAACTTGTTACCTGGGAGAAGAGCCCAACCCCCACCTGGCTCCAGCCTCCTTTCAGGGAGCTGCAGAGAGTGAGAAGGTCTCTCTCTTCCTCAGCTGCTCCTCACAACCCTTGTGCTCTAGACCCTTCCCTACCTTCCTTGCCCTTCTCTGGGGACACTCCAGCACCTCAGTGTCCTCCTTGCAGTGAGGAGCCCAAAACTGCACCCAGGATTTGAGCTGTGGCCTCCCCAGTGCCCAGGCCAGGAGGACAATCCCTGCCCTAGCCCTGCTGCCACACTAGTGCTGATCCAAGGCAGGATGCTGTTGGCCTGCTTGGCCACCTGGGCACTGTGCTGCCTCACCTTCAGCTGCTGTTGACCAGCACCCCCAGGGGCTTTTGGGCTGGGCAGTTTCCAACCACTCTGCCCCACATCTGGAGGGTGTTGTGACCCAGGTGTAGGACCCTGCCCTTGACCTTTGAACCTCATCCCACGGATCCAGCCTGGCCAGATCCCTCTGTAGAGCCTCCTGCCCTCCAGCAGACCAACCCTCCCACCCACCTCGGTGTCCTCTGCAGGCTGAGGAGAGCGGTGGGAGGGAACGTGGCTGCGGAGCCGGGCACACGTGAGCCTGCCACGTCCCTGGGCACAGGTTTCCCTGCAGTTACACAAGGGCAGGATTGCACAGGAGCTCTGACGGCTGGGGAAGGCAATGACAAGGTGAAAATTGAGCTCAGTTCGGGGAACCTGCCAGGGCTGGTGCTCGGTGCAGCGAGCTGGCCGTGGCACTGTGCTCTTCGGCACCGCAGGCAGCAGATAGCCGTGAAATCAAAGCAGGAGCCTGCCCCCTCCCCCGGGCGAGCCCCTCACACAAAGGCTGTTGATGCTCTGCCTGCTCGGCTCAGACACCATCTGTCCGGTGGGGAGAGGCAGCAGAGGGACCCGGCTTTTCCTCCCACTCTTCCACTTAATGCCCTTCGGAAAACAATCCCATTCCCAGCAGGTGCTAATCTCTTGAGTGGATCTGGCTCAGCCAGTCTGTTCCTGGCTGTGCCTTTGTCGCCCTGCCGGCCGTGGGCCAGGGCTTGGGTACCTTTGGGAGCCCTCAGCCCGCGGAGCTGAGGGAGAAACCACTGCTGAAAGATGGATGCGAGTGGATTAGTCATTCTCACCGTCTCTGGCTTTCACAGACATGAATGTTTCAGCAGATTTCCGGAGCAGAGAACGCAATTCCCAGCTCTGCCTCTTGTGCTGTGCACAGCAGCCTCCCCGGGGCAGGGGTGGGGGCTACAGCTCTCACCAGAGACCCTTCCCCCTTGTGCTGTGCACAGCAGCCTCCCCGGGGCAGGGGTGGGGGTTACAGCTCTCACCAGAGACCCTTCCCTGGGCTTGGAAAATGCTGAAATTGTGCTGAATGCTCTGGGCTTATTGTAGGTTCCTTGGAGCTGGTGATGAAACCAGTTTGACAGGGAGGCTGCCACTGGGAGGATTAGGGCTGGAATGTGTTAGTGAGGGTTTGTTTCTGGTTAGGGAAGAGCTGGCTCTGGCCTTTGCTGGGTTGAAGCCCTGCAGGTTTGTTGGGCTTCAGCCTGAGGCCCAGGACCAGCCTTCTCACCAGTCCCACCACCCCTGCTCTGCTGGGGAGGAAGGGAAGAAGGGGATGTGCTTCCTTAATTAACCCTTTTGAGTTTATGGCTGCATCCCTCAGGTTCCTCTGAATGCAGAGCCCTGGAGCTTAAAGAGGGGCAGCACCCCGACGCCCCCAGCACCCCAGCAGCACCCCATGGCCCACTTCCAGGTCGAGAGATGCCTCGGGGCCGGTGACATTCCCTGCCATTGTCATGGAGATCAGCAGCTGCTTCTCTGGAGGTCACCATTTGCATAACAGTTCGAGCTGCGTCTCTGGAGCTTTGGCACCTGCTCGTGTGCTGTCTCCAGAAGCCCCCTCCCCGTGCCCAGCCAGCCTCTTCCCCACCCTATCCCGAGCCTGCCCAGGCTGCTGAGGGAACCAGCAGGGTGAAACTGGGAATCTGGAGAAGCTCTGAGACCTCTGCCTTGAGTGGCAGGTTCCCTTGGTGTGATGCTTCAGAGTTGGGGGACCCATGGTGTTTACAGGACCCTGAGGGCAGCCCTTTGGGGATACTTATGGGGTTGGTTTGTTTTCTTAGAGACCTCAGCTGCCTTCTCCTGGGTGCTTCACCTCCAGGTTCTCATCTGGCAGTCCCCTGTGCTGAGCTCGCAGCCTGGAGGGGCTGCAGGAGCAGGTTGCTCTCGACACAGGGCTTTGTTGTGGGCTGCCCTGAGCTGCTGCCTGCCTTTCTTTTTCCGTGCTTGTCTTGCTGCTTAGCACAGAACCGTTCCCAGCGTCTCATTAACAAACGTCTGGTCACCCAGATGACTCTGCTCCTGGCCAGTGATTGGTGTTAGCCTCTCAGCAGGAGCACAGCTGTAGTTACGGGGAAGGTAGAACAGAAACAGCCTTGTTTTCAAGTGAAACATTGCCTCATGCCTGGCCTGGGTGTCAGATGCTGTGGCTCACGTTGTTGGGTGTGCACAGCTCCAGGGAAAGCACTTAACCTCTCCACACCTCTGTTTGGGAACAGTGCTGACTTATCCCTCAGTGGGGGTTGGAGACAGCTCATCTGTGATGGAACACTGCAAGATCTGTGCGTGGGAAGGGGTTTGTCTGTGCTGAGCTGCTTGCTGGGGGTCTTGCAGCCAGGCTGGCTGGGTGCTGAGGGCTGGGGAAGCTCCATAGCTCCTGCTGGAGGCTTTGTGCTGATGTTGGACCTAGTGCCACTGCTTCACCATGAATAGTCCTGGTAGACACCTGGCTTTGCTGGTTTTCAGAGCTTCATGCTGGTGTCTCAGTGACCTCCAGACCCTTCACCTCTCCATGCAAAGAAAGCTTTGAGCACCCAAACTGTGCCCTCCCCAGCAGCTGCCCCCTCCCGTTTCTGCTCACAAGAGACCAGATGAGGATTCGTGGCCCCCATCTGCTTCCTTCACCTGCCCTGGTGGTTCAGTGTCACTGAATCCTCTTTCCTCAAGTCTTGAGGCTTATCTTGAAAGAGGAACCTGCTCTGCTTGCCCTGAATGGGATCTGGCCACTGCTCTCCCTCCCCCTTGGCCTGGGGAGCTGTCTGGGCACTGCTGCTGAATGAAACCTGCAAGAGGCTGAAACTTTGGGTCTTCCCCTTCCTGTTTCCAGGCCAGGATGTGACCCCTGGCTCAGGCAGATCTGCTGTCCCATCCCAGACAGGGCACTCTAGGTCAGACCTTCTCCTCTCTGCTCTCTCCTCACAGTGTCCTGTGTCATCACTGGGCAGGGTTTAAATGCCTGCTGCATCTCCCCTGATGCTGGGTCGTGGTTAGGGCACTGTGAGCATTTGGCACTGCAGAACCTCCTTGCCCTGGCTCTGTGGGGTGGTTGGACCTGAATCTCCAGGTCCTCTGTCTCCTGCAAGCACATGCACCTGGAGGAGAGGCCTCTCCTGTAAGTGCTGGTTGAGGCTGCAGCAAGAACCCATCCTGTCCTTCCCCAGCGCTGGGGGGGGAGAGGTGAAGCCAGGAGGTTGCCTTTGGTGACGGCACAAGCTCTCGCTGCTTCCTCATTGCCTGCCCGGGGCAGAGCATCCTCCTCTGGGCCGTGGCTGTCAGCTGGGGTGAGGAAGGGGATGTGACGGGTGTCCAGCGGTGGAACAGCCTGTCCTCTGTCCTCTCTGGGCTGGAAGAGGCCCACGGGCTCCTGGAGGGGGCAGCTGAAACATGACGTGCTGTTGCTACCGCAGTCCTTGTGATCGGCTCAGGAATCCCAAATATTTCCTCTCAGATAAAGGTGACCGGGGGAGGCCAGAAATATCTGAACGCGTCTGGGCAAGCCTGAGGTCCCAAACACCAGGCCAGAGAGGTCAGAGAGGGTGCTGGGCTTCAGGTGCAGCACTGTGGGAACCGAGCAAGCTGCCTTTCCCTGTCCTTCAGGCCGGGCAGGGAGCAGCCTCCTGCTCCCTTTCCCACTCCCCCTCAGCTGGGATCGCCGCTCCCGGGGGACACAGCTGGGCTCACACTTGTGCAGGGGCTGAGCAGCTCCTGGGGACGGGTTCCAGGGGCCTGCAGCCCCCAGCTGTGTCCCACAGGGCAGGCCAGGGGCTCAGCCCCCTCCCTGCCCACGCAGGGCTGTGTGCTCTGCTCTGCCTGTGGCACCAGATAGCTCTCGCCTCACCGTGTGCCATTTATCTCCTGCTCAGCAAACACTTCCTTTTCTTAGAAGAGCTTCAAAACATGCTTCTTGGAACTGCTTTTCCCCAAGCTCAGCAGCACACACACCATCGAGATGGCAGCAGGGGCTCAGCTGTCAGCCCTACCCCCCCCTCCCTGCCCTGGATTTGGGGGGGACCCTCCTCTGGTCCCTGCCCTTCCACCTCTGCAGCCTTCTTGGGGATCAGGAGGAGCCTGTGGAAGTGTGAGATGGGTTTGTGGGCAAACCTATGCCTTCTTCTGAACCTGTTGGAGTGGCTCCAGAGCAAGACACAAAAATGATCCAAGGGTTGGAAGCTCTTTGCTGTGACAGGCTGAGAGAGTTGGGGTTGTTCAGCCTGGAGAAGAGAAGGCTCCAGGGAGACCTTACTGCAGGCTTGCAGGACCTAGAAGAAAGATGGGGACAGAGCTTTTAGCAGGAGCTGTTGGGCCAGGGCAAGGGCTGATGGTTTGAAACCAAAAGAAGGCAATTTAGACTAGAGAGAAGGAAGAAATTGTTTACACTGGGGGTGGTGAGAGCCTGGCCCAGGCTGCCCAGAGAGGTGGGAGATGTCCCATCCCTGGAACCATCCCAACTCAGGTTGTCTGGGGCTCTGAGCGACCTGATCTGGTTGCAGCTGTCCCTGCTGAGTGCAGGGATGGAGTAGATGACCTTTGAAAGTCCTTTTCCACCCAACCAGTCTGTGATTCTCCCCTAGTTCCCCCTGCACCCTCCACCCCCACCAGCCTGCTCTTGGTTTGCTTCCCCTTGCCATGCTGTCACCACTCCACTGCTGTCACCACTCATCAGCAGAGGGATTTCCTGTGCTGTAATTAAAAATATCCTCTCCTCAGCTTTGGGCTTGGCTCCTGTCCCTCTCCTGCAGCACATCACAGGCCATTCTGTGGCCATCACCCTGGGCAAGGCTTGAGGCAGAGGGGCTGGCAGCAGCCCTTACCTTTCTCCCTGGGTGTCACCTGCATGTGAGCCAGCATCCTGCCAGTCCCTGTGGGACCAGGAGGCCACCCAACACCTCCACAGTGCCCGTGCCAGCTGGCAGGGCTGGTGGGAAGTGAGCTGCCCTCTGCCACTCTGCAGGTGGCAGGAGTCACAGGGACAGTTGTCACATCCCTGAAGAGGACTCTGAGTGAGGTGGCAGCAATGACATGCCCTGGGGATGAGTTAGCAAAGTTGTCCTCACAGTGCCTGGGTCTGCTGATGCCTCCTCATGGTTGAGGGACTGTAAAAGGCAGTCAGAGAAGTCTTGAGGTGCTGGAGACAGTGTTTGGTGGAAGGCAGAGGAGAGGTTTGGTGGCACAGAGGTTGGTGCTGAGGTGCTTGGCTCACGTGGGTAGTGGTTTGAGTACCTGAACTTGGGGATCTTAGCAGTACCTAAAGGCTGGGGGTGAGAGGCTGGGGCCAGACTTTGCTCAGTGGTGCCCAGGGACAAGCCAAGGGGCACTGGGCACAGACTGGAAGCCAGGAGGTTCCAGCTGAGCAGGAGGAAAAGCTTGTTTGGTGTGAGGGTGTTGGAGCCCTGGCCCAGGCTGCCCAGAGAGGCTGTGGAGTCTCCTGGGGAGAGATTCCCAAGGCAGCTGGAGGTGACCCTGCTGGAGCCAGGGGTTGGACTGGATGATCTCCAGAGGTCCCTTCCGACCCCCACCATGCTGGGATTTGGGGATTCTGATCCCACAGAGAGGAAGGGCCTGTGGGTGAGGAGAGGGACACAGCCTGGCTCCCTTGGTCTGCTGCAGGCCTTCCTGTAAGGCTTGTGTGAACTCAGGAGATGCCACACAAGCTGTGACCATGCTGGGGCTGTTTTGGGGGGAGCCAGGGGACTGGAAGCATGTTTCCAGGAGTGGTGGAGAGGCAGCTGCCTGCAGAGTTCCCCAATCCTAGCCATGCACGATCCGGGCACCGACTGCCCTCCAGGTGCCATGGCAGCAGCTGCAGCTCACCCCACAGCCATGGGAGGCAGGCTGCAGGCAGAGCTGCCAGAGCCAGGCAGGCAGGGATGCTGTCTGTGCCTCTGGAGAGGCCATGGCTGAGGCATGACACAAGCACAGCGTCAGCCAGGCTTATCTCTGCTTTCCCAGAGCAGCCTGATTACTGGAACTGCATTCACTTATCAGGGAGCAGGAGACCTTGCTGGGAAGATGGGCTCGATGGGGGGCTGATGCTGAGCTGCCAGTGGTCCCTGAGCTCATAGCTCCAGCTCCCTCCAGCCCCGTGCTCCTGCTCAGACCTGACAAACCTGGGAGCTGCTGGGGAGTTCAGCTCCTGCCCATGGGCCTCTCCTGCCAGCAGTGCCTGTGGCCTAGGGACCCCAGCAGCTGTCCTCCCTGTGCTCTGAGATCCCTGGGTGCCCAGGAGGGATGGCATCGTGCCTGGAGGTGCTGCAGGGGGTAGATGTGATCTCTGATAGCCTGGTTTTGGGAGCAGTTCAGCTCTGAGGGTCCTCCAGGCCGTGGCCATCTGTCCCCAGCCCTGTTACACGTCTCCCTCGCAGCTGAAGGGCTGGAGGCGACCGGTTGGGGCGAGCCAGGCCAGAGTGACTGCATTCCTGGCCAGGCCTCATGCTTGGCCTGCTCTCCCAAAGCCTGGGGGAAGGCAGAGTGTCACGACCCAGAGTATCTGCCACCACCACAGGGATTCCCCAGTCCGGTTTGTGCCGCAGAGTAACCTGCCAGGGCCAGGGCCAGAGAGCGCTGGGGAGAGGGAGGTGGAGGCTCCACTTGGGCTGCAGGAAGCATCGAGGGGATGCATAGTGTGGGCTCCTGCTGCAACTGTGGGCACCAACCCTGCTGCTGCTCCCCCAGGTCCCTGCTGTGGGGCAGAGCCCAGCGTGTCCCTGCTGCAGTGATTCCTATCACACGTCGAGGCTAATTTTAGAGAGCCTGGAGCACGTGATGCATCTCCTGCCCTGCCTGCCTGCTCTGCTCTTTGCAAATCCTTTCTGGCATCCACTTCTCTCATGACTGGTCCTGTGCTTCCCCCATCACCCTGTGTGTGTGCGTGTGATTCAGAGCAAGGAAGCACAAGGCATCTGTCATCTGCCCAGGGTCCAGCACTGCTTCCATAGACTCACAGAATCAGTTGGGTTAGAAGAGACTTTGTTAAGATCTTCAAGTCCAACCATTAACCAGCACTGCCAGGTCACCACTGAACCATGGCCCTCAGCACCACATCTCCAGGGCTCTGAAACCCCTCCAGGGATGGTGACTTCACCACTGCCCTGGGCAGCCTGGGCCAGGCCTGGACAACCCTCTCAGGGAAGAAATTGTTCCCCAAGTCCAACCTAAACCTCCCAGGTTCCCTCTTGTCCTACCACTTGTTCCTTGGGAGAAGACACCAACCCCCACCCAGCTCCAGCTTTCTTCCAGGGAGTTACAGAGAGTGAGAAGGTCTCTCCTGAGCCTCCTCTTCTCCAGCCTAACCAAGCCCAGTTCCCTCAGCTGCTCCTCACAACACTTGTGCTCTAGACCCTTCAGCAGCCTTGTTTCCCTCCTCTGGACACACTCCAGCACCTCAGTGTCCTCCTTGGAGTGAGGAGCCCAAACCCAAACCCAGGGTTCAAGCTGTTGCCTCACCAGCACCTTCAGAGCCCAGCAGCCTTTCCACCCCTTCCCACAGAGCCTCAGGCTGCAGCAGAGCTGTCTCTGAGCTCCTCTCCCACCCTTCTCACCACTTCTCTCTTCCCCTAGGAGCGTTTCGTGGACCTGTACGGGAACAATGCTGCTGCCGAGGTGAGGAAGGGCCAGGAGACCTTCAACAAGTGGCTCCTGACGGGGGCGACGGTGGCCGGAGTGCTTCTGCTGGGATCGCTGCTGAGCCGCAAGTGACCCCTCCCCGGGGCCCCTCCTCGCCAGGGCCTGAGCCTTCACCGCCACCTCCACTACACTCCTGAGCACCGGCACCGGCGAGGGTGGGCGCAGCCCCTTCCCCCCTCCCCACGGAGCTTCCTTCCCTCGTTGCCGCCAGCTCCTTCCCTCGTAGCCCGTCTGTATTTACCTACCGTCTTTTAAAGGCGCTGAGACCAATGCAGCACTTCAGCCAGCAGCTCCCAGCGCTGGGGAGGGCCCAGCAGCCCGTGATGGGGGGAGGGGGAGTGCTGGCTTGAAGGTGTCCAAGCCCTGCAGGGTCTTCTAGATCACTTTGAAGAGAATAAACAGACTTATTTTTGCATGTGTGAGTGCGTGGGTGTGTGTAGATGTGTCACTAATATGAGTCCACAGCCAGAGCAAGGGCCGAGGCTCCGTGCCCCTGTCCCCACCGGGCTCAGGCCCTGGGAAGAGGCAGGCTGCTGGATGGGATGGAGACTTCCTAGCAGGACCCCCATCCCATCCCTGCTTCCTCCAGGCCGAATTCATCCCTGTTTTGGGGGGAGAGCCACGAGGAAGAAGAGGCATAGGCCAGGGGCCATGAGCTCTGCCCTCGTGCCGTTCCCCAAGCCCCCTTTTCTCCAGACAGCAGCTGCTGGGAGCTGAAGCTCATCTCAGATGAGTATGGTCAGGCCCAGGACTGTGCTTGGTTTCAAGGGGTCTTCCTCCTCTTCCTCCTCTCCCTCTGAATGTAGATTGGTGTGAGGCACTGTGTGTCTCCCCCCACACCTCCTTCTCCAGGCTGGTGAAGGAGGGAGGGAGTCAAGGGGGGAACATGCTTTGCCCTGGCATGAGGAGCTCTTCAGAGAACCAGGGCAGGAGAACGGAGCCAGGGGGTGGAAGGAGCAGGGGGAGCGATGCTCCTGCCCAGCATGGGGGCTGACAGACTCCTGGGAGCAGCCCCACCGTGGCCGATCCAGGGGGTGGGAGGCGGGAGTGGTGGCTGGCACTGGCTGAGAGCCATCCCCACCACGGAGAAGCCTCTTTTGGGACAGCAGAATCCCCTCCTGTGCTGCCCAAGTTGCTGCTGAATCCCGTAGCGCAGGCAGATCCCTGTGGCGTGGCTGTGAAGGGTGCATGCAGTGGCAGAGGTGCCTGGCTTCCCCCCCTCCCCACCTCACCCTCCCACCCCCCTCAACACTCCNGAGCACGGACTCACGCTCCGCACGTAGGATCTGCTCCCGATGGATCCTGCGCGGGGGGCGGGAGGAGTAGCATTAGCCTGTTGAACGCTTCGGTTTGCAGGTGGAGGTGAATCCACTAATAAACTCTTGTCATTGGAGCTGCTGCTGGTGGTGCTGTGGACTTTGTGGGCAGGGTTGGGAGGGTTTGGGCAGCTTTGGGCAGGAGCTGCCTGCAGCAGGAGGGAGGGAGGGGAGGATGGGTGGAGAGAGTCCTTTTAGCAAGGCCCATTGCTACCCCATTACAAGGGGTGATGGCTTTAAACTAAAGGAGAGGAGATTTAGGCTGGATATTAGGAGGGAATGTTTCGCACTGAGGGTGGTGAGGCCCTGGCCCAGGTTGCCCAAAGAGGTGGGAGATATCCCACCCCTGGATGATCCCCATTCCAGATCAGGTTATCTGGGGCTCTGTGCAAACAGATCTAGTTGAAGATACCCCTACTGACTGCAGGGGTTTGGGCTAGATGACCTGTAGAGGTCCCTTCCAACTAACCGGTCTGTGATTCTGTGGGTGGGTGGTGGGTAAGGGGCACAGGTCCTCTCCCTGCTCAGGGAAGGGCTGGGGAGCTCCAAGGTGGGGTTAGATGGCAGTACCTGCATGAGCATGGGCAGCATCAGGGCAGACCCTTTCCTGTCCCTTCTATTCTTCACCAAGGGCAGATTCAAAATGCTCATCCTGTGGCCCCAGAAAACGGCTCTGGGGGTCAGAGCCCAAACCAGGCTCTTAGCTGGGTTGGGGGGAGCTGTTTTGGGGCCTGTGGGCTCAGCACCAGCAGGGTGACATCAGAGCCATAGTGGGGTAAGGAGGGCAGGGGGCTTGGTCCCACAGCCCCATTCCCAGGGCTGCAACTTCACCCTAGCTCTGCAACTGCTGAGCTGGAGAAGGGACGAATCCCCCCCCAGCACCCCCTTCCCTTCCCGGGGGGCGGGGGGACTCATTGTGGCACAGTTTGAACCCTACACGGGTGGACCTGGGCTTGTTGGGGATGCTCCAAGTGTGGGGACACTGAGCCATGTCCCTCCCCGGTGTAGGATGGTCCTTGTTTGAGGCTCATCCTCCTCCACAACCCTTCTGTTCCCTCCGGGGGGTGAGGGGACTCGGCCGGAGCCCTGGGCTGGCAGAACACGGTGGGAGGCCGCGGACACGAGCGCCACCCCGTGGGCAAGGGGGGGAAGTGGCTGCAGTTACAGCAGCCGCTGCTGGGGGGGGGCAGAGGGCAACCGCGAGGGTTGGAGGGGACCCCACCAGCACCTCTGAGCTCCCCACCCAGCCCCGGACACTCTCCCCTCTGCACCCTGGCACAAGGGACAATACCTCCCAAGCCCATCACAGCCAGAGCTCCGCGGAGCCGGGAATTGGACCCTGCTCAGGGTCCCCAAATGTGGAGGCTTCCCAAGACACTTCACACCAGGCTGAGCCATGCTCCCAGCTTTAATCCCAGTCAAGGAAACAACCCCCGGATGGTGTGGGGGGGTGAGGGCCAAAGGGTCCCCTGGCTAGGGAGCTACAGAGCCACAGTGGCATCAGCTCGCCTGTGGCTGGTGGCAGGATGGTGACAGGGCCGTGGCTCGTGGGTGGAAAGTGGGTTCCCACGCAGGGTCTGCTCTCATGGCTTGTACTGCAGGTCCGTGGAGAGGAGCAGGAAGCCCTGCAGGAAGTCAAGGTGAGAGAGGAGAATACGGGGGATATGAGGAGCACAGGAGTGAGGGGACAGTGGTGGCACCCACCTCTTGCAGCGAGAGCCGAGGGTTGAGCAGGCTGAGGCCGTGTGGGGTGGGCAGGGGGATGCCAGCCTGGAGTCGCTCTGTGGGGAGAGCAGAGCATGAGAGGGGAACAGCCCCAGGAGAGGGAGACATGAGGACAGGATGGGGACAGCACTCACTGTTTGCCCAGGGCACCCCGAAAAGCCATAACCCAAACTTCAGAAGGTTCTCCAACCTCTTCACCTGCAGGACAGGACAGGCAGCCCCTGAGCCTTGGCTGGGGCAGGCAGGGCTGAGTCCCTGCTTGGCAGTGCTGGCCTTGCACGAGATCCACAGCACCCCCAGACCTCCCAAACCTCCCCCAGGGTGATGGAGAGCCCAAGGCTCCCCTCAGCTGTCCCAGCATGTACCCAGCATTGCCACTCACCTCCACAGGGCCCACGTGTGATGCCACCTGTGTCACATTGAGTCTGGAGAGCAATAGAAGAGTGAGAGCCAGGTACGGGGATGAGAAGTGTCCCCTCCCGAGGCAGGGAGGGGCTGAGCCCCACAGCAGGGCTGGGACCCCAGTAGAGAAGGTCCAGCTGGGGACCTAGCCAGAGTAGCAGTGCCAGGGCAGTGGGCATGGCCAGGAGCCAGATCAGAATGGAGTCCAAGCAGGTGATATGGGACACAGGGAGGTAAATGGCCAGAGGTGGGGAACAGACAGAGGGAGCTCCTCAGTTACACCCCAGGGGAGGCTGGACCCAGTATGGGGCTGGAGACTCACCCTGTCAGCCTCACTGTGCCCCTGAGCCTGTTCCTGGTGATGGCTGGCTTCCCTGTCACACTGGCATCCTGCAGCAAGAAGAGATGTTGGAAAGAGCAGAGAGCTGAAACCCTGCATCACCCAGCATCACATATCATCCAGCATCGCTCAGCTTCACCCCAGTATCATCCCAGCACAACCCCAGCTTGGAGTACAGGCAGCAGACCCTGTGCCATGGCAGCAGCAGTCACTCACGATGTTAAGCAGGAAAGCAGGGACACGAGTGGCATTGGGCAGCACCACAAAGGCCTCAGCAGAGCCAAAGAGGATCCCGTGCAGGTCGTCATGGTGGCAGGAGAGCAGGGGCTGCCGACGGGCTGAGAGCTGCAGCTCCATGGGCTGGTCTGGGTAAAGCTCCTGCAGCTGGAAGGGCCAGGGCTGGGTTGGCACAGAGCCATGCTGGCACCACCAGCACTGGCCTGGGCTCCCAGCTGGCCCCCACCACCACCCAGGGCCTGTGTGCCCCAGCAACACCCTGCCTTGGGCTGGGTGCAGGCAGGCGGTTCCTGTCCTGTGTCCCATCCTGTCCCTCCTGCCTCTGCACCATCCTGTGTCCCATCTCCCCTGTATCCCATCCCTCCTGTGTCCCATCCTGTCCACTTGCTATCCTGTATCCCACTTCTCTTGCACCCTGTCTCTTACCCTGTCCCTCCTGGATCCCGTTCCCTCCCCATGCCATCCCATATCCCACCCTTCCTGCATCCCATCTGATATTCCATATCCCACCTGCATCCTGCCCCTCTTGCATCCCACCTCTCCTTTGTCCCATCATGTCCTGTCCCTCCTGCATGCCATCCTACATGAATCCCACTGTAGATCCCATCCTGACTGCATCCTATCCTACCCTGTGTCCCACCTGTGCCCCCTTCTCCTCATGTCCCTTCCCACCCTCGCCCACCTGTGGGGAGTAGAGCCCCATGCTCTTGGTCCTCAGCTGGAGTGGGAACCGCTTTGGGATCTGGAAGGCAGCAGAGGGGTTTGGGTGCTAGGGCCACAGGACATGGATGGGTGTGGGAACACCATGGTGGGACCCTGGTGGGGGCAGCTCTGCCCCACAGCCACGGCCAGAGTCACCCCTACCATGTCACTGGAGATGTTCTTGCGCAGGGCCCCGGCTGCAAAGTATGTGAAGGTAGCTGAGTTGGCAACGAAGTCGGTGATGGCCAGCAGCAGCATGGGCTCCTGTGCCACGGGCAGGGCTGCAGGCAATGCCACAGGCGGTGCCACAGGCACCACCTGGGAGGGTCTCTGCTGGAACTTGCCCACCCTGAAGAATTCTCCCTGCACAGACAGACAGACAGATGGACATGGGCCTCACTCAGCCTGGTTACCTTATGTCCCGTTCCTGGAGCTGGCCCAGGGACTCCGGGGGTGCCATTACCTTGAGGGCGACATCCCCGTGCTCCTCCGTGATGGCTGGTCTCCTCAGCAGGGAGTAGTCGATGGCAGCGAAGGTATCCAGCTGGGTGGACACTGCAGAGATACAGGGGATGTCTGTGGGGAAGAAGGACCACCTGTCCTCTCCTACAGCCCCATCTCTGCTGACACAGATCCCCTGGACCACCCTGTCCAGTCCCCTCCTGCCCTAGCCCTGGTCCCCAGGGTCCCCTCACCATTCATGTGCTTCAAGGCAGTGTCCAGCCTGTCAATGCCCTTGCTAAGCTCGATGCAGAGCTAGAAGCAGAACAGAGTGTCCGTGAGCCCATGGATGGGATCCCCAAGCCACTTGCTGGGCCTATCATGGGCACACAGACACAGATACCAACACCCCATGGCGCAAAGGCTGAGCACCCACCTTCTTGTTGAGCTCCTGCAGCAGAGCTCTTTGCACCAGCGGTGCCAGCAGGTTGTAGAGCCAGCTGTGGGGCAGAGCAGGGTCCACACATCACCCTGGGCTGCCCCACAGTCTCCCCCAGCCCAATTTCCTGGCTGGGGACCCTGGGGAGTCCCCAAATGCTGGGGACAGGAGGGGAACAAGGACCCCAGCGTCACCTGTAGCCTTGCTGAAACTCCAGGTGCAGGTCCTTGCCTTTGGCATCGCAGCCAGCGCTCCACACCGTGGGACGGCCCCTGCCATCAGCACCCACCCCCAGCACTGCCGTCACGGCCAGGTCATGCATGCGGAGCTCGATGGAGCCCTTGTCCTGGCTGGGGGACAGAGCAGGTGAGCACAGGGACAGTGTGCCACCACGAGCCACCCCAAGAGGCCCAGGTGCCCATTCCTGTGCCCACGCAGGTGAGGACTCACATGACACCCAGCCGAGCTCCCCAGTCCGCGCTGAGCTGGATGCGGGCGTGCTGCACCCTCAGCCTCAGCCCAACATCCTCCGCGAAGTCCACAGTGGAGTCGTTTATCTGCAGCTCATGGATATGGATCCTGCACGACATGGGCAGCCTGGGCTTGTGGCTGCAGCCAAAGCATGCCCAGGATGGGGACAGGGATGGGGATGTGGATGGAGACAGGAATGGGGACAGGGACCCCACAGGTGGCTCTTACCGGGGCACAGTGTAGGTGAGTGTCCCCAGGAGAGGGCTGTAGTAAGAGCCTGTCATGTTCAGCTCATGCTCCTTCTGCAGCAGTGACTGGAGCAGATCCAGTCCGAAGTGCCGGCCTGGGGCAGAGGAGGGATTTGGGGGAAGGCATCAGGGAAAGGGTTAGGGTGTCAGTGGGGTGAGCAGCCTCATCCAGGACACCCTTCCACCCATCCCAGGTGTTCTGGGCACGGTTCCCCTGCACACCCTGCCCAGTTCCCCCCCAGGTTGTCAAGAGTGTGAGACTCACCAAATTCCAGCGCCCTCGGGGTCAGCCGAGCCTTGATGCCAGGGTTGGTGCCAGCAGCAGGCACACAGGAAGTCAGCAGGAGCAGGAGACAGAGCCACACCAGCCCCAGTATGCCATGGGGATGGTGCTGAGACCTGGAGGCTGGAGCAGAGCACATCATTAGGGGACACTCAGCCGCTGTGGAGACCCTGTCCCCACACCAGGACTTATATCGGGGACAAGGAGCCCAGGGTTACATCAGCCTCCTGCGCACATGCCGAGGCCACCACGGTATTCTGGCCACCGAAAGCCCAACCTTGCCCAACGCCTGACTCAAAGGGGAAGCCGCTTCCCTATTCTTCCCCACTCTCACTCATCATGGGAACAGAGGAAGGCAGGGTCCCACGCCACGTCACCTGGACCCCTGCCCTGCAGGCCTACAGGGGCTGAGGGCACCAGCCAGGGCTTCCCATGGTGGGACACGTGGCTGGCATGTGGTGACACACATCTGGCATATGGGGACATGCAAGGACCCAGCTAGGCCAGGGTCCCAAGGGGCTTTGGTTGTGCTCATCCTGGGGGTGATGGAGGAGCAGGAGGACACGGTGAGTTGGGGACTGCACAGAGGGGACAGAGCTCAACTTGCTTGCACCAGTGAGCTGAGACTGTTCCCACTTTGGGAACAGCTCGGGGGACCCTGCACAGGGGAACTCAGACCTCATTGGGGTGAGGGTGTCTGGGCAGTAGCATCCTGAGGGCCGCAGTGTGACAGAAACCTCAGGACAGTCAGAGTAAGAGCGGAACTGTGCAATCCCCACAGAAAAGCCCCAGCCACAGGGGAAAAGCTGCCCATGCTCCCAAAGCCACTGCCGGCAGGGCAGTCCCCTAGCCAGGCTGAGTCCTCTGGCTGGATGCTGCCATGGACTTACGGCTGCCAGGGGTCCAGCTGCCCACATGCATCCAGCCCAGGGACAGCACCAGGAGACCCAGGGATCCCTCTTGAGAGGACCAGGACCCCATCCCAGCACCACAAAGAGTCACAGGGCCCACCGCTGACCTCACCAGAGGAACCACAGCTCTGTCTAACGCACCTTACAGACCCCTTGAGAGCCCACTTGCCTGACACCCTAGGTGCCACCATCCATGGCTTCAGCAATGGCCACAGTCCCCACCAGCACCCCAAAGGCCAGCGCTGCCCCTGGCCCCATGCCCACCATACCCCATCCATCCCCTGCACCAAGCCTCACCATAGCTGACAGTCACAGTGCTCCATGCCATGGGGGCTGTGGATCCCAGCTCCACCGTGTCCCCAGGGCCGTGTGTGGCAGTTAGCAGCTGGGATGAGCTCTTGACAGTGATGTCCATCCTGGGGTGGCCAGGCTGGTCGGACCAGAACGTCACCCTATTCCCTGGTTCTTAATCCCTTCCGGGATGAATCAGGTCCCAGGAAAACAATGAGGGACTGGTTGGGGTGCAGATGCCCTCAGGGCTGGGCCCTCCCTGGGGTTCTCCCAACACATCCTGGTGCAGCTGCATCCGGCATCTCAACACGTGGCAGGCAGCTTAGCTCTGCTCCAAAGCTTGGACCAGCTCCATGCAACCCCTTTCCCTGCTCACCAGCTGGCCCAGCAGTGCAGGGCCCTGGGGCAGTGCCACATCACCTCACAGAAGCACAGAACCATTGTGGTTGGAAAAGCCCTCTGAGATCATCCAGCCCAACCATCCACCCAACATTACCATGCTCATCACTAAACCATGTCCCCAAGCATCATATCTATACATTTTTTGGACACTTCCAGGGACAGTGATTCCACCACTTCCCTGAGCAGCCTGTGCCAACGCCTGCTAACCTTCTGAGGGAATAAATTCTTACTAGTATCAAATCTGAACCTCCTGTGGCACAACTTCAATGAACTCCAATGCCCCAATGCCCTCGTGGTGGCACCATCCATAGCGGATGACTGCACTGGGAGAGCTCAGCCACGGGGCACAGGGTGTCAGGAAAGGGACATTGGGACACATCATCACAGCTGGAGTTCCTTTCCCCAAGAGAAGGATGGCACTGGGGAGCACGGCAGGAAATGAGGCCACTGCACCGTGGGAAAGACTCCCAGCACGCCCCCAACCCGACCAGAGGCCAGGGATCCTCGGGGCTCCTCCGGAAGCATAGCCTGGGCTAGGCTGTGCAGTGCAAGTGGGCACCAGGAGAGGGACCCAGTGCCCCAGGACCGTGCAGAGGCTGAAGGCTGCCACAGCGATGGAGGGAACACCATTCGGGTAAACAAGGGAGACCTGGGGGAGATGGAGGAGACCCATGCGACGATGGAATGCCAGAGCTGATGGGTGGCTGCATCCACAGGGACCTGAAGCCCACCACGTGTCCCTTGCTGCTGTTTCACAGCCAGGACAAGGTTGGTCAGGTAAGGTCATGCCACGGTTCTCCAAGTCACACCTGCCCTTGCTCATGCCCATGACAGGGGAGCTGCTGGGCTGGGGAACCGTGAGTGGGCACATGCAGGCATGGGGGGACACACACGTGGAGCTGCCAACACACCCAGAACATGCAAACACACACAAACACTGCAGGTCTGAGTTGGCCAACTCCTTCCAGCCCCAAGACCCCTGGCTGCAGGACCTGGGAGGGGCAGGAAAGGTCCTGCCAAGACAGCCCTGAGCTGGCCTCCTGACACCCCAGTTTGCGACACCAGGCCCAGAGGAACGTCCATACACATCTGCTGCTGGAGACACCACATCCCCCCGAGGCACTGGTGAGTCATGGGGCAGCTCAGGTCAGCTGCAGCCCAGGGCACCCCCAACCCGAGGGATTGCACAACCCCTGATGCAAGTTCCTTACCCCAAAAGTCTTGTCCAGCCCATCAGGGGGAGCTGAAGCCACAGTAAGCAGCACCTTAGGGCTCACATCTGCTCTCAAGCAACCCGGAGCTCACACCCACCGTCCCTGAGAGCAGCATTATGGGACCATCTCCTGAAGCATCACCCTTGCACCTCACAGCCTCCTGCACCCCAACTTCAGCCCCCACACAGCACTGACAGACGACACTGTGCTGGGACACAGCCACCTGCAGACGCCAGCACACCTCTGCCCCACCACAGCAGCACAAGTGGGGGGAACTGAGATCAGCCGCCAAGAGACAACCCTCCCTCAGCACCATCACTGCGACCCAGCCCCAGTACCCAACAGCACAGCCACCCAGCCCCTACTGGTCCAAACTAGCACCCCCCAGTTTCATGCTCCTTGAGGGGAGGTCCCTGGGGCCCAGCCTTCCCCGAGGGGGAGGTGGTGGAGAGCAGGAAGAGACATACTGGTCATCAGGACTTGTTTTAATAACAAAACTCCAGCTATTGTAGAACAATATTCTCCAGCATCATTGTAATATACAATACGGGTAATGCTCTCAGCAATCTGAGAAGGATACGGCCCGAGGCCCCCCAGGCAGTTGCCCCTACCCAGGCTGCGGGTGCGGGACCCCCGGGAGAGCCCCTCCAGGGGAGGGGGAGCCGTGACCACAGGCATCGGGATGCAGGCGAGCCGCCGGTGCTCGTCCGCGGCGGGTCCGGAGCGGTCTCAGCGGCACAGAATCCGGTCGGCAGCGGGAAGGTACGGAGCCTGTGCGAGAGGAAGGGGAAACGGACAGTCAGTGGTGGTTGTGGGGGAACCAGAGACGGAAAGGACAGGAGGAACACCCCCAGGGAGGTAATAAAAGAGTAATGCAGAGCGGGGATAGGGAGACCGAGGAACCCGCCGGGAGAGGAGGACCAGGGCAGAGAACAACACAGTGCAGAGCAGGAAGGTCCAGTGAACCCGACAGTAGAGCGGGACGGGGCCGGTGTCGGAGGGTCCACGCTCACCTCAGAGAGCTCTCGGGGATGGAAGGGGCAGGAGGGACACTCCCGAGGAGGTGATAAGAGAAGTGCAGAACGGGGAGAGGACGACCAAGGAACCCATCGGGAGCAGAGGAACGGGACGGTGCCGTGGGGTCCACACTCACCTCGGGGGGGTCCCCGGCGGTAGCGGGACGGGGTGGTCCGCGCTGCAAAGCCAGCTGCAGGTCCCAGATGTAGTCGATAACATGCTGCAGCAGCTCCACCTTGGAAACCCTCCGGTGCCGCGGCAGCGTCGGTACCAGCGCCCGCAGCCGCGAGTAGCAGCCCTTCATGTCGTACAGCAGGGCGGCGGCAGCAGCCTGCTCCGCCGCACCCGGGGACACTCCTGGGGACATACCGGGGCCTGGCCCGCAACGAGCAGCTTCCCCAGGCCTCACCGCCTTCAACGAACCGCCGGGACCCGCGGGCAGCGGCGATGGGGCGGCGGCAGCGACCTTCATAGCAAACTGATGACCGCGGAGACCACACGAGTCCGACTACAAGACCCTGCAAGCAACCAGCGGAGCGCGGGCCCCGCCGCACCAATTATAGAGCGGCGGCGGCTGGGGGCGGGGCCGCCAGGGGATGCCGCAGCCAATGGCGACGCGGCGGGGGCGGAGATGGCCCCGCCCACTCCATTCATGTGCTCCCGAAGGGCAGCGCCTTAAAGGGGCGGGGGNAACCCCCTCCCCTAGGCCTCCCGGTGCCCCTCCTGCACCCCCCGAACCCCCTGCCTCCCTCCCGCCCTACTCCGGCGGCTCAGACCGTTAGACGCCAGGGCCGTGACGTCACCCATTGATAAAACCCCGCGCGCTGTCAGCGCGGCGCCTCGCGGGCGGGGACCATGGCAACGGAGGAGGGAGGGGGGGCAGGGGACACACACCTGCAGCCTGGGCACGGGGGACACCGGGACACATCGGGACCCCCAGCGGGATAAGGGCATCCTCACAGCGAGACGGCCCCCGGGGTTCATGGGGGGCATCAGGATTCCCGTGGGGACACAGGGGTACAGGAATCTCCACGCGGACATGGGGGCACAGGAACCCCCACGGGGATAAGAGCATCTCCACGGGGGCACAGGGGCCTTCATAAGGATATTGGCACCAGAACCCCCACGGGGACGTGAGGGGCACGGGGATCCTCACGGGGACATGGGAATACGGGCACCCGCATGGGGACCTAGGACACTAGGATTTCCACGAAGATACAGGCACCCACCCCCATGGGGACACGGGGAACACCGTGACCTTCACGGGGACAACGGGACCCCCAGGGGGACAGGAGGATATGATTATCCCCGCCGGGGGCACCGGGACCCGTGTTCACGGTTCCGTGTCCCTGCCCCGGCGTCACCCCACTTATACCCCTCGGTCCTGGGACTGAAACCGCCGGTGCCAAGTAGGGGGGTGGTCCCCGGAACTGGGTCCACCGTGGGGGCAAGCAGAGACAGGGTCGGGCAGGGGAGATGGGGATACACTCCGGTGCGGAGCCGGGTCCCGAGCCGGTCCCTGCCCTTGAAGCACTTCCGATGGGCAATTCCGTTACCTCTCGTTCCCCTGCACCTGCAGAGAGGGGCACCGAGGGGGTTGGACCCCAAGTAGGACCCCTGCCCGCCAGCCCCTCCGCAGGGCAGCCCTGATAAGGACCCCCCCGGACCCAGCCTGGAAGGGTGCAGAGTGAGGAGGGGGCAGCAGGCAGAGCTGCGACAGTTGGGACACCACACACGCTCCTGGGGGGTTGTGCATGTGTGTACTGACACACGGAGGTGTGTGTACAAAGACACAGATGCACGTACATGTATGCATAGACACACAGGTGCATGTGCATGTGTGTACTGACACACACTGCCATACACCTACGTACAGACACACAGATGCATGCACGTGTGTACAGACACAGCTGTGCACACATGTATGTACAGATGCAGGCACATGGTTGCAAGGGCACATGTGCATGGCTGGGGGGAGCTGCATCCTTCTGTCCCTCCATCCCTCTGTCCTTCCAGCTCTCTGTCCCTCCACCCTTCTGTCCCCCTCTCCTTCCATCCCTCCATCCCACCCTTCGTCCCTCCTCCCCGTGTCCCCATCCCGGTGCAGTGGTGGTTCCCAGGGTGGGCATGGTGCTGGGGTCACCTCCTCCATCCCCCTCCATTCAGGGCTCGGTGGAGAGCCTGGTGCTGCTCCGTTCCCACCGCGGCTCTCAAAGCTGCTAATTAGCCTCCATCTGGCGGCAGTGGCCAGCCCGCGGCAGGGAGGCCACGGACATTGTGCACAGGAATGTCTTTCAGTGCCGCCAGCCCCACCGGGTGCGACAGCTGGCCACCAACAATGCACCATGGCCACCACAAGCCAGCCCTCGCACCTTGATGGGCATCCTGCCCCGAGCATCAGCCCCCCCGGATGGCTTGGGGACCAGGACAGGCTTCTCTGCCATGGTGGTGTCAGCCACATGGAACAGACATGCTGGCTACCAGAAACTGGGGCTGTTTAGCCTGGACAAAAGGAGGGTCAGGGGAGACCTTCTCACTCTCTCCAGCTCTCTGAAAGGAGGTTGGAGCCAGGTGGGAGTTGGTCTTTTCTCCCAAGGAACAAGTGATAAATCAAGAGGAATCAGCCTCGAGTTGCACCAGGGGAAGTTTAGGTTCGACATGAGGAACAATTTCTTCCCCAAAAGGGTTGTCAAGGCCTGGCCCAGGCTGCCCAGGGCAGTGGTGGAGTCACCATCCCTGGAGGGGTTTCAAAGCTGTGGAGATGTGGTGCTGAGGGCCACAGTTTAATGGCGACCTAGCAGTGCTGGTTAATGGTTGGACTTGATGATCTTAAAAGGTCTTTTCTAACCAAAACAACTCTGTGATTCTATGAGTCCATGCCCCCAGGTGCAGGAAGCCCTCACCCCAGCCCTCTGCATGTTGGGGTGCTGGGGATGGGGTTGCCAGCGTGGCCCTGGGACACTGTCCTGGGCACAGCTGGGCACGATGTGGTGGCCGGTTCGGGCAGTGTTGTCCAGCAAGACAGATAGCTTCATTTCCATGTCAATTCTGGGAACGGGGCGGTCGGAGCGGGAACAGCAGCCTTGGCCATATGGTGCTGGCTGGGCCCAGCCTGGCCGGGGGCGGGGGGGGGGGGGGCTGCTTTGCACTGAGCAGGGGTTGCCCAGCAGCCGAGTACATCAAAGCTCCTCGGCCACCCCCCTGCTCTGCTGGGACCACACAGGGCACAGCCACGCCAGCAAGGGGCCAACGGGGGATGATTATGGTGGGATGGGGATGATGGCTGGATGGCACCCCGGGCCCGGCAGCACCCACCTCTAGCAGCACCCAGCTCTGACAGCACCCTGGCAGCACCCAGTCTCAGCACCACACCAGCAGCACCCAGATCCAGCAGCACCCATTCCCAGCAGCACCTAATCCCAGCAGCATCCAGCCCAACAGCACCCAGATCCAGCATCACCCTGGCAGCACCCAGCCCCAGCAGCAAGCAGGGCTCTGCAGGGCTGTGAGCAGGGGGAGGTACAGCAGCATGGTACACTGTAGGTCAAGCTAGGCACCCTAACCCCCAGGGCCTGGCTGCTTCTGCCCTGTCTGGGGTTGGACTCCATCCAGGTCCCCTCACCCCATGATCCCATTTGCGGAGAGACCCTGGGGACTCACACACCTCAGCCCTGGATGGTGCTGAGCCAGGGCCACAGATGAGAGCCGGAGCTGTGGGCACAGCTGGAGCAGGGCTGAGGCCTGAGAAAGCCTCTGTGCATTCTCCTCCCGCCTTCTCCCTTCCCCTTCCAGGCTCCATCCGCTGCAGCCCAGACCAGCTGGAGCCAGGCAGCCCTTCCTGGGATTTATTCCAGCTTCCTGCCCCTCCTCACCGGCCCGGCCAGGGCTGGGGCTCTCTGCTGCTTCCTCTTTCCTCTCACAGCCGCCGGCCAGGCGCCATTGCCAGCACCCACCACCCCATAGGACTCTGGTACTCATCGCTGGCACCCAGCACCCTGTAGGACCTCAGTACCTGCAGCATGACTTGGTATCCCTGGCCCTGCACAGTGAGGCACAAGGTGCTGCACCCAGGACTGCAGCAGCCAGCACCCATTCCATCAGCTGCACTCCCAGCTCTGGTGGGTAGACTCTGCAGGACTCTTGGAACAAGCAGACCTGGTGTGTCCCCCACCCCCGGGCACAAGCACTCCCCACCCCTGAAGCCACCATCTCACTGCCTGGCATTTGCACCCAGGGGTGCTCCCCGTGCCCCCTCCCCTCCAGCTCATCCCATCCCACCCCAATCCCTGGCAGGAGCTTGGCATGAGGAGAGGGTGCTCAAGGGCTCTCCCTGCCAATGGTCACCTACATCCCTACCCTGAGGAGCCATGGGTTGAGGACCCCAAGCCCCATGGCTGCCAGCTTCTGCCCCAGCTAGGCTCAGCTCTGTGGATGGAGGTTTTCCTGCCAGAACTGATGTGTTCATGTTTCTGCAGCCGCCCTGTGCCGGAGAGACCCCGCGGCGAGGGGAAGGTGTCCCAGTGGTGGCCCAGACAGAGTGGAGCCATGCGGCCGCAGCGATGCTGGGAGCGGAGGTGCCACAGGGCCCAGCTGCAGCAGGTGAGTGGTGCTTGGGCCCCCGAGGCGCCAGCAGCTCCTTGAAGGGCCCAGAGTGCTTCCTTCCTCCAGCTGGCCCTGGTTCATCAGTCAGGCAGTGCGAGGGGTGACCCCGCTGTCCCCTCCCCATGCTTTCCGCTCCCCACAGCCCTGCGAAAGCTCCTGGCTGCCGGCCATGCTCCCACCGCACGTACAGCCTGTACGAGCTGCCCCAAGCTCCACGGGGCAGAGGAGAGCACACTGCTGGTGCTGGGGGTGCCACTGAGCCAGCAATGTGCCCTTGTAGCCAAGAAGGCCAATGGCCTCCTCGGGTGCATGAAGAGTGTGAGCAGCAGGTGGAGGGAGGTTCTCCTTCAACTCTTCTCTGCCCTAGTGAGGCCACATCTGGAGTCCTGGGTCCAGTTCTGGGCTCCCCAGCTCAAGACAGACAAGGAACTACTGGAGAGAGGCCAGCGGAAGCTAGGAAGATGCTGAGGGCACTGGAGCATCTGTGGGAGGAGGAAAGGCTGAGAGCCCTGGGGCTGCTTAGCCTGGAGAAGAGCAGCCCCAGAGGGGAGCTGCTCAATGCTGAGCAAGAGCTGAAGGCTGGGGGCAAGAGGCTGGAGCCAGATTCTGGGGCTCAGTGGAGGCCAGGGGCAGGCCAAGGGGCACTGGACACAAACTGGAACCCAAGGGTTATTGAGCCCTGGCCCAGGCTGCCCAGAGAGGTTGTGGAGTCTCCTCTGGAGAGATTCCAAAGGCATCTGGAGGTGATCCTGGGAAACCTCCTCTGGGTGACCTTGCTTTAGCAGGAGGGTTGGACTAGGTAAAACCCCAGAGGTCCCTTCCAACCCTCACCACGCTGGGATTCTCTGTGCCAGTGCCAAAAGTACAATGTGCAATCCTCAGCCTGTTCCTGCACGCACAGAGGCTGCTCAGGGATGGGTGTGAGGCCACCACTGCATCAGGCTCCCACCACCCTAAGCTGGGGAAGATGCAGAGCCTGTGAGGACACAGAGCCAGACCCACACCGTTGGGGTGAGCAGTGTCCCAGCCCGCAGCAGAGCCAGCATCGTTTTCCATGGGATACTGAGGCTGCTGAAATCACATCTGGAGTCTAGACTCAGCGACTCCATGGCGGCCGCGCCGTGCCCGAGCCCTGCTGCACACTGTTTGCTTAGCTGGAGGTATTTAATTGGAATTAAAGTGGCCCCTCTTGTTTTTGTGGACAGGGCTGTTGGAAAAGGAGCTGTAAGTCATAGAAAACATCTGCAGGAGCCTGCAAAGGGTCATTAGATGGCAGAACGCGAGGCGCCACTTTTAGTGCTCGCAGCAGAGGTGGGGAATAAAGGTTCAATACTGCTTTTGTGGCCAGGCTGCCACGCAGGCCAACACTTTCCATTTATTCTGGCAGTGGGCACGGTCCGAGGGATCCAGGGACGCAGGATCCTCTGCACGCCTGCCCCGAGGGCAAGCAGGGAGGACAGAGCCAGTGGAACACGGGGAGGCTGCTGGAACTTCCCCTGCCTGCAGCTGCTCCAGCTCCCCCGCCTGTCCCTGTCCCAGGGGATGCAGGCTAGTAGGAGGGTAGGACAGCCCATACTGCCTTCACTCCACCCTGGAGCTGGCTTTGGGGTCACCCAAACCTCCCACTCCTGCTCCCTCAGCCCCAGCAGTAGCCGAGGCAGAGCACATCCCCAGACCACTGCGTTCCTGCACCCTGGTCCCTGCTCACCCCCTCTGGTCCAAGGCCAGACCCCTGCTCAAAACCACCCAGGCACAGGCTGGGAGTCATCCTCCACAGCACTAAATGTGGGTGTTGCAGAGGTGTGTCTGGGGGCAGCAGGCTGAGGGTGGCCAGGGAAAGAGGGGAAGGGGATGATCACAGCCAGACAACAGCCATGGGTCCCACAGGGAGAACTGGTGAGCCAGGACACCCATCCTGGTGCTGAACAAACAAGGAAGCAGCAGTGGCCAAGGCAAGAGCTGCCAAGGTGGCCCTGGCACCGTCATACCAGCACCTCCTTCCTTCCAGATGGTTTAATATGAGAGAAAGCAAATGCACAATACAAAATTTAAAAACCGGCCTGTGTTTGCCCCCCCCCACCTCATCCCCCTCCAGGGAGAGCCGTGGGGGAGGGCAGGGGGTGGCTATGCAGTGGACATCGATACCCCAACCCGGGTGGCTGCTCCCACACACACAACACGATGCTCTTGCACAATTGGTTCATCTGTCGCTTGCGGAGGCTCGGAAGGGCCCCAGCCCAGCGGCGCCAGGCACAGCCCCCGGGCAAGGTCACTTCTCCTTCTTGGAGGCTTCTGTCTTCTCTTCTTTGGAGGCTCCTGGCACCTCCTTGGGGGTAGAGCTCTCCTCGTAGCTGGGGATGAGAGGGACAAGAAGGAAGAGTGAGTGGGGCCAAACCTCTCTGGGGACAGAGATCTGTGCCAGGCAGGGACAGCCCAGCCTGGGACCATGCCAAGGGGAGGTGGGCTCCAGCCACTGTCCCCCAGCGCAGGAAACCTGACAGGATAGAGCTCAGGAGGGAAGACCAGCACTGGGGCACCCCCCAGACATATCCAGCAACGGGTGGGACCCAGCCAGGTGCTGGGGCTTCACCCACCAAGCCCTCAGGCCAGCTCTGTGCCCAGCTCTCTGCCTGTCCTCACTCCTGAGAGCACCATCAGATATCCTGGACAGCCCCACGCTGCCATGCTGAGCACTGCTGTCAGCAGGACCACCAGCAGTGACATCTCCTCCCCTGCCCCCCCCGGGTCTCACTGCTCTGGCTGCAAACCCCCCAGCACTACTGGCAGAGGAAACCCAGGAGTGCTGCCACAAAAGGAGGGCAGCGATGTCCAATCCTCACTCCCCTCACAGTTCTCCTCTCAGGAACAGGGAGAGAAGCCGGCCCACAGCAGCGAGGTGATGGCTCCTGCCTCTGCCCAGGGAAGGAGAGCTGGGCCTGGGCTCTGCCCCTACCTGGCCAGAGCGACAGACAGAGAGAGGGCACCGCGGGCGATTGCTACATGGCACTAGGGCTCTGCTGCCGGCGTCGGCGGGGGCAGGACAGCTTCTGCTGCATGGAGTCAGCGAGGCTGGCCGGAGAGCCCGACACGGTGGGGAAATGGGTGAGGCGTGGCGTGTGTGGCAGGATTTCAGCAGAGGATTCGTAGCTGCAGGAGAGAGAGAAAGAGAGAGAGGAAGCAGGAGGGGGAAGAGGAGGACAGAAAGGAGAGGCAGGGAGAGAGAGAGAAAAAGCAGAACTGTTTTGGAGTGAGACTGCTGCAAACCTACAACTCTGTCCCCACTGGGTGCTGGGACCCACTGGCCCAGGCTGGGTGGTTCCTGCCTGCACTCCCCTCACCTGCAGACCCCCAGGCAGGGCTGCAGCATGGAAAAGCAAGAGCTGAGACCCCAGGAAAATGCAGTTCTTTCTGCCATGGGTAGAGCCAAGCAGCCAGAGCCCATGGGAGAGCAAGCCTGGGCACTGGGAAGGCAGCAGCAGAGCAGCCCAGGGGCTGTGCAGGCAGCAGACCCTGTCCTGCCACCGAGGACTGCATGTGTGCAGCAGAGTGAGCAGCAGGAGAGGTTCCTCACTGCTGACAGAAGCAGAGCTCCCTGTCTGGGGAGGCTCAGCAAGGCTGGGAGCCAGCAGCTCTGGGCTGCAGGCTGGAGAGGGGAGCAGGATCAATGTGGTGGCTCCCAGCCTCCTCCCTGCAGTGCTGTCTGTACTTGCCCCTGTGGCAGATCCTCATTGCCCTCTCCCAGACCTCATGGGCAGGCAGAGAACTGCCAGCTCTCGGCTGTGATCAGTATGGGGAGGACTAGGGCACACCAAGGCTGAGCTCCATGTGGTGGGATTCCTGCGGTGGGAGCCCTGCAGGCACCAGTCCCAACTGCAACTGGAAAAACTTCAAGGGGGGGCTAAAGGCCAGGATCCATCCAGGCTCTCCTCAGTCTCCACACTCAGCAAACAACAGCAGGCAGCACTTTGCTGCTGAAGCAGTTTGTGCTTATGCTCTGTGGGGGCAACTAGTCCCTGGTTCCCAGCTGCCAGCCCCACGGCTGCCTTGCAGCTCATCTCTCCCCAGCTTCCTGGCACGGGAGGTGGTGCTGGTGTCAGCTGGTGAGTCATGGCAGCGGGGAGAGCGGCTGCAGGATCCCAGGTGCACAGGAAGGACGATCCCAGGACACTCAGTGCCTGCAGCATCGATCCTCAGAAGCAAACATCAAAGGGCAGGCAGGTGCGGCAGGGCTGGGGAGCTGGGGCCCAGCTGAGAACCTGCTAGGAACACTGGGAACACACAGAACAGCATCTCCCAGGGGAGGGGAAGGAGGCCAGGGCAGCTGGCTCCCCACTGCACCCCAGTCAGGTGCTGGTTTCCCTCTGAGCAGGCTACAGGCTCGGGCAGATGCAAGCTGCCTCCTGAGAGTGAACAGGCAAATGACTGGAGTGTTGTGGGCTGAGAGAAGGGCTGGAGTGCAACAGCAGAGAAGAGTTCTGGGCTCCTCAGTTCAAGAGAGACAAGGAACTACTGGAGAGAGTCCAGCAGAGGCTAGGAAGATGCTGGGGGCACTGGAGCATCTCTGGCAGGAGGAAAGGCTGAGAGCCCTGGGGCTGCTCAGCCTGGAAAAGAGCAGCCCCAGAGGGGAGCTGCTCAATGCTGAGCAAGAGCTGAAGGCTGGGGGCAAGAGGCTGGGGCCAGACTCTGCTCAGTGGTGCCCAGGGACAGGCCAAGGGGCACTGGGCACAAACTGGAACCCAGGAGCTTCCATCTCAACAGAAGGAGGGTGTTGGAGCCCTGGCCCAGGCTGCCCAGAGAGGCTGTGGAGTCTCTTTGTGTGGAGAGATTCCCAAGGCAGCTGGAGGTGACCCTGGGCAAGCTGCTGTGGGTGACCCTGCTGGAGCAGGGGGGTTGGACTGGGTGATCTCCAGAGGTCCCTTCCAACACTCACCATGCTGGGATTCTGGGATTCTCTGCACTGCTAAGTCCTTGAGGCAGGGAGACTGCTGCAAACCAGGATCCTTCAGCTGAGCAGGGAGGTTGGGATGTGCTCAGACCAGCCCTGGCTGCTCTCGCAGCTGGATCCAGCTCTGTTCTCCCCCACCCACAGGCCCTGGGACACAATGACCAAGTCTGTCAGCACCAGGTGTGCAGTCCCAGCCCTGCCCTGCCTGCCAGTGCACGGCAAGGGTTTGTCACTGGGGCGGAAAGCGATACCAGGTGCTGCCTGCCTGCCTGCCTGCCTGCACGGCACCAGAGATCCCAGCTGCCTGCGGGGAGGTGGCTGGAGCAAGGGCTGAGCGTGTCCAAACACAGACCCACACCTTCCTCCCACACACACACACACACACACACCCAGAGCATGCCATGGTGATCCAGTCCCTCCAGCTGTGCCCAGGCGTGGGAACATCTGCAGGCTCCTCGTGCTCCAGTGCCTGGAGCAGAACAGCTCCAGCCCTGGCTGCTGCCCACCTGAACATTTCGGTCACTTCTCCCTTTGCCAAGGCCACAAGCAGTGGGAATCCGATGCATGCAGGGACCAGGTAGAGAAGAGCAGGCTGTGGGGAAGAAAAGCAGCTGTTAAACCACAGATCCTCCTCTCAGGAAGAGGGTGAGGCAAGCTGGGCTGTCCCCTCAGCACCCACAGCCTCGGCCACAGCACTGCAGAGAGGGTTAATGCCGCAGGAAGTGGCTCTGAGAGCCAAGGGACAGCAGCACAAACCCCTCCCTGTGAGGCCCATGGATGCACTGAGAGGGTTCCCATGCAGACCAGTGACAGCACACACAGGGTGCAGACTCCCCTCTGCAGCATGGAGGGGAGGTCTTCAGGGGCAGCTTGGTTGCAAAGAGCCACAAAAGCACAGGGCAGCCCAGCTGAGGAGCTGTGGTTGGAAACGCAGCTGCCTGGACCAGCCCTGCCCCAGCCAGGACTCTACTGCAGCCAGGAACCAAGCTTTGGGCAGGGAAAGGCACTGGAACAGCAAAGCCAAGAGAAGGAAGGAATTGGCTTTTTCCTGGCATGATGCAGAAAGGCTGTGGCCAAGCTGGTATGTCCTGCTGGGGATGTGCACCAGCAGCAGGCAGAGCTCACCTGGGCATGCTTGAAGATGTGCATGATGAATATGGTCAGGCCCAGCCCGAAGATGTAGGCCACAAAGCTGGTGTAGAAGTAGGTGTGTGTGTTCTTCTTCAGGCTGCAAGGAAAGGGAGCAGAAGCCCAGTGACCTCGGTGCTGGGATGCCAGGGGCTGAAACAGAACTGGCACAGCCTTCCCAAACACCTCCCATGGGCTGTGGGGAGCCTAGCACAGAGCCTGCCACCAGCACAGCCCCCAAGTCCCAGCACCCCAGTGGGAGACACCCAGGTGTGGGGCTAGGGAAGGAGGCTCTGAGTTGCACCAGGGGAGGCTGAGGTTGGACAAGCAAAACCATTTGGTGGTTCTGTGATTCCATGATCCTGCTGCTGGATGACTACTGCTGGGGGAAAATAATCTGTGCTGGGCCCCAGGGAGAGGGTCTCCACTGCTTGGGGGGAGGCAGAGCTTGGCCCCTGGAACCATACTTTCAGCATGTGCTGTTTTATTGCAGGGTAGGCCACAGGAACTGGGATTCCCAGCAGGTGCAGGCAGGATGTGGGTGGAAACACCTGGAAGAGCTGGCACAGACCAGAAGGGCTGTGCAGCAGCAGTGGGAGCAGGGCTCAACCACAGCAGTCCCACAGAGCAGCACCTTCCTGGAGACTGTCAGTGTGGGGCAACTGCTGCAAGCTACTCCCCAGCAGTGGCTGCAACTTCCCTGTGTAGGAAGGAACTTCCCCCAGAGTCAGCCCAGGGGAGCCAGCACTGCCAGACACCAATTTGCATCCACACCAGCACTTCCCAGGAGCCAGCACACCCAGCCCTTTCCCACACCACCACCGCTTCCCCTGGCAGCCACTACCCACTCCTCCTCAGTGCTTCTGGAGGCTCTGGGTGGCTGTTACCTGCTGCCTGCCCTGCTGAGCACACAGCAACCCCCATGAGCTCAGATGACTCTCTCCCAGCACTCAGGACTTGCCCCCAAAGCCCACCCTGCTCACGTTTTCTCTTCCCAGAGCCTCCCCTTGCTCCCTCCCTGTCCCAGCTGCTCTCGCAGGTCCCCATGCCAAGCCCCGGAGGGGAGCACACGACTGAGCCGTTCCTGCCTCCCCCTCTCCTTTTTTACCCCCCTCTCTTCTACAAAAGCAGCTCAAATATGCTGCAAGATCCAACCTGCCCCAGCCCCTTCCCTGCCACCCACTCACCTGATGTCAAACCGCAGCAGCAAGGCAATGAAGATGCCTGGAGGGAGAAGGGGACAGTGAGGGGACAGAGGTGGGAGCCAGGCGGGACGGGACCTGCCGCAGCTCTGGGTGCTGTGCCTGGGCTGACACTGCCCTCTCGCGGCACAAGGGCCCAGGACAGCACCGGGACCTGCTGGGAGAACTCCTCCCCCAGCCCACGCAGCCCCCAAGCCCACGCAGCCCCCAAGCCCCCTGGCACGGCCACAGGCGATCAGATGGGGGATCCCCACCATGTCCTCACCTGGAATGACAATGTCTCCCAGACCCAGCATGGCAAAGTTGTCAGCTTCCAGTCCCTTCTCCAGCAGGTCCTGAGGGAAAACCACTACAAGGAGCAGAGAGAGGCACAGTGAGAGGAGGGTGCCTCTGCTGAGCAGACCTCAGCACCACTGTGCCTGCTGAGAGGGGACCCGAGCAGGGCAAGACCCCTCCTCTCCTGCAACCTCCCTTCTCCTTCCTGAGACAACTCTGGGATAGGAAACCAAGGGGTTTGGGGCAGGTTTCAGCCTCAGCTCCCAGGACCCAAACCACTGTGTGCTCCTCAACAGCAGAAATTCACCTCTCCTGCAGGTGAAACTGCCCAGTGTGGTACAGACCAACCCAGGGCCCTGGCCTAGCTCCCTGCACCACGCAGCAGGTCACTAGTGGGAAACCTCCCTGCACAGCTTCCCCACAGCCTGAGCCATCTCCTGAGGGCAGAGGCTGCACATGGCAGTGACCAGAGCAGAGAGATCTCCCTCTCCTCCAGCACAGGGTGAGGATCTACTCACGTTTTATTGGGGCCTCGAAGGATTTGGCAACTGTCACCATCACGTTGGTGCCGAAGACCTAGGGGCATGCAGAGGAGTCAGCAGTGAGCACAGCTGCACAGGGACACACACACACTCAGGTAGGACATCACCAGAGGGCCTGGAGTGGCCTCAGTGGCAGAGAACAGCCACTGAACAGAGGAGTCCTACAGGTGAGCCTGGCACAGCTGCTCTCAGAGCAGAGCCAGGGACAGCACTCACACCATGCCCCCCCCAGGCCACTCCAGCTCTAGTTAGTCAGCTCAGCAGCCAGAGTGGCCACTGCACAGGGAGTTATCTGAAGGCAGGAGGTCCCAGGGGAGAGTTCCAGCCAGTCCTAGGCTGCTGCCCATGAGCTTCCTCAAAGGCCCAGGGGCACTGTCAGATCAGCTCTGCTCTGAGGTCACTGATCTGTTCTGTTATCAGCATTAAACACTGGCATTGTCTGGGGATGGACTGAAAACACCTCAGTCAGACACCCTTACCACAGAGTGCTTTGGGTTGGAAGGGACATTCCAAAGGCATCTAGTGCAACCCCTGCAGTCAGCAGGGACATCTGCAACTGGATCAAGCTGCTCAGAGCTCCAGACAACCTGACCTGTGATGGTTCCAGGGATGGGACATCTCCCACCTCTCTGGACAGCCTGGGACAGGGTCCCACCACCCTCAGTGTAAAAGATGTCTTCCTTCTCTCTAGTCTCAATCTCCTCTTTTAGGTTCAAACCATCAGCCCTTGTCCTGTCCAACAGCTCCTGCTAAAAGCTCTGTCCCCATCTTTCTTCTAGGTCCTTTTAAAGTACTGCAAGGCTGCAGGAAGGTCTCCCTGGAGCCTTCTCTTCTCCAGGCTGAACAACCCCAACCCTCTCAGGGCTTCCAGCCCTCTCTGATCATTTCTGTGGCCTCCTCTGGACCTGCTCCCACAGCTCAATGTGTCTCCTGTGCCAAGCCTCATTTCTGCTCCTTCTCATCTCCAATCCTCCAGCCTGGGCTACACCAGCAGCAGGTACCTAAACCAGGTGCTAGTTAGCAGCTGCTGAGCAAGACCCTAGGGCTCAGGATTAAAGAGAAACCTTCAAATGAGCACTGGGCATCACTCTGAGGATCACATTAACTCCTGTGAGGTGCAGCAAGCTCTGGGCATCACAATGGAGTGACAGTACTCCAGACTGGCACCAGGGAAAAGTGTCACAGGCAAACTCCTCTCTGAGCAGGGGAACAGCATCATCAGTGCACTGAGCAGTTCTCCTTCCTCCCTGGAACCCTCCCTGGAGCTTGCTGTGATTAAAGCAGTGCTAAGATCCAAGTCCATCTTTGCAGAGGGGCACAGGAGAAGGGTTTCCACTTCAGGATATCTCTTCCATGAAGCTCTGGCAAGACACTGAGCTGGGGAAGCCAAAGCAGGAGAGATGGCAAGCAGAGAGCAGGGAGAGCTGTCCTCTCACTGGCTGTGGAGCACCAGGAAGGCCCTTGCACCCTGGGCAGGGTGTGCTAAGGCAGAGAGTTGAACTCTCTCCAGCTGGGAGCAGCCGAGGAAGTGGCAGAGGGGCTAATGAACCACAGAGCCTCTGAAACAGGGACAGCACTGGCTGAGTACAAAACACCACACAGCAGCCAGGCTTGAATAGGGAAGGATTACTGAGGCAGCTGCAGAGCTGCTGGACAGACCTCAAGGTATACAAGGCTCTCAGACAGTGGGAAGCAGTAATTTGGAAGGTGGAGGCAGCAGGAGGGACTGGGGAAATGTGCATCACAGGGAGAAAGGTGCATCCAGGACACTTATTGGATCTGAGGGCTGGAACCCCTCTACTGTGAGGACAGAGGAGGAAGGAAAACCTGAGAATGAAGGTATCAGGGCACTGCACTGGCTGAGGGAAAGAGGCTGGAGGTATTCCAGTGTCTATCCTCTGTGCAGAACAGGACACCAGCGAAGCTGGCAGCTGAAAGAACCCAGGCACAGCCCATGCAAGCAGAATCAGGACACCCTAGAGCAGCCTCATCCTCCAGCCCCACCCAGCAGCTCTGCCAGGCACTGGGAAGACCTTACTGGGATAAGAACTGGAGATGCTGCACACCCCAGCACTCCCCCAGAGCCCTGAGGAGATCCCTGCCAGCCCTGGGCTCTCCGAGGCAGAGATGAAAAGGGAAAACACATTTGCTGAGCCACGTTCTGCCACTGCTGGATTCCATCATCCTCCCCACCACACCCCTCTGGGCTGAGAGAGTGGAAATCCTGAGTGGCCAGGGGTGTCCAGCCTGCTGCAGCCTCTCAGGAGGCAGTGGCAGCACCCCCAGGCCGCCCGCCCCGGGGCCGCCCCCGTTACCCAGAAGACATCGTAGATGAAGAGGCCCCCGAGCAGGATGCAGCCAGTGCTGACGTTGTTCAAGTGCAGCAGCTCCACCCCGTTGAGGGAGAAGGCCAGCCCGAAGAGATTGTTGGCAATCCAGTGCTGGGAAGGACAGGAGAAGGAGGTTTGGGTGCCCCTGCCTGTGCTGAGCTGCCACCTCGGCCTGCAGGGGCCTTGTGGGGGGGAAGAGGCTTGGGTCTGCTGCAGCCTGCTGCCCTGCTTACCTTTCTCAACAGGTACCAGACCCCCACGACACTGCTCAGGGCCAGGCAGACAAGGTCCTTGGTGTCAAACTCGTAATTCACTATCTCTGCAACCAAAGAGAGCAGTCACAAGGTGGGCAGCCCCAGCAGCTCCTCCTCCCACCCAGGGCAGAGACAAGCGACTGCAGCACAGCGCTCCTGTCCCAGCTGAGGGGACTGGGCCCACAGCAGGGGCCATGCCCACAGGAAACACATGCAAACCACACATGAGTGAGCAGCCAGCCCTGGAAAACCCAGAGCTCCTCCTTCAGTCAGACCCTGCCACATGGGCAGCATCTGCAACCCTTCTGGAGGTAAGGCAATTGGATGCAGGCACTGTCTGAGGCAGGGAGAGGCAAAGCTTCTCTTCCTGCAGCAGTTAACTCCTGGTGGCATCACCAGATGAGGTTCTCCCTTACCAGCAGCACTTATCAAAGCATCTTCCACCAGTGCAAACACTCGACTCAGAGCAGCTAAGGCAGCACAGAAACAGCCAGTGCACCCTGCTACCTACAGAGCTGAAAGGGAAGCCCAGCCTGCTCTGGGCTGGAAGGAACCTCTCAAGGTCATCTGGTTCAACTCCCCTGCAGTGGAAGGAACATCTTCAGCTGCATCAGGTTGCTCAGAGCCTCATCCAACCTAGCCTGGAATGCTTCCAGGGATGGGACAAAAGAAAGGCAGCAGACTGAAGAGCAGCCCCAGCTCCATCCCTGCAGCACTCTGGCTTTGCTGCCAGGCAGAGGCAGCACAGAGGGAGAGCACCAGTAGATGCATGTGGCAGCCCCAGCTCTGCAGGGACACATGGGGCCTGCACAGGCTACAGCAGCACAGCAGGGAGCAAGCAGCAAAGCTCTGAGCAGGTTGTTTCAACATGCTGAAAGCCAAAACACCAAAAGGCAAGCACAAACCAGAACAGCAAAGGCAGAAAACATGAAGGCTCCCAGAGAGCCCTGTGAGCCAACATACCCTCCTTGCTCTCCCCAGAGCCCTGGGTGAAGAGGAGCTGGTACTGTTTGTTGGGGAAGTTTGCAGGGAAGAATCTGTTCATCATGGGGCTGAAATGAGAGGAGCAGAGAAGGGCAGTTGGACAGAAACCCTGCAGGACACACTGCCCAGCATCTGTGTCTCATGCTGCACAGGCACTGGCCCACACCCCCTCCTGAGACAGGGAAACACAAGGTTTTGCCACATCACGACTAGCAGGAGGCTCAGCCTTGGTCCCCAGGGGGCCCTGTCCTCCCCAGAGCTGACAATCCCCTAAAGGGATCAAGGGCAACAGGCAGGGAGGATCACCCACAAGAAGGGAGGATCCACCCCAGCCCCCCCCTGAGCTCCCAAAACTGGCTGGACCACCACCAAACAGCAAGAGTGGAGGCAAAGGCCTTGCCTAGTGCTGGCCTAGGGAAAGCATCTGGTGCCCAAGACCCAGAGCTCAGGAAACAGGAAACCAGTTTCACTCTTTCAGTTACTGACACAGCCTGAGCTTTCAACACCTCCTGCCAAGCACCAGTGGGACCAGGAAGGTTACCAGCTGCCTCACTAAGGGGAGCAGGGGTACTGTGAGGAGCTCTCTCCTCCAGAGCACTGTGCCAAGCCACAGCAGCTCCTCAGGGTGAGCTGGCCTTGCCCTGGCAGTGCCCACCCACACCTCCACGGGCCCTCCCAGTGATGCTGTGTACTGGATCACCAGGACCCCTGAGACTTTGGTTCCTCCACAAGGAAAGGTTCACAGCTTCACAGCACCCAAGGGACACCACCACCTTAAGAGCTGGGACTTGGCTCTGCTGCAAGGCAATGGTGCTCCAGAAACAGCCCCAGTAAAGCCAAGGCCTGGCAGAGGGAGCAGCCTCAGCCACCCCTGCCCCAGTGACAGCCTTCCCCCCACTGTACCTGATGGTGTGGGACAGGGCAAGGATCCCCAGCACGAAGAAATACATGGAAAGCAGGAGATTGATGTACTCTTGAGAGAATATCTGCAAGGCAAAGCCAGAGAGGGGTGAGGTATGGCAGCAGCCTCCCCATCCAAAGCACTTCACACTTCTCTTGGCAGCTGCTGTGTCAGTGCTCCAGGGAGAGGAGCAGAATAGCTGGAATAACCCAAATTCTTGCACTGCTGATGAGAAATATGTTGGAAATAGCCTGAACAAGCACAATGGGCCTGGGAGTTGTCAGGCATCTGTGAGCTGCTTGGGTCAAAAAATAACTTCTGTGCTGCAGAAAGGAGGACAGAGCTTCCCCCATGCAGAGAGCCAGAGAAGGGAGCAGGGCTGCCAGCACCCCCACCTTCCTACTGCAGTGGGGTGAGTGTGTCCTGCCCTCCTCAAACAGGGTGACCTTAGAGCTCCTGCCCTCCACTAAATCACATCCCTACAGCCCAGCACCAGGGGAACAGCTCTTCTAGAGCACAAGTGTGGTGAGGAGCAGCTGAGGGAACTGGGCTTGGTTAGCCTGGAGAAGAGGAGGCTCAGGGGAGACCTTCTCACTCTCTGCAACTCCCTGAGAGGAGGCTGAAGCCAGGTGGGGGTTGGGCTCTTCTCCCAAGGAACAAGTGATAGAACAACAGCAGCCTCAGGTTGTGCCAGGGGAGGTCTGGCTTGGATATGAGGAACAATTTCTTCCCCAAAAAGGTTGTCAAGGCCTGGCCCAGGCTGCCCAGGGCAGTGGTGGAGTCACCACCCCTGGAGGGGCTCAAAGCCCTGGAGCTGTGGTGCTGAGGGCCATAGGTTGGTGGTGACCTGGCAGTGCTGGTTAATGTCTGGACTTGGTGGTCTCTTCCAATCAAAACCATTTTATGATCTAACTGTGCCTGTTGGCTCTGCACATCTAAAAGACTTCACCAGAACACACATGGGCTTGGCCCCTGAGCTAGCAATCCCCCAGGCCTGCAGCTGAGATGGCTTCAGAAGCCCAGCATGGAGCACAACGCAGAGACAGCAGCATCTGCACCCCAACAGTCCCTGGCATCCTCTGATTTCAGTCTGTGCACTGTCAGTTCAGCCACAGAGGCTGGCAGAGCTCAGAGGTGAACTCACCCCTCTCCAGAACCAACCTATGCACAAACAGGTTCTCCTTTCCCCCAAGAGGTGACACTTCAGGTGAGAACTGACGCCATCCTGCTGGTGACACCAAAGAGCTTGAGTCATGCAGCCTTACAGACTTTCTGTCCCAACACTAAGGGCCAAAAATCGAATCAGCCCCACTTTGGAAGCTGCTGCCCAGGCAGAGAGGGTGGCAGGCCCCTGTTCCAGCACCTCCAAGCCAAGGTCTCTTACTTTAAAGAAGAGGTAGAGCCCCAGGAGGGTGCAACTGGCCACGATGGGAAAGCGAGCAGCGTCTCGGCTGGTGATGGTCTCTGGCATCTCTGAGGAGTTCTGGGGAAGGAAGAGAGAGGACAGCACTGGATCAGCCTCTGCATTTACTTCACACCTGAGCAGGAGGTGAAAGACAAGCAACAAGCAAGGCTTTGGGAGGGGCAGGGCACCCACTGGCCCCTGGCTGTTCCCAGAGGTGGGGCTGTGTCACGGCCAGAGCCTGAGATGGAACAAACAAACCTGATCCTTCCAGAGCTGCCACAATTGACTGATTCTTTCCTCTTGGAGAAGGAAAAAAATCCCTGTGCTGGCATTGTTCCTTCCCCCTCCTGCCCAGAGGGGAGCTGGGCTCCCTCACTGCTTATAGCCAGCTGCCCCAGCAGCCTCCCCATCTGTGCACACCATATGTCCATCACCCTCAGTGACGTCTCTCTCCAGCCGCCTCTTTATCCCTCGCCTTGGGACACTCCTTGTGCTCACAAGTCCCAGATTTCTAAACCCCTTTCGTCTTCTCAGACATCTTTGCACCAGCTGAACCCATCCCTTTTCAAGCCATTTCCCATGAGACATCTGCAGCTTTCAGAGGAGAGGCAGAGGGCTGCCTGCACTGCTGCCTGCTCCCCTGCCCATCTGGCCGCTGCCTAGAGATCTAATCTCACACAGGCACCTGCAGTCACAGCCAGACAAAGTGCATGTTAACAGAAGCCCTTATGCAAAGCAACCCCAGGAAGAAACAACAGCTTAGCCTGGGTGCCAGGCAGCCCTCAAGGAAGTGCCCAAAGAGCCACTGGCTCCCCACGGTGCGAGCAAAAAGAAATCTCCCACCCCAGAACCATGCCCAGGCTCTGCTCACAGACCTGGGGTGCCTGTGCTGCCCCTAAAATCAACTGAACCCCCTGAAGGAAGAGATAAGGGTGGACAAGGGCTTTTAGAAACAGTGTTAAACCAGATTGGGTAAGACAGTTCCTCCTCGTGAGCATCAGGAGCTGAACTGTGGAGATTTAAGTCCCAGCTGCTACCCGAGGCCAAGGGCAAGATGCAGAGAGTAGCAGGATGGGCTGGACAATCAGCACAGGGAGGGCAGGCAGGGAATGCAAGCAAGGAGGGCAGCACCCTGGGGACCAGCCCCACTGCTCCAGGGTGACTGAGCAAAGACACGCACAAGCCTCCCCAGCACAGCATCTCTGGCAGGAGGGCTCTGAGGAGCCTGGTCTAGTAGCAGGGGGGATGGAACCAGATGATTTTTAAGGTCCCTCCCATCCCAAACCATTCTGTAAGCCTCTCATAAGGGGCAGTGAGGCTTGGGTGCAGAGGGAGCAGCTGCTCCGGTGGGGTTTTGGCCAGAATGCCCCCCAGCGGGGTTCGGGCCGGCATGCCCCGGTGAGGTCCGTTCGGGATGTCCCGGTAGGCCCGGCCCAGGCTACCCCAGGCCCGCGGCGATACCTTGCTCTTGGCGCAGCTGACGGAGCGCAGCGCCCCGAAGAAGATGGGCAGCAGCGCCATGAGGACGAGGCTGCCGTAGGCCAGCGCCATGCCCTCTGGGGTGGCCGGCGGGCGGGCAGCGGCGGTGGTCCCGGTCCCGGTTCCAGCCCCGGTGCCGGTCCCGGCGGCGCTCCCGTTGTGCGCCGCGGCCTCCTCCATGGCAGCTGCTCTCCCCACGGTCCGCTTCCGGCCCGCGCGCCACAGGGACACGTCCCCTTACCGACCGGAAGTGCGTCACAGGCCCCGCGGCCGGCCCCGCCCACAGCGGCTGCGGCGCGTTGCTAGGAGACAGGCAGCGGAGCCGGAGCGCGGCTGGGCCTGAGCCGGCACCGGCCACAGGGCCTGGGGCGGGACCAGGACCGGGACCGGGACCGGGGCCACTTCTCCACTAGGGCCTGCACCCACCAGAGCTTGGCCCAGGGTCCCACCGCGTCGCTTGGGGTCGGTCTCGATGCTGGCTGCCCCGTGGAAGGCTGCCGGGGCGGGCAGGCCCCGCTCCCCTTGAAATCCGTGCGGGCAGCTTGGGGCCAGTGGGAAGGGACGGTGCTATGGTCCCTCAGGCCGGCGCTGTCCCGGGTTATGGTGGTTTGTCCCGGTCCCGAAAGCGCTGGGCAGTGGGTTCTGAGCACAGGCCTGTCCCTCTGCCCAGACCCCAAGGTGCGTGAGGTCCCTAGCTCCCCACAGACCCCTGCCACCGGGGCCACGAGTGAGCAGGAAGGTGATGGCTTCAGACACTGCCAGCCCAAGCAAAGCAGGTCAGGGCATCCCAGGTTTCTTCTCTATCCAGCCCTGGGTTTTCCTGACCTTTGCTGTTTCCCGAGGAACCCCAGCACTGCAGGACCATTCCCAGCCCACCTGCAGCTGCACTGGGGGAAAAGCCCCTCTGTAAAAATGCCTCATAAATGGCAACAATTTCTCCCTGCTGCTGGACTGAGGCCAGGACTCCATTGGAAAATTGGCTGAAACGTGTGTTTTCCTCACAAATACCCTCCCCAAGCCCCGTGCCACCAAGCTTCCTCCCACACCTCCCTATCGCCCTCGCTGGGACAAGACTCTGCCGAGAAGCAAAGACACCAGTGAAGATAACTACTGAGCAAAGCTGAACAGTGCTGCCCCAGTTCTGACCTGAGCTGTGGGCAGGGGCAGGGAGTGCAGCAGGGATTCAAAAGCCAAGTTTTAATAATTTTTTTTATGTTTTCCTCTCTTTTTTTTAAACATCTATTTCAGGGTTGAGGGTGATTCACAGTTTCATCTTTCAGGAGGAGGGCAGATAGAATGGCCTCGTGGGAGCCCCTCTCTGTGGGGCTGGCCTCCTGCCCAGGCTGCTGTCCTCTCCCTGCTCCTAGTTCTCCCACAAAGGAGAAGGATGAAGGACAGGAACTAAGGGCAGCAGCAGCAGCAGGCAGAGTGCCCAAGCATGCCCCACTGCTTCCCACCCTGCTACCTGCCACAGCTACTGACCCTCTCACAGACCCCCTTGGGGACCTCTTTGGGTGTCTACCCACCCCTTAAACTCCAGCTTGGCTTGGGAACCCTCAGCACTGGGTGGTGCTTCCCCCCCACCTTGCCCCCACTGCCCAGCCCCCTGTACCTTGGCCCTGCATCACACCAGCCCCATTTCAGGCTCTGAGATGTGACCCACACACATGCAAAATCCACCCTGGGTGGGGGCTGCAAAGACTCTCGGCTGGGAATCCCCTGAAGCTTCTCCTTTGGTTTTGTTTCTGCCTCAGGAGCAGCAGCTCCACTTGCTTTCCACCTGCCCTCGGGAAGTAGGATCAAAGCAGGAACTTGTGTCCCTCCTCACAGGTGGACAAGGCCCTGGGGGCTCCCATGTCAGGAGAGGGGGTCAAGGCGTCCCATTCAGCTCCTTTTACCCCAAATCCTGGATAGCCAGTGTAGGAGCAGCATCCTAAGCTGCTGGAAGCCCAAAGCGAGGGTTGGGATGTCCTTGTGCACAGAATGAGGAAACTGAGCAAAAAATAACTGTGTCTTGACAGCTTGTTTGAGCAGGGGCAGCGGGCAGGGGGAGGGCTGGGGGAGCCCACGGGGCTGGCAACCCATTGCAGCCTCACACTGGCCCAAAGCCAGTGAGGCTCCTTGTCCCAGGGGGAGGGAAGCAGAGCAGAGTATGCCAGGACCAATGGCACCAGGGCTGATGGCACCAGGAGCATGGCATGAGGGGCAAATAGCATTGGGGAGCAGATGGGACTGGGGGAGATTGGACTGGGGCTAGTGGGCCACCTCGAGACAGGTGGCACTGGGATGGATGGCACCGAGGCTGATGGTCATCCAGGGATAGATGGCACAGGGATGGATGGCACTGGGGACCAGAGCCACCCAGGGATGGATACCACTGGGATGAACGGCACTGGGAAGGATAGCACTAGGACAGCAGCCAGAGCACTTGCTGGAGGGCCTGGGACTGCCAAACCCCAGGTGTGAGGCTCACTGGGGGCCACAGGCAGCTCCCAGGCCCCCACCAGTGCCTCCTCTTTCATCCCTCCCTTCCTTTCCCAGCTCCTCACCATGGCCCCCCCTTGGCTTCTTCTCCCACCCTCCAGCACAGCCACATTTTTCTGGGTTTGAGCTCATTCTTTCCACTCCCCTCGCTGCTGGCTGCCAATTTTCCATCCCGTGACCCCCCTGCTGCCTCCTGCCGCAGGGAAGGGCTGGCTGCAGCTGCGGGAGGCACCAGCAGCAGCCAGGAGCGCCTTGTCTCTGGTGGGCAGCTCCCAGCCCTAGCCCCGCTGTGGCCGATGCCGTGTGAACTGCAGCATCGCGTCCAGCAGCACCGGGAACAGGCAGGGCCCCAGCAGAGCAACGAGAGCAGAAATATCACAGTCACCAATGCTTCGTGAGGTACCGAACAGCACGGAGAAAAGTCTGAGCAGGCTTCCCGGGTACTGGGAAGAAGCCCTCACTGCAGTTTGCCCCAGCAGAGAGACCATTTTCCCACCAGGACAGGGTGCTGCCCCATCCCAGTGTCCCCTTTGCACCAGTGTTCCCCTCTCTGGCTGCACCATGCCAGCCACAGCCAAGCATCTCCCCACGCTTGAGCTGCAGAGCGAGTGGAAAGTCCTGACCTGACCCATGGCTGATCCTCCCCTGGCACTGGGCCTGCCGAGGAGGCTACCCCACGGCGTCCCGGCTGCTTGTTGGCAGCACAGCCCAAAAACAACTGGTGGAGCCCACGTGGCTCCAGCATAACCTCCCTGGGTGCCCAGGGTCGCTCCCAGCTTGCTGCAGCCAAGCACGTCCCTTCCTGGCTGTGCCACACTGCCCAGGGCACCGGGAGCCACTGAATACCCAGCTCCCTGCCCTGGCTGTGGCTCCCACGGTGCCACAGAGCCCTTCCCAGAGGCTTCTCCAGAGCTGATCAGTTCCCAGGAGGTGCAGTAGGTCTGAGGGCTTTTACCATCGCAGGTAACAATGCTGCAACCACTGGGTGAGCAATCAGAACTTCCACTCCCTAGACAGAAGCTCTCCCTGCCCCGATATGCCTCAGCTGGTGAAGATGGAACCCAGCAAGGCCTGGCTGGGGCAAGAGGCAGGTCTTTTGCCCTGGCCATAGGCAAGGAACTGGGCTTGAATCCAGCCATGGCAGGGACCCAACAGGGACCCAGCAGAGACCAGCACTTCCCTGCTGTGGTTTATTCTGCAGGTCAAGGGTTTTCCCCATTGCACCAGTACAGAGAGAGCAGAAAAACCTCACTCTGAGAAACACTGGTGCCAGGGAGATGTGGCACCAGAGGGGCTGGGGGTGCCAGTGTTCCCCCAGCTCCTCTTCCTGGTCAGGATGTCCTCAAGGTGGACACCGCTACCGTGCCCTTGTTGGTCCCTGCTTCCCTGTGAAGGATAGATACCATGAGCAGGATCTGCCACACTCCCAGCAGCCTCCAGCCTGGACCAGGCACTGCTACCCCTCACCTCCAGCTCCCCAGGAGCATCTATAATCTGAGATGCCACCACCCCAAATGCAGGCAGCCCACCCTTTGCTCAGCTCAGGGGACCCAGCCCCGCTTGTCCCAGCTCCTGGAGGGGGAAGCGGCTGGACCCAGAGCACCTCAGGCATCCCTCAGCACCAGCTAAAACAGCTCCACATCCTCAGCATCGCTTCAGCCCTGTCTGGGCTCTCCATGGAGCCACTGGCCACGCTGCTGGCGGACAGTCCAGTCCCAGCCTGCGTGTGCAAAGGGATGGGAAGGTGGCAGCTCTCAGAGCACGGACAGGTCGTGGCAGGACTTGGAGCGGGCTTTGAGGGCCACTTTGCTGCTGTTCCTGGCCACCAGCCTGTCGAGGAAGCGCCGGGCTCTCTTGGTGAGGCTCTCCTTGCGCTTCTGGCCGGGCACGGGGTGTGCATGGGCCTCCTTGCCCCCACGGCGCAGGCGGATCTGCCTCACCACCCCCTCGAAGAGCTCGGCTACGTTGTGCTGCAGAGCCGCCGACGTCTCGATGAACTTGCAGTCGAACACCACAGCGCAGGCACGGCCCTCTGTAAGGAAAGGACAGCGAGGGAGCACAGCCCTGCTGGCACCCTAGGCACCGGGGTGGGATGCATGCTGGGGTGGGGAGAGCAGGGACGACAGGACAGAAGCGAGAGAAGAGGCTGAGCAGGGAAGCCCGGGCACAGGAGTCCCCACCAGCCAGCCCCACCTCCTGTCACCTCTCACCTTCGACGGAGACTTCCCGGCAGCGCACCAGGTCGGTTTTGTTCCCCACCAGGATGATGGGGATGTCCTCAGCCTGCCGTGCGCGGCGCAGTTGGATGCGCAGCTCTGAGGCGCTCTCGAAGCTGCCGCGGTTGGTGATGGAGTAGACAATGATGTAGGCGTCCCCCACCTGCAGGCACTGCCTACGGCTCCGGCTCTCCTCACCCTGCCAAGGTGGGGATGAGGTATCACTGCTCTGCAGAATCTGCTGCCATCCACCAACAGCTGCCAGGGGACAGCAGAGCACCCTGGCACCCATGGGACCTGCCAGTGCAACCCACCACCTCCTGCATCAACGGGAGCAGACGTGGCCCCATCAATAAAATTGAAATGAAAACCTCCTGATTTTGAGGATATTTGAGACTTTCCTTCTCTTTCAGCAACAAACTGGTGCTGTGGGCTCAGCTTGACTGAGGAGGCTGAAGGCTGCACTTCCTGGAGCCACCCTAGGCCATGGAACACTGGTGCTGTGGGTGCAGTGTCCTGTGTGACCCAGGAACCAGGCTCCGGCATTAAGCACTTGTGGAAATAAAGGGATGGTTTGGGGGCACCATGGCTCTGGGGCACCTCTGGACGTGCAAAACACAGCCTTAGCCCACATGGGTGCTGTGCCCATGGTCACAGCCTGGGCACCAGCACCAACCCTATTCTTGGGGGTCAGTTGTTGCCTGGTGGCACTGGCGGGAATGCCAGGCCTGGTGTGGAGGGAGGCAAAGGAATGCTTCGAGGGAGGCAGTGACAGTGGCACTGGCATTCCTGCCCAGGAGATGCCTCTGTGCACTGGCCAGAAGGAATGGCCCATGCCAGGCTCTGCCTCCACTCTGCCCGTTGAAGCACGTGTCCTGGCTGGCAGCAGTGTCTCACGTGGATGTGCACAGTCAGCTCCTCCAGCCCCATTCCCAAACTTCCCATACATTTTGAAGCAGACAAGCACCACACTCCAGCCCCACAACCCCTTCCTCCCCCTGCCCACCCCTCATCTGAGGGGTGCTCTGTGCCCACACTGCTCACAGTACCCTGTTATAAGAATGCCCACATCAGGGGTAGGTGGGCAAGGAGCCAGCCAGAAACATGACCCCCAAGAAAAGGGTCTTGCCTCTAGTGTCACCTCCCACTCAGCAGCAAGTGCAGTGGTGAGCCCTTCACACAGCTGGGAAGGCCCCAGGGAGCTTCTCGGAGCTCAGAAGACCCAAAGCAGTGTCTGTGCCAGTCCAACACCCCCCCGGGCACACCCCAGCTCCCCTGGCCCTGCCATACCCGCTGCTCTGGCTCCCAGGTGTCCATCACCAGCAGCGTGGTCTCCTCGCCATCCACGGACAGCGTGTGCTCATACGCAGCCCCTGCAAGATGCCAGGAGAGCCTGGTTGGTGTGGCACTGCCTGGGACCTGAGACTCAGCCCCAAACCAGGCTCCTCTCCACCTCACATATGGGCTTTTCCCATCATAGAGCCATGAATGGACATGTGCTGCCTCCCTGCCACTGCCTCCAGACCCGGCAGCAGGTGACCCTGCTGCAGTGAGTCCCCAGCCAGCACCCACCTCCATGCTGCTCCAGCAGGTCCCGTTCCTGGACTCCGGCAATGACGTTGAGCAGGCTGGTCTTGCCCACACCAGTGTCTCCCAGTAGCACCACACGGTACCGGGGCTCCGGGGAGCCGGAGGAGCCCGAGGATTCAGAGGACCAACTACCCCGCGGTGCTTTGGCCTTGCCACCGGGCTCGGACGAGGTGTGACCGAGCTGGGGGTGACAGAGCTCACTCCGTGAGGTGACACCCAGCCCCCCGGGGCGTGGCAGAGGGGTGCTGGCTCTCCTTCGCAGCGGGCTTTGCGTGTTCAGGGTCATCGGGGCCCCGAGGGCTGCCAGAGGCTGCCCCGAGGAGCCTCGGCTCCCGGTGTCGGTCCTGGTGCTGGTCCCGGTGCCGGCGGTAGCTCGGCACAACTTTCCCCAAAGCACGCTCGCCGCCGCCCTGTCCCGGGTTTTAAACCCCGGGGGGTGGAGCCCCTCGCCGCGCCCGGTCCCTCCCCCGCCGGACACACCCCTGCCCGCACCGGCTCCGCTCCCGGCCGCCCTGTCCGGTCCCCGAGGTCCCCGCGGGGCTGCCGGTGCCGGGGAAGGGTGAATCTCCCCTCCCCGGGGTCCGTGCCCTCGGTCCTGGGGAGGAGCCGGGGGTGGGGGTCAGCCACACTCGCCTCCTGCACGGGGCAGGGTTCCCCCAGTCCTTCTCCCCGCGAGGCTCTGCAGCTTCACCAAGTAAGGACCAAGCCAAACCCGGTGCCCGGTGGAGCTGTGCTTTGCCAGCACCTCAGAGTCCAGCTCGATCCTGATCCCACAGCACAGTTACAGAGAGCCAGTGATGGAAAGGGTGGCTGGAGACTCATCACTTGGCACGGCTGAGAACAAAAGCTGCTTTTATTTGAACCTGTCAGTTGACACTGCTGATACCAAACTGCCCCAACACCAGCACTGGTTCAACCCCATGCTGGGATAAGCTGGCAAGGCCTTGTGGTGACAACAAGGCCGGTTCCTGAACATCTCTCATACAGACAAAGAGGCTTCAACCACAAAGGGAATGTGCCCATGCACTGGGAGAGGGTCAGATGAGCAGTGTGTCCTCAGGAGGGATGCTGAGGACTACCTCAGTGTTTGGTGAGCACCTGAGAGAGAGAGGGACAAAGAGAAGAGCAGGAATAAGCTTTGTCTGGTTCAGTGTGAGGAGGAGGAGAAGCTCCTGTGTGGTCAGGGTGGGAAGTGGGTGACTGCTCCGAGTTGTCCGATCCCCCATAGCAGCCCTGCGGGGAGGGAAGCCTGCCTTGTGTTAGCTGTGCCACCTTCTCTGTGTCCCCAGGATCTGGGGCTGCTTTTGAGTGGGGAGGGCCCACATGCTTGTTCTGAGACACAGGACAAAGCAGCCAGGGGAGCAGAGGAAACCCTTGTGCACTGCCTCTGTTCGGAGTGAATCAGAACCTAGCCTGACCTCCAGCTCAGCCCAGCACTGCTTTGCCCTTTGGCTCACCCTCCATGGCCACTAACCTCTCTGGCTACAAAAGAAATCAGCTCCAAGCCCAAGCCTTACTCCATGTCCCTGCCTTGGAATCAGAGAATCACAGAACCATTTAGGTTGGAAAGGACCTTTAAGATCATGGAGTCCAACCATCAACCAGCACTGCCAAGTCACCACTAAACCATGGCCCTCGGCACCACATCCCCAGGGCTCTTCAACCCCTCCAGGGAAGGGTGCCAGGGTTTGACAACCCTCTTGGGGAAGAAATTGTTCCTCATATCCAACCTAAACCTTCCCTGGTGCAACTTGAGACTGTTTCCTCTTGTCCTATTGCTTGTCTTAGATTATGCTCATGACTGAGCCCTCTGCTCACTGCTTGTTGGCGTTCTCAGGGAGACAGAGCCAAATGTAGCCCCTGAGAGGGAGAAAGAATGAAATTAGCCACCCCTCAGTCAATCCTGAAAGACAAACAGAAGCAGAGAGCTGTTGGAGCAGCCAGGCACAGCTGCTTTCTCACAGTGAGCTGAGCTTGCTCAGAGCCATGCTCATCTATCTCCGTCTTGGTCCAGCACAGACTGTGCATCCAGAGCGGCCCCAGCACAGGGCCTGAGGCTGCTGCTGAAATCCCTTGAAGCAAGAGGCATTTTTAACATGGGAAAACTGGAATGCAGATGGGAATGGCTATGCAGGAGGTTACAGCTCCAACAGGCTCCACTCAGGGACCCAAGGAGGGTCAGCGAGAGTCCTGTGCACCTCCACACCCTTACAGGCCCAAGCTGGGCGCCGTTTGTGGCCAATGTTGCTCTTTCAAGAAGCAAATCCAGTGTCTGGAAAGAAAGGGTTAACTAAAACAAATGAAGGGGTGGTGAAGTCGTGTGAAAAGTTGCAGGGAGGTCAGTGGGAAAGGGCTGAGGGATGGCAGAGAAGGCTCTGGCACGGGCTCCTGCCTGTCAGGGCGGGTAAGCACCAAATGCCTGACTTGTGATGTTACAGAAACTTTCCACTTGGGCCTTCCTGCTATTTTTAACTCTTTTCCCAACCACCCACAGTAACCCCAAGCCCCACCCACTGCTGAGGCTAATTAATTCCCTTATTTTTTTTATTGGAGAAAAACCCGAAGCTGCACTAATGCATCAGGCAGCCACTCGCTGCCCCCCTGCTGCCTGCCGACACCTTCCAGGCCTTCCTCCTGCTTCGCCTCCTGCCTCTGCAGTGCTGCAGATACACCTGAGGCTTCCAGCCTGAAGCCAGGTCCTGGAGCAGGTCCAGCCCCTCCTGTCACCTGCAGCATCACCAATTTGCTGGTTGAGTGTCTGCTCATCCCCAGGGATTGTAACAAGTGATAGGACAAGAGGAGGAGGTGTAGGTTTAGGGGTGGCTGTGGAAACGATGGAGGAAGGTTATCAGCACTCAGTGCCTAACACCCTGCAGCCCAAGGCCACAGAAGAAGGGTTACTGTGTGCCCACTGAGCAGCCTTACTTTGGTCTGCAGAGAAGAACATCAGCAAAGATCAGCTCTCTGGGGTCTCTTGCACTCTGCCGCAGTGTGCGGATGCTTCTCTTCAGCTCAGTGATCTCCTTCTCCAGGTCCTCAGTAATCTGCAGGAATGACATTTCTCAGAGCTCTTGACTTGGCAATAGGAGCAGGGATGCATGTTTTAGAGATTTTGGAAACAGCAGAGCTTGAAAACATTCCTCATGTGAGTAAAGTCCTGCAGTTCCTGCTGGACTGCTTGTCCCCAGGGTGTCCTCACAGCCCACAGACTCCAGGGGACACGGGAGGCAATGCACCCACCATGGCAGACACACTGCTCAGGAAGGGCAAGGGCTGAGGGTGCTGGCTCTGCTGCTCTGCTCTGGGTGCTCCTCAGCTCACCCACCTCCCTTTGCCTCACAATTTCACGTCGCAGCATGTGGTTGTTTATCACCATCTGCTTCAGGCCATCCTGGTGCAGCAGCATCTCCTGTGTGGGTGAAGAGAAGGAAACTGGCTAAAGAAACACCACAGGGACCAGCAGCAGAAAGCCTTACCACTGCTAGGTGCCATGGCTGGTCCAGGTGTGTCGCTCCTCAGGAAAATGATTTCCGCTTGAACAAAGTTTGGGTTCTGGCTATAGAAAGAGACTGTTGTTGAAATCACCCTGTGCTGATCATGGTTTCCAGCAGAAAGAGTATTAATGCTGCCTGGGTAACTCAGAATCATTCAATCATCAAACTCTCATGGTTAGAAGAGATCTTTAGAATCACCAAGTCCAACCATTAAGCAGCACTGCCAGGTCACCACTAAACCATGGCTCTCAGCACCACATCTCCAGGGCTTTTCAATCCCTCCAGGGCTGGTGTGCCAGGGCCCTCTCAGGGAAGCAATTGTTTCTCATGGCCAACCTAAACCTCCCCTGGCACAACTTGAGGCTGTTTCCTCTTGTCCTATCACTTATTCCCTGGGAGAAGAGACCAACCCCCACCTGGCTCCAGCCTCCTTTCAGCAGGTTTCCCCTGAGCCTCCTCTTCTGCAGACTAACTAACCCCAGTTCTCTCAGCTGCTCCTCACAACGCTTGTGCTCTAGAGCCTTCAGCAGCCTCACTGCCCTCCTCTGGACACACTCCAGTACATCAGTGTCCTTCCTGCAGTGAGGAGCCCAAAACTGACCCCAGGATTGCAGGTGTGGCCTCCCCAGTGCCCATCCAGCAGGACAATCCCCACCCTAGTCCTGCTCCCACACTAGTGTTGGTCCAACCCAGGATGCTGTCAGCCTTCTTGGCACACTGCTGCCTCATCTTCAGCTGCCCTCAACCAGCACCCCTGGGCCTTTTCAGGTAGCAGTTTCAGACACTCGTGCTCCCAGTCTGGAGCTCTGCAGGGGATTGTTAGGACCAAAGTGCAGGACCCAGCACTTGGTCTTGTTGAACCTCAACTAACCTGACCTGTACTTCCAAATGCACTTGCAAAAGGGCAGAGCAGCTCTGCAGCAGCACAGGCTGTAAATGGAGGCAGTCATTAATATTTTCTCAGTGCTCTCAAGGTGCTCACCCAGGAAAGGCACTGAGCATGTCATGCGAGCAGGAGCTGTGCAACAGGAGTTCCTCCTACTTAGGGAGGCACGGCAGCAGCCCCTGCTCTGTGGTGCTGCATATGCTCTAATTTCCTCATGAATTTATTACAAGCATATGTGCACTGCCACAGCAGTGTCACAGCTAATTAGTGAAGCAGCTACCTAAATAATGTAATAAAGCAGGGCCGGCGCAGGCAGGGTGAATGTTGGGTCACTGTGCACTCACCTCCAGGCAGCTAACTCTCAGGAGCAGGGCTGAGATGTTTCAACACAGCAGACCACGGCAGCAAATCCAAAGTGCTCTCCCTGTGCCCTCCCAGCCTAACGAGCAGCTGCGCTGCGGCACCAGGAGGGGAGCAGCAGTGCTCTGCTGCTCTTCGGGTGCTGCCTGCACCGTGCTACCGCTAATGGGCAACGTGTGGCAGCCCTCAGAAACGGAGCCACCTCGCTGGGGTGTCCCACGAACTGCACCAACCTCCACGACTTCCTGTAACAGTGCCTCTTGCTTCACCTGGGCCTTCTCTTCCAGTTCCTCCAGGATGGTCTTCCACATTTTTTCTGTCTTGTCTATCTCCTCCTGAGAAAGGCAGGCAGCAGCACACAGAAACGGGAGTTAGGCAAGACAACCATCACACTCCTTCCTCCCCTGCCCTCTCCTCCCTCCCCCGCCCTCTCCCTCCCTCCTCACAATGCTGTAGGGAAGGGGAGACCTCAGCACCTGCTGCTGCTGTCTCAGGTTCTGGATGCTGTGCTGCAGGACTCCTCTCTGCACAGCTTCCTCTGGATACTGCCCATCCCTGTAGGTCCGCAGGACCTTGAGCTCACCCTGGAGAACCTGGACCTTTGATGTGACTTCCTCCAGCTGATGCTGTAGGTCTGATTGAAAGCCAAAAGAGAAAATCTCAGCTTCATTTCTTTGCTAAGGAGTCTCTCCTGCATTTGCCTGAGCTATTCTCTCTGCACAGATTACACACCCTGAGGGAAGTGGCAATGACCACCCTGACCCAGACCACCATGGCCAGATCCGGCCCCAACAGGAGCAACTCTTCCCACACCTGAGCCCAGGCTGTGGGTGTCACTGGTCTTGCTTCCTTCTGCCAGGCTGAGGGGAAGATCATCCCCAGAGAGCCAAAGGGATCCATTTCCAGCAATGGAATTGTTTGACATTTCTAAGATCAACAGAGTGTCTTTACCCTGGTAAGATGGAAAGCAAAGCTAACACAGCTCCACAGGCTGCATTTCACAGCAATGGCAGCAACTCACTTCCCAGATTCCTTTCCATTGTTCTTTCCATCTCCTGGAGCTCTGCTCTTGCTGCATCCAGCTGGTCCTGATTGCAGGTCTGCACCATGGCCTTCATCCTCTGCATGGGGAGAAATCCAGTCACTGCTCATTCCACAGAGCTCTGAAGGGTCCTCCTGCACCATCCCTGACCTGCCTCTCACAGGCTGCCCCTTGCATTAGCAGCAGAGAGGAATCTCTTGCTGTGGCTGGTGTCAGCTCGAGCACAGGGAGCTGCTCTGGGGAGCAGAGTAGTGCTGTGGGAGCTGGATGGAGCAGAGGACACCAAGGGAGTTGATCCTTTCCAAATCCCACCATGCTGGGATTCTGTGAGTAATGGAAAGTTCTCTATTCTGCTGAACTGGGTCTGTTGGGCAACCCTAGAGCCTCACCTGAATCATTTCATACTGCTGCAGCAGGCTCCTGGCTTGCTTGGCAGTGCTGTCATCAGTGTGCTGTATGTCCTTCCTCAGCTGGCAGTTGGTCTCTGCCAGGTGGGCACTGCACTGCTTCAGCTCCTTGACAGCATTTCTCTTCAGCTGGGTCAGATTCTGCAGGAGTTTGTGGATTAAACTGTGTGGATTGCACCAGTCCCACATGCCCCAAGTTCTCTTAGCATTGTCTGACCTCCCTGGGACATTCCCGTCCCATGCCAGCAGCAGTCTCACTACTGAGGCACTCTGGCTTCCCCCACACAACACAGCCCTGCTCCCACAGCCCTTCCCACCAGCTGCAGGATCATCAGCTCCTTAATAACCATCTTACACCTACAAAAAAGCTGTGGTTGTGTCCTCCACCTCCAACTTCTCCTTGCTACACTGAGAAAATCTGACACCCACAGTCTGTTCTAACAGGTCACAATTCCTAAATCTCATCCCTCCTACAGGCTGGACTCTCTCTTGGCTTCTCTTAATCCCAGAACCCCATTATCCCAGCCTGGTGGGGGTTGGAAGGGACCTCTGGGGATCACCCAGTCCAACCCCTCTGCTCCAGCAGGGTCACCCACAGCAGCTTGCCCAGGGTCACCTCCAGCTGCCTTGGGAATCTCTCCACGCAAGGAGACTCCACAGCCTCTCTGGGCAGCCTGGGCCAGGGCTCCAACACCCTCACACCAAACAAGTTTCTCCTCCTGCTCAGATGGAACCTCCTGGGTTCCAGTTTGTGCCCAGTGCCCCTTGGCCTGTCCCTGGGCACCACTGAGCAGAGCCTGGCCCCAGCCTCTTGCCCCCAGCCTTCAACTCTTGCTCAGCATTGAGCAGCTCCCCTCTGGGGCTGCTCTTCTCCAGGCTAAGCAGCCCCAGGGCTCTCAGCCTTTCCTCCTGCCAGAGATGCTTCAGTGCCCTTAGCATCTTCCTAGCCTCTGCTGGACTCCAGTCTCCAGTAGTTCCTTGTCTCTCTTGAACTGGGAAGCCCAGAAATGGACACAATCTTTCTTGCTAGACAATATCAAGGTTAGACTCCACCAGCATTTAACAGAGCAGCATTACCTCCAGTGCATTAATCACTAAACAGAGGCCATTCTGCCAGTGTGAGGCAGGCTGCTGCAACTCCTCCCATGAAGGCAGCTGGGGAGCTGTGTGGATTTGCTCCCTACACCCCAGCACTGGCTATCTGTGGCACCTACCATGGCAATTTTGACCTCTTCCAAGCCTTTTGCTAATTCTGCCTCCTTGAATGCCAGCTTCCTTTGAGAAAAGCTGCTGACCTTCTTCAGAGGTGAGAATGTCTCTGGAGGTGAAGGAGGTTTGCTACCCAGCATAAATGCAACTGGTGAAACATAAAGAGAGGCTTGTGCTTATCCACAGCCCAGTTTCAAGGCCTTACCGTTATTCCCTTCTGTCAGTTGTGGCTGAGGGAAATTCAAACAACTGAGAGACTGAATTCCAGCCTTCTGCAGCCCCAGCAAAAGCCACTCAGTTAGAGCCCGGGAGCTGAGCCTACAAATCTCTCCCAAACCTCTTCTTCTCTCTCTTTATTCACAGCATTTCCCTTTGGGTCATTTTCTTTTGTGGCTTTTGCTGAACATCTCCCAGGAGAAAGCTCTGAGTCCCTGCAGAAGCAGCACCAGAAGGCAGGGGCAGCAGGGTGGTGTGTAAGGGAATCTCTCCTAACCTGGCTTGTTCTTCTCTCCTTTCTTCTTCTTGTCTTCATCAGTGAGTGGTGGCAAAGTCAGCCTGTGGCCTGGAGATTTCTCCTCCTCTGCTTCTGCCTTCTGCCATTTGTTGTAGCCCTAAATTCAGCACGACAGTAGCACAGAGGAGGTGTGTGAGCAGAGACCTCTCTGATATAACCCACAGCTCTCCCTCCCCTCTGCAGCTCTTCTGGAGCTTCCAGGTGTCCCTCTGTGTCCTTCAGCAGCAGCAAGTCTCAGGCCTGTTTGAGAGACACTGTGTTTAAAACCACAGTGAGTGTCATAAACCCGATGGGAACAAGACTTACTATTCTCTTGAACCCTTCCATGATACTTAGGCCTGACCTATGTATCCACCTCCACTCAGCCTCTGGAAGGAAAAGAGGAACCCGAGTCAGGAGGCTGAGCCCCAGAGCTCTGCCTGTCCCCACGGAGAAGCCTCTGTGGGTTCAAAGTCAGAGAAGAGAGGCAGCAACAACTCCTGGGCTATGGCACCCTTTGTGAACTCCACTTTCAAAGACCTCTCCTGCCCCACAGGAACCCTCCTAACAACCCTCTTTGCCCCACGGGGAGCCCTGATCCCAACCTCACGTTCCACAGGGAATCCTCCTGCCTGGTCACTATGGGAAGACAGCACCAACCCCCCCGGCTGCTCCTTTGTCCAACTAGAAGCCACCGTGAACCCAGCGATGTCTCCTGCCAGTGATCTCTCCTGTACCCCATGCTCTCCCGAGGATCCCCCGTACCCCTCCACCCCCGGGAACCCCTCGCCTCCCCGTCGCCCGGTCCCGGGAGCGGTCTCCATGGCAACACCAGGCGGGTGTGGAGACCGGGCGGGGCCCGTGCTCCCGGGAAGGGGCGGGAAGGGCGCCCCCTGCCGGCTCCGCCGAGAAACTGGATCGACCAAGACAACGATCTACCGGGGCTGGCGTCTGGCCGCCTGGGTCTTGTGGAAGCTGGGTCAGACCGAACAGCCCTGCGCTACGGGCCCCGTGGGACGGGGACTCTGCTACTGGCGGGGTGATCGGGACTGGGAGGGAGCAGAGCCTGCAGGCTGCCCTGCAGAGCCCAGAGCAAAGCTGACCCAGTGCGCGGAGCCAGCGGGCCTCGTGCAGCCATCTCTGGGCCCCGCAGAGCTGTTCTGTGCTTGTTGCCGTTCTAATGCACACGCACCCGGTGCCTCCTGCAGGGCCGGGCATGAAGCTAGAGGGAATAACTGAACGGGTGCACAGTGCCACCCTCATACGGAAGCTGCTGCTGCTGGGCATGGCCTCCAGTCACGCTGGGCAGGCCTGGTTTGCACAGGCATTGTTCACAGGCTGCCAGGTCCAACACAATGGGGAAGCTACGGGGAAGGTTGTGTGTTGTGTCCTGGGACAGCAGGCCTCCAAGGGGAGCGTGGACAGGTGCCTGGGGTAGGCCACAGTGCCGAGAACTAGGCCTTGGAGCACACTGCAGTGCCTGGAACGGTCCACAGTACCCCGCGTAGCCCGCAGTGCCCAGGGCTGGCCACAGCGCTCAAGTCAGTCTGCAGTCTCCAGTACAGGCCACAGTGGCCGGTGCAGGCCGCACCGGTCGGTATAGGCCTCGGGCCCCTGTTACCACAGCAACTGGCGGCGGCACCGCAGCCAATGGGCGCTCACCCTGCGGCGGGCCCGCGCGCCAGGGCGGGAGCCAATGGGCGCGGTCCCTGGCGGGCAGCCCGCGGTCTCCGGGGCAACAGAGCCACCGCCGCCGCCTCATTGGTGGCGCCCTATGCCCCGGGGAAGGGGGCGTCGCCTGGCCGGGAGGGGCGTGGCCAGTCCGCGCCGCGGGGGACGAGACCCCACTCGTGTTACCGGGGGAGCTCGGTTGCCGAGGTGAAGCCCCCAGGGGGATTGTGGATGCTCCAGGGGGGTGTCCATGTGCGGATGTGCGGGACACCGGGGACACTGGCATGCCCAGAGCGGGGTCAAGGGGCAGCAGGTCGTTAGAGCATCCCCGGGTGGGTACCGGAGGGCACGGAGAGGTACCGGCAGGCACCGGCAGATACCGGCGTGCCCAGGTCGGGGTACACGAATGCTCGTGTGCGGGTATCGGGGTCACAGAGGAATGCAGAGCTGTTCAGGTTGGGTTACCGGGAGCTCCCGGGGTGCTGTCGCGGTGTTACCGGGTGGTATCAGGGGTACCGGGGCGTGCCGCCCTGCCATTCTCTCCAGCAACCCCTCACCGGAGGGCGCCCATTGGCGGAGAGGGATATTCCCCCCCGCCCCGCGGCCAATGGGCCGGGGGAGGCGGTGCCTCCCATTGACAGAACCGGCGCGGCGGTGTTTACCGGGGGCGGAGCGGTGGTGGCTATAAGAGCGGTACCAGGGGGTGTGCGGCTCCCGGGCTCCTCGCACCGCCCTCGCGCACAACCCCCGACACGCATCCGCTACGGCTTCCCCGCAGCGCACTCGACTGGAGCATCCACCGACTAGAACAGGGCAGGCATCCCTGGGGCGGGGCAGGGCGGTGCGGAGCCCCCGCGGCGTGCAGCATTCCCGTGCCGGTATAGAGCATCCTGGGGCTGGTGTAGAGCATCCCCGAGCCGGTGCGGAGCATCCCGGAGCATCCTCAGACCAGTGCAGAGCATCCCGGAGCACCCTCGGACCGGTGCGGAGCATCCGAGAGCATCCCGGGGCTGGTGCAGAACATCCCTGGGTATCCCGAGGCGGGTGCTGAGTATACCCGGAACGTCCCCGATCCGTTACACGGCATCCCGGGGCCGGTGCAGAGCATCCCCGGAGCATCTCCGAAACGGTTCGGAGCGTCTCCGGACCGAACCGCTGTGGAGCGTCCCGGATCCGGAGGTCACCGTCCCGCCCCGGGTCCCCTCNGTGCCCCGTTACCTTCCCGTGACACCGAACCAGCTTGGTGCAAGACTCCTAGCGGGCACATCAAGCGCCCCATGAACGCCTTCATGGTGTGGTCGCAGCACGAGCGTCGCAAAATCATGGACCAGTGGCCAGACATGCACAACGCCGAGATCTCCAAGCGCCTGGGCAGGCGCTGGCAGCTCCTCCACGACTCCGAGAAGATTCCCTTTGTGAAGGAGGCCGAACGCCTGCGCCTTAAGCACATGGCTGACTACCCTGACTACAAGTACCGGCCGAGGAAAAAGGGCAAGGTGGGCACCGGCGCGTCCCGCCCGCGGCTCCCGGTGAAGATCAAGCCCTCGGTGCTGGGCCGTGTCTCCACCGGCCGTAGGCAGCCCACCAAGGAGCCACCAGATGACCCGCAGGAGCCCTCACTGGAGGCGCCTGCTGAGGACAGCCCCACGGCACCCAGCATGGTACCCACTGGGGAGCAGGAACCTCCTGTGCCCCTGAGCCCTGCCGCAGCCTGCCCTGAGCCGGGGAGGTCCCCGGAGAGTGGGTCACCCTCTCCCATGTCGGCTGGGTCCCCTCCCTCCTCCTTCAGCTCCTCCGATGAGGAGCTGGAGGAAGAGCTGCTGGGGGTTGGGCCAGAGAGGGTGCCCAGCGGTGCCACCAGCAGTGCCCTGGACTGGTCCATCTTCGACAAGGACCATGACCTCTTCCCACGGGGCAGCTCCTCACACTTCGAGTTCCCGGACTATTGCACGCCCGAGGTGACGGAGATGATAGCAGGGGACTGGCTCATGTCCAGCATCTCGGACTTGGTCTTTACCTACTGAGTCCCACTCCGCAGGTAACGCTCCTTTTTCTTTCCCACAATCAGGTCGTATCAAAACAAAACAAAACAAAAAACAGGAAAAAAAAAAACAGACAAAAAAAAAAAGAACCGAAACCAGCTGTTTACATGCAGGAATCAGGTATTTTGCCTTGAAGTTGCTGGAAGGCAGAGCTCCCTGCTCACCCCATCCCCCCGGCACACACCCACTCCCTGTCCGTCTGTCTGTCCGGCTCTCGCCTCGCCGCTGCGGTTGTTTGCCCGTGAAATCCCGAGCATCCCATTGGGATTGCATCGTCAGTGCCCGGCCCCTTCCCCTCATGGCTCTGGCCATGGCTGCTCCCAGCTGCTCCCATCCCCACCATGTTTCCTCCACGCAGTGGGAGCACCCATGGCAGCCCCAGCTCTCGGTGCCCATCCTGCCCTCCCTGTTCCTCAGGGAATGGCTGATTCCTTTGGCTTTTTGACTCCATTTCAAGCACGGCTTCAATTTTTTTCTTCCTGCTTGCTGCAGGCTGCAGAGCCCCCCCTGCCCCACAGCCTGTTCTGTGGGGATCCCTGGCTTTGGGGGGTCGGTGTCACACTCTTCTCCCGCTCCCGCCGCTTGCTTTGGGGAGAGCGAAGTCACACGCACGTGATGTGCACGTGGACGCGGGAGGCTGTGTTGTTCCTCTCGCCAGGCAGTAGTGCAGAGGAGGCTGTGCTGTGGGGGGATCCTGTGCCTGGACCCACCCTGAACCCCACTTGGGGACAAGCCCTTCCTGGAGCAGGCAGTTCCCTGGGTTAGCCTTGGACCTTGTCCCTGTGCAGGACCCGCTCCAGGCTGGCTCATCATGGCTGGTGGAACTGGATCCCCCTGTAGCTAGCAGCGGTGGGCGATTGTGCCAGGGAGGAATGGGAAGAGAAGCTGGGTGAAATCCGCCTTAAACAACCACCCAGAGGGAGCTGACAGCAGTGGCAGCTGACGGTGGTGGGTACATGGGGTGTGGGCGATGCTCTGGTGCTGTGCTCCTCCACGTCAGGTCCCACCGGAGGCTGTGTCAAGAGCTGGGACATCCCAAGGTGCTGCCAAGGATCTTCCCAGCAAGGAAGGTCGTGCTGCAGCAGGTCCTCCAGCCAGGTTTTTTCTCTGCTTTTCCTAATGGCTCCTTCCTGCAAGAAGCCTCCTCCTCCTCCCGCTGCCGGTGAGCACGTGGCTGCGGTAGTGGCTTGGCCACTGCCGCAGGCTGCGGTTGTGGGACAAGGACTGGGCTGTTTGGGGACGTTGCTCACCCTGAGCTGCCAGCCCTGGGGACGTGGCCGTGGCGAGAGGAGCTTGCAAGTCCCCCCCTCCATGGTCCCGATTCCCAGTGGGGCTCTCGGTGTGCAGGAGCCCTTCTGATCCTCCTCGCACAGTGAGGTGCTGGGAACAGTGGAGCACCCACCCTCTGGGGCTCTGCCTCCCAGTTTTGGGGCCGCCAGTTCCTCCGGTCACAGGCTTCCCTGTGCCTGCCTGTTGCTGTGAGACTGGATGGAGCTGTGACCTGAGGAAGGGCATCCCCCCACCCAGGTCCCGGCATCCCCCCAGAGCCAGGGACCACGCCTGACCCCACTGCCAGAGGTGCTGGTGGCCCTGGCTCAGCCATGGGGACAAGCACTGAGGTGCAGGGAGAACTGTGTCCCCAGGCTCCTGTGAGGGGCTCTGGGGGTCCCTCAGCTCTGTGGTGGGTGGCCTTGGGGTCCCCTCCTTGATGGCCACCGTCAGCAGTGTAGATGTGTCGGTGTGTAGCGGTAGCTGTGCGTGTGTGTGTCAGCGTTGCGTTAGCCACGGTGTTTCAGTAGCCCCCATGCGGGTGCCAGCCTGCAGAGCCAGGCAGGTGTCACGCAGCAGATGCGTGTTCCCCGTGTAGAGCGTGTCCCCATCCCTGCCCCACCCCTCACCCGAGGCTGTTCCCCACCGGACCCAGCCCCTTCCAAGGTGGAAAAGCCAAATAAGCGCCGGCCGAGCCACAATGCCAGCAGCCTGCTCCCACCTCGCCGCAGCCCTGGGGGGGGTGCCTGCCTTCCCACCCCCGGGCAGCCCTGTGCCAGGAGCACCTCAAGCCCCCTCCCACGCATGAGCTGGCTTTGAGCTTCCCGTGGGATATCCTGCAGCCCTAGGGCTCTCCAACGCACACAAATTCAACCAGCACCTCGGTGCCTTCTTGGGGCATGTGGCTGCCCCACGCCGTGGCCGAGGGTGCTTGAGAAAGGCGTCGAGGCTGCTGGCCACCCTCCCTCCATCCCCATCCATGGGGAAGCCAAAGTCCCCAAGGACCAGCAGGGCCTGAGGCCATGGTGAGGGTCTCGCATCATATGTGTGCTCTGCTGGGCCTGCAGCTCAGGGCTGCATCTTCAGTTCCCAGGAGAGACATGGGTGGCCTCGGGGTCTTTATGGTCCCCAGCGAGGAGCCCGTCACCTGTGGGCCTGGGTGCTCCCTCCATGCACTGTCAGGCAAAACGTTTCCTCAGGAGCAGGTTCTGGATCAGCACCAGAGCCAAGAGCTGGGGCTCTCCCCGCCCTGGCCCCAAGCACAACACCATCCGCTTCGCCCCCAGCCCTGTCCCCCTTCCTGCCCCTTCCTCGAGACTCGCTGGGTGTGTTTGTCGGGGGGAGAACCGTTGTGGACAGTGGTGGATTTTTCTGTGCCGTGTGGTTGTAGTGCTTAGAGACCCAGAGACCCTCCCCCCCCCAGCGTGCGGCCCCCTCCCGCTGCGCCCCTCGCCTCCCCGCTGCCCGCTGGCACGCGGCTGCGACCGTGTGCGACATCCCGCCATCACTAGAGACAAAGCTAATAATAATAATAAATAATAATAATAATAAAACTAAACCAAACCTCTCTCAGGAAGAAGCTGCCCCGGAGGCAGCCAAGCGGGCTTGGGGGGTCCCCGGGGCCGGGGGTCCCCGGAGCCGGCAGGGCCCCAGCGCAGCCTGCGGATGGGCACCAGCGCTCGGGGTCACCTCTGTAGTGTCGTGTTAGTGAAGGGTTCCTGTATCTGTTGTCTTGGAGAAATAGGATTGTAGTCGAGGGGCAGCTCCGGCCCCCCCGCCCCCCGTCCCGGCCTGGGGTGGGTGTGACGTGGTTGGTTCCGGCTCTGCGGAGCTCGGTTAAGAGTTATCCTGACTGTTGTGACTATGGAATAAAGTGTGTTGGTCTGCTGACCAAGGCTCTGGCTGCTTCTGCACTGCCTCGCTCCTCCCAGGGGATGTGGGGCTCTCCGGGGGCATCTGGGGTCTGCAGAGGGTTTGTGGGGTTCCCAGGGGGATGCAGGGTTAAAAGCGGGATGTGAAGGTCCTGGGGGATGTGGGTCCCCAGGGGGATATGGTCTTCCCAGTTAGATGTGGGGTTCGCAGGGGGTTGTGGGTCCCAGGGTGATGCAGGATTCACAGAGGGGATGCGGGATCCCAGAGGTTGTTGTGGGATCCCCAGTGGGATGTTTGCTTACCAGTGGCCAGCACCCAGCTCCCAAGCACCTCAGCTCCCACCCTGAGCCCTGGTTCCTGTGGGCTCCCGCAGTGGCGTGTGTGTGCACATTATAGGTGTGTGTGCATATAAGGCTGTGTGCATATAGGGGTGTGTGTGCACGTTATAGCTGTGTGTGCACATTATAAGTGTGTGTGTGTGCACATAGATGTGTGTGCACATTGTAAGTGTGTATGCACCTGTGTGTGTTCCCTGTGTGCTGTGCAGCGGTAGCTCCCCCCGGGGGTAGGGGTTTGGGGACGATGGGTCCAAGGCCTTAATCCATCCCCGCAGGAGGGGCTGGGGGAGAGAGAGGGATGGAGGGGGGGCAACGCAGCTTGCGTCACTACCCCCTTCCTCCCCCCCGGCCGCAGCCGTTGCCACGGCAACAAGAGGAGTCCGGAGCATCCCTGGGTACCATTGGCCCCTCCTGCCGCCCAGGCCGATGCTGGGGACCAGGCTGTCCCCGGACGGGGTGGAGGTATCCGGGGAGTGTCTGTGCTGCAGTGACCACCCTGCATGGGCTGCAGGCGCTCTGGGACAGCACCCAGCACCACTCCACCCCGAGCTCTGGGGTGCTAAGGCTGCAAGCCCGAAGGCGTGGGAGCAGTGACACCCCAGGATGGGGCCGTGGCAGCCCCTAGACGTAGCATCAGGCTTCTGCCTGGAGACACTACCTGGAGCAGGGGGACCCATGGGTATGGCTTGGCCTTGGTTCTGGCTCACTGGCTGTGGCTATTGCCCTCCTGATCTCACCACGGACCGGTGCCCAGTGCCCAGCGCTGCCCACCCAGGCACATGAACATGTCACCACTGTCGTCCCAGCTCTGAGTCACACACTCGCAGCATTTTACCAGCTCCTCAGGCAGCTCCAGCCTCGCAGCAGGGAGCTGCTCCCCGCCACCCTGGCACAGCCCCCCCCGCCGTCCCCATCCCCAGTCTCTGGGAGAAGGACAGTGCCAGGGCTGCTCACCCGTGGATGGTTCCGTGAGATCCCTCCCAGACACAAGAATCACTGTCAGTGGCAGCACAGGGACAGGGAAGGATGTGCTGAGGCCTCTGCCCAACGGAGGTAAGTGGGGAGTGGGCAGGGCTGGGGGACAGGCGTGTGGGCTGTACTGTGGGCAGATTGTTTCCCCCCCGTGAGGACTTTGCTCAGTGCCGTGCCCAGCACCGGCAGTCCCAGTCCCGCCTCACCCTACTCTGGGCTGACATTTACCCACACCCCCGCAGCCACCATCCCCACCCCCATGGCAATGTCCCATTCCTAGGCAGGCACTGGGGAAGGGACACAGTGGCCTCTATCCCTGCAGAGTGGTGGCCATGTCCCCTGTGTCCCCTTGGCCACCCCAAAGGTGGCCACATCCCTCCCTACCGCTGCTCCTCCTTCGCCATCGCCAGCGATTGGGTGGCTGCGAGTGGCCTGATGTTGGGCCTGATCCTGCCAAGACAGCGGCAAGGCTGTGCTGGGGCTGTGCCAGGACTGGATACGACCCAGAGAGCGGTGCAGGGTGAGGGGTGGGGGTGGGTCCCTTCCTCCACCCCGTGTGGGAGCCCCACTGGGAAAAGGGCAGTGATGCTCTCGTCACCCCAAGGATGCTCCCGGTCACCCCAAGAAAGTGGCCTTGGCTTCACTGTTTTGGCCGGGTCTTGGTGGCCAAGACAGAGCCCTGCACGTGAGGGAGGGGCAGCTTTTGGGGTTCCTCTTGGTGCTCCCCAAAGCCTGCCCCTGCATGAAGGGTGCATCCAGCAGTGGTGCCCTGTCCCCCCCCACCCCTGCACCTCAGAGTGAGGGCAGGAGTCAGCTGAGCCCTACCGGTGCTGCGGCTGCAGGAGGGAACTGGCTGTGCGTCATGGGGTACTGTTACCCTCCCCACAGCCCAGCCTGGTCCCCCTGTACCCTCCAGGCCTGATGTCTGCCTGTGAGCAGGACTGCAGCTGCAGCCGCGGGCCCAGCGTGGTGCAGGGGAAGTGGTACGGGGTCCGCTCCTACCTCCACCTCTTCTATGAGGACTGTGCTGGGGCCAGCCCCGACAGGGATGGGGCCAGATCCTCGCCCCACAGAGCCTGGGCCCCCTTCATCTGGAAGGTAAGAGACCTCCAAAGCCCTTCTTCCCACCTGGTGATACACCCCCTGCCTGCATGCTGCACAGGGTGCATCCTGCCATGATATTTGTGTGACCTTTTCCCCAGGTGAGCTTCTCCACAGGGACCCTGCTCCTGCTGGTGGGGGTCACCACGTTGGCTGCTGGCTCCCTGGTGCCCCCAAAGCTGGAGGGGATTGGGGACGAGGAGCTGCTGGTGTTGGACACACAGGCAGTGCAGTACAACCACGCACTGGGGACATGTCGGCTGCTGGGCATGGTGCTGTGTGCAGTAGCTGGGGTGCTGGGTGCCATTGGGTTCCTCTCCCGTGTGCTGGCCTCACACCTCCCCCAGGAAGAGGAGCAGCAGCTCTCCCCCATCCCATGGGGCAGCTCTTCACCATGGCCTCCCACTGCCTTCCCCCTGGAGATGCCCTTTGGCCTCTCCCACGTTCAAGGTGTCCAGCCCCGGTGGGACACATGGGGCCAGGGAGGCAGCAGGTGAGGCCTGGCACTGGGCTAAGCCGTGCTGTGTGCCAGCAGCCAGCTGTATCACCAGGAGCTGCTTTGTGGTGAGCACCACGGAGCAGCTGGTACAGTCCTGGGGCAAGGCCACCACATCCCACCATACCCCTGCACCCCCATGGATGGTGGCCATGGCTGTGGCAGACACCTCACAAGCGCTGGGTGTGGTGTGGCCACCACTACCTGTCCATGCCACCGGCAGCACCTCATCCAGTTTGGTGTGGAACCAGCTCAGAACCTGAAATGAAACCATTTGGCCCAGTTTCCCTGTGGGATGCTGCAGAGGCCACACGACGTGGCAGAGCACAATGCTGGGCACCCAGAGGGGACAGGAGCTGTGCCCAGTCTGCATCTGCATGACAGCACCCAGGGATTTGCACAGAGCCTCATTTCCATGGTTTTGGGTTAATAAAAGCTATGTGACATTTCCTCCTGGGCTGTTCTCTCTGCTGAGTTCCCAAATAAGTCTGGATGTGCCAGGGAAGGGCACACAGCTGTTTCCCCTCCTGTTCAGATGGAACCTCCTGGCTCCCAGTTTGTGCCCAGTGCCCCTTGGCCTGTCCCTGGCCTCCACTGAGCAGAGTCTGGCCCCAGCCTCTTGCCCCCAGCCTTCAGCTCTTGCTGAGCATTGAGCAGCTCCCCTCTGGGGCTGCTCTTCTCCAGGCTAAGCAGCCCCAGGGCTCTCAGCCTTTCCTCCTGCCAGAGATGCTCCACAGCCCTCAAAGTCTTCCTAGCCTCTGCTGGACTCTCTCCAGTAGTTCCTTGTCTGTCTTGAGCTGGGGAGCCCAGAACTGGACCCAGGACTCCAGATGTGGCCTCACTAGGGCAGAGAAGAGTCGAACGAGAACCTCCCTCCACCTGCTGCTCACACTTCTTCCTGCACCCCAGGAGACCACTGGTCTTCTTAGCCATGAGGGCACATTGCTGCCTCATGGGCAACTTGTCCAGCAGCACTCCCAGGTTCTTCTCCTTAAAGCTGCTTTCCAGCTGGTCAACCCCTAACCTGTCCTGCTCCATGGGGTTACTCCTCTCCATGCTTCCCAGAGAGGAAACCACAGGCAACCAAAAATAGCCCTGGCAGGACCTGATCAACAGTCACCAGCCTCGTGCCACCCAGCCAAGCCAACAGGGAAGGCGACTGCATCACCACAGCTCAGTGGAGGCTGCCTGGGCAAAGCAATGACAGCTGGGCACCATGCCCAGGCTCTCCTCCTGCAGCCAGGGGTGCAGAAGGGGCAAGGAGGCCAGGCTATTTCCAGCCCAACTCTGCCCACCACGCTGGAGAAGGCCCTGGACAGCCAAGGGCACATGTGAGCCCTGGCGTGTGACCAAGGCCAGGCAGATGGGAGCAGGGCAGGCGAGAGCTGCTCAGCTCTGCTCGGGCCTCTCAGGCCATGGGGGCTGGTGGCCACAGGGCTGGCCTGGCTGCCATGGGGATAGGCCAGCTCTGGGCCATGGGGTGAGGGAGGAGGAAGGGAAGCATGTTTAGTAACTGTTTATTTTACAGTCCTAGGGTTTGTACAAATCTGCATTTACATGAGTATGTAGAAGTCTGTACAGAGTAAGTGAAGCACCCGAAGCCACCACCTCCTTCCAGGCCCTTCCTCCCCTGGGGACAACACAGGAGTTAAAGTGCATCATGGCCAGAGAGTGGAGGAGCTGCAGGGGCTTCCCCAGGGTGCATCCAGCCATCCTCTCTTTCAGGGCAGGCTGCAGAGGGGCCCCAGGACCCTCAGCAGCTCCCCCAGGTCACCACAGACTCTCCTGCACCACAAGTTTCTAAAGTGCTAAATGATCTGGCCCTCAGCCCCATGCTACTGCTGCTGCTGCCCTGTGGAGGTGCCAAGGGGCAGAAACAGGCTCTGCCTTCAGCCACGCTGGGAGAAGAGACCCATGGGCAGCTCCTGGCCCCCACCAGCAGCATGGACAACCCTGGGAGCACGGAGTGGCAGAAGGAGCTGGTCTCACTGCCCTGCCTCTGACAGAGTGGACTCACAAACAGCAGATTGCAGCCTGCAGAGGCAAAGGGAACTTCAACTCCTCTGCTCCAGGGCAATACAGGTCCAGTGTGACAGATGTCCACACACCCTCTGGCCAGCCTAGCAGTCCAAAAGGCACAGCCTGACTCATAGAACTCACCCAGGGGTGGTCAGGAACTAATGGGCAGTGGCTTGGGACAGGAGAGGGCTGAGCTTTGCAGGGCATGAGCTTTCTTCTCTATCCCGAGGTGTGTAACTCTTTAACTAAGACCTGATTTCCAGCCCCTGAGCATGGCACAGCTGGCTTTGGGCACACACAGCAATGGTGGGGAGCAGGGTGGGAGCTGAAGGGGACAGGTAAGAGCACTTGTGGGAGGTTTAGCAGCTCAGGGGAGAGGTAGAGGCAGAGAACACTGGGAGTGTTAATGGGACAGGGTTGGGAGATGCAGGTGGCAGGGGTCAGGGGTGGCCTTTTCGGGGCACTCCCTCACTTGTGTTATTCTGAGGGGTGAAGCTGAAGTCTGATGGGCTCCTGGGGGGAGACTTAGGACAGATTTCCTATAGCAACAACTTCTGTCCTGTGCAAAGCACTTCACAAGGTAGAAAAAGCCTTTCTCTGCAGTAGAGCCTGCATCCAGAGCTGGAGAAATCAGTCTGCAATGGGTGTGGACAGTGCTGCTAACACTTGTGGTGACGTGTCTGGCACATGAGCACAGAGGTTGGGCAGGGCAAGGTCTCGCAGTGATGACCAGAGATATGACTGCATTAGTACCAGCCAGGAGCCCCAGCACTGAGGGCTGAGCTCCCTCTGCTCTGCTCCTGCCCCCTGCCCTTCCCTCCTGTAAACAAACAGATCAGGCTGCAAAGAGGAAGCCAAAGGAGCTGGGGAGAGTCACAGGCTGGAGACCACCTCGTGGCAAGGTGCTGACAGGGGTCTGTGGAAGGTTTAGCTCTACGTGGAGGTTGCCTGCAGGAAAGGGAAGGGTGAGACCACTAGTGAAGCTGGATGCAGGCAGTGGGGTGTGCTGGCAGCCTGCAGAGCCTCAGGAGTGGGACAGCCCCTTGCTCCCCCCACCCCCAACCTCTAAGGCCCAACCCCAGCAGGACACTCTCCTCCAGGTGAGGATCTGCCCTTGCTCCCACTGATCACCCCAAAGGGACAACACGGCATTGTTTTGGCACAGCCCACGCGTGGCTCTCCACTCATTCAGTCACTTGCAGGCAGCCTGAAGAGCCAGACCCATCCATACCTCCAGTTGCTCAAGAGAGGGTGGCAGTGCCCCTCTGCTGACCCCTGCATGAGGAAGAGAACAAGGTGAGTGTCGGTGTGGGGAACAATCCTGCCGGGCTGGTTCCCCTCAGTCTCTGTCACAAAGGCCAAAAGCATCACAGGACGCAGCAAGAATAGAAACCAATCTTCAGCCAGGTCCTTCCTGGACATGTCCTTTCATCAACCCTCAGCCCTTCCTGCCCAGGAGGGACAGAGGGGCAGGGAGGACCCTTCCTTCCTCTGGCTTCAGGGGAATATCTGCAGTTCAAACTTGGGTGCCCACTCCAGCGCGCTCTTCACCACGGCCAGGGCGGCCGCCCCCAGCGCCACCGTCAGTCCCATCACTGCCAGCTTGACAAAGCGATTGGTCCTGGGCTTTGTCAAGATGGATTTTGTCCTCTCCTCCCCTCGAGGCCTCTCACTGAAGCGCTGCCTCAACACAGTGTCTGGTCCCTGCTGCACTGACGCCAACTCAAAGTCCTTAAAGGTGGAAGCTGCGGTTCTGCAAGAGGAGAAAAAGGAGTCAGGGAGTGTCCCCAGCTGTGGGGCCAGCCTCTGGCCTGGGAGGAAGATCACAGTCATACAGTCATTCAGGCTGGAAAAAGGCCTCTGAGATCACCAATTCCAACTGTTAACCTAACACACTGCCAGGGCAGCTCTAAACCATGGCCCTCAGCACCACAGCTCCAGGGCTTTGAAACCACTCCACGGATGGGTGACTCCACCACTGCCCTGAGCAGCCTGGGCCAGGCCTTGACAACCCTTTTGGGGAAGAAATTGTTCCTCAATTCTAACCTAAACCTTCACTGGCACAATTTAAGGCCATCTCCTCTCATCCTGGCCCTTATGCCTTGGGAGAAGAGACCAACCCCCACCTTGCTCTGACCTCCTTTCAGGGAGTTGTAGACAGTGATCAGCTGGGACAGATCTTCACCAGGGAGTGAGACCTGACAAGGGGATGTATGGAACACTAAGTGCCCTGCCCAGCACTCACCGCTCTGCCTGCTGCTGAGCTGCCTCCTTGGCCAGTTCAGATGGTGGGAACTGGACAAACAGGTCCCCAGCTTTACTGATCAGAGTCTCATAGGGAAGGTTCTGTGGGATCTGGGACAGGAGGTGGTGCACAGAGGCCATGTCGCATTCGCAGTCCAGCACTTCCCGCTTCCGGTGCAGCACGATCTGCAGAGAGGAGTGAGAGCACTGAGGACAGCCAGGGAAGCAAGGACAGCTCCTTCTCTCTTCAGAGATGGAAGAGAAAACCATTCTACTTCCAGCTCAAAGACCTGCCCCTCCTCAAGGGGACACACCACAGTGAAGCATTCATTAGAGAAAAAGAAACACCCAGTCCTTCCCGAGACTCTGAGGCTGTGGAAAGCCCTTTCCTGGGTAGTCACGTCCATCCTCTGAGCAGAGCCTGCTACTGGCAGATCAGAGACACAGGCAGAACCTCAGCAGGGCCAGACCCCATGACTTGCCCTCAACTAGAGATGTGTTTGGATCCCCCACAGCAGAAAGGGCTGATGGCCATGCAGTGCAGGGCTGTCCCCAGCCAGCCAGGCCCCACAGCACCCCAGCAAGTGCAAGCAAAGAAAAACACCAAGTCATGCTGCCTCCACAGCACTGAACCAGAGCAGCCCACAGAGCTGGACAACCCCAGAAGCTGCTCTGAATCCTCCTGGATTCCACCTGCCTTTCTGCCATCACCGAGGACATCGCTGGCCTCGGTGTCCCCCGCAGAGCAGGGCGCAGCCGGGGACGGCAGCAGCACTGTGGTTTGTCAGCCCCACCCTCTGCAGCCCCCAACCAACCAGCACCTCACCATGGTGCAGTTAATCCTCCGTGGCTCTGCCCAGTACCTACCACAGCAGCAAAATAAATGGGCATCAGCGGGTGGCATGCCAGGAAGAAGTCATATAATCGCACCACGTGCCTGAAGTCAGACAGGACGTGCCCGAACCAGGTGATCAGCCAGCTGAGGGCAAAGATGGTTCCCACCTCCGCACTGCACAGACAGAAAGGGCTGTTAGATCAGCTGCTGCTGGCAGAGACAGAGCTGGGACGCTCCTGGCTGATCCCTGCACTGCACCTCCCTGCTGGGAAGGCAGACAGACCTGGCTGAGCATTCTGAGCTCAGTCCACATCCGTGCACTGCAGCTCTGGTACAGCCCCAAGGCAAAGTACTGCCACTGTTTGTCTCACAGCCAGGAGGGTCCCACAGCAGAGGTCCAAATGTTCTGCCTCCAGGAGAACCTGAAACTCTTCCTTTCCACCCTAAAGGTTTACTGACTTCTGGGAGTTTGCAGTCCAGCTTGGTTCCCAGAGACATCCTGGCCACAACAGATGACAGAGACACCAGAAAAGGACTCTGGCCTGAACCTCCCTACTCACCTCCTTGCTTCTGCTTCAATCTGCCCAGACTATGCTTGTGTGTCCCCCCACTGCAAAACCTGGGAATTATCCCCAGAACTAGCAACAGGTTACAAGCAAGGTGACACCAGTCACCAAACTGGGCACCTGAAATTGCTGTCTGACACCACCCACAACCCCCAGAGCTTTGCAGTACAGACTGAAGACCACGGGGGTGCAGATGACACTGGTTCAAGCCCCTCAAGACAGGGTCTGCCCAGAAGCAGAGTCCCACATGGCTTTGGACTGTCACTGTTAGCTGTGGGTCAGCCGCTGGCTTGCTCTGAGGAAGCCAGTGTGGTGCTGGAGACATGCTGGTGCAAACAGCTCCATGAACAGGAAGGAGAGACTGGCAGGGGACAGTGAGGTGGCTCCCATGGAACATCTGCCTACCTCTGCATGAAGTCATGCACCTCAGGGTTCACCTGGTCTATGATGGGCATCAGGTAATTTAAAATGTGCTTGGTATTATCCATTGTTGGGTCCATGAAATCCCTGAGGAAAGATTTAAAAGAAGCTCTGTCAGACAAGGACACCAGCGAGCTCTCCTCCAGGGAGGCAGGCAGAAGGCACATAAACATCCCTGCAATGAACAGCTCTGCTGGCAGGGTGATCCTCAGCCCCCAGGAGCTCTGTTTGGGCCAGTCTCCTTCCTACGTAGCTGGGACAGGCAGGGCTGAGACACACAGAAACCCCACTCCCAGACACTCATGCTGCTGTCAGCTGACACTGCTGTGACTTGCACTCACAGTGCAAGTGTGAGCCCTAAAGCCTTTCCCAAACTTAAATCCCTTTCTGGGGGAGGAGGGAGAACACCTGCAAACCACTCCCCAGCTGAAGGCTTCTCCTCACTTCAGGACACAAACAGAAGACTGGAGCCCAGGACACTGTGTAAGGGCGAGGGGGAGGCACTGTGCAGAGCTAGGCCCCAGGAGCAGAGCTGGTTGAGAATGATGAATGCCTGTGTGTTGGCTTCTTCAATTTCAAGAGATGCCATAAATTAACTGACAGCCTTCAATTATCCCTTCCCCAGAGCACAACTCCTTGCAAAGCCACATTCTGGCTGTGGTCATGCTGCTCTCTCACAGCAACCCTCAGGGTATGGACAGGACAGGCTTTAACCCAGGGCTCTGCCTTCCAGGCCAGCCCCATTTGCAGAGGTGTCCTTGCAGCCTAAGGACATGCAGGCAGCTCCTCTCCTCCAGCTGAGCTCACCAAGTACCTGAGATGATGTGTTGAGAGCTTTTCCACCAGAGCAGTGGCCAGTCTGTCCCCCACCACCAGCAGGAAGGTGACCACAATGTCGTGGTAGCCCTGGTAGTAGTGCAGCTGGGGGTTGCGCTTCAGGACGTGCAGGATGATATCTATCAGCTCCTCCTGCAAGACTTCCCTCTGGTCATCTGGCATCCCTGTGGGGACAGTGGTGGCTGTGTCACCTGCCAGAGCTTGCAGGGAGGACAGGGACCATCCCCCTGTACTGGGGTTCAGTTTTGGGCCCCTCCCCAGGGCAGAGACCTTCTCCCCCTCACCTGGTGGGAAGCGTCGCAGGGATCGCCGCACGTCCAGTAACACCTGCTGGTAATCCTTATTGTTCTCCCGCAGCTCCTTTCCTGCTGAGGACAAGAGGAAGGTGAAGATTGTGCAAAGGAAGAGAGCTAAGGGAGACCCTGCTGAAGGCAGGAGGATGAGGCTGCACACACATACACCCCACTCCATTGTATGTCCCACACCAGCCCTGCCCCTTCGCTGACGCTAACCGTGCTTCAGTGTGAGGAAACAAGGCTATGAGTTCATTAACAACATAAATGCTTAAACCAACACCACACTCCCAGCACTCCTAGAAACATCTTTGCTCCACTATCTTCCTGTGCCATTCAGAGTGTACTCAGCAGCAGCAGCAGCAGCAGCAGCAAGGCCTGACATGCTGTGGAGACCCCAAAGAACAGTTCATTAAATAGAAGTAATTCAGGGGAAAACCTCGCCCAGAGGTAGTGAAGATGGTTGAAACAGGAGAGAAGAGTTTGCTGGCACACTGAACTCTCCATCATGTGGAGTTAAAGGTCTCCCAGCAGCTCTGATCACCTCACCCAATCTGGCTCCCACTGAAGTGGGGGATGTACACTTCTGAACAGCCACGGATTCAGGAACAATCACAGTATCTGTCCTGGGGTCAGTGGCTGTAATTCTACAGGACTTGGGAGCTTCTGCATTGCTAAGGTTTAAAAACCATGCAGCACCTCAGCAGGAAGGTCAGTGTCCTGCTTCTGCTCTGCCCAAACTCCACATGTGCTTGGTGCAACAAAGTGCTTCATCTATGCCTGGAGGTGACACCTGGGAGGTGTTTTTCCAGGCTGGGACTTGGCACAGTCACCTCTGCACAGGAGCAGCAAAATTTTACCTGTGCTGCAAAAGAACTTCAGAGCTGCCAGTGAACAGCTCAGGGTCACACCAGCCACAGCCAAAGGGAGCTGATTTCCATCCCTAAGATAACACCCTCACAGTACAACACAACTGCTGCTTTTAGGAAGTCATGTATTCCCAAATCTGCCATTTCCACACAACACAGGGCTTGAAGCTGCAGCCCTGACGCTGCAGCGTGAGCCCCCTTTGCACGTGAGCTTGGTGGGAAACAGCAGCTCTAAAAGCCTGTGCTTCAGCCTCTGTGAGCACAGAGATCACCAAGCTGCTCTCCCAGAGCCCCTGATCCTGGCTGGGTCCTACCTGGCAGGGGGGGCAGGTCATCTGTGTTAACACTGAGCAGCTTTGGCCACACTTTGCATCGGATCTCATCGGTGAGGAGCCCTCCCTCGCTGATTGCCATCCTGCGGAGTGCAGCCACGTCGATGGGGTCGCTGTTCAGGGCCTGATAAATTTCCGCCACTTTTTTTTTCTTCCTAGCATCAAAGTCTGCAAGAAGAGCACAGAGAGGCAAGCTGACAGGCAAGGCCAGCACAGGGGGTGGGGCCTCAGCTCAGATCAGGAAGGCAACATCCCCTCACAGCCGTGTCACACCACACAAGGGAGATGACAGGGGACAGCTGGCACATGTCCTGCCAGGAAAGGCTAGGGACAACCCTCTGCTGACTGTCCCCGTGGGCACCTCACAGGGTCCCCCCCCCCACTTCCCCATTGACCCCACTGCTCCTCCTGCCACAGAAGCCTCCACTGCCACCCAAGCAGCTCCCTCATCCTCACCCTGCATTCCCCAAGAGATCATGGCTCCATTTGGGACCGTGACAGCCCTGCCAAGCCACCCTGCAACTGTTTGCTCTCTGACGCAGCTGCCAGCTCAGCTGTCAAGTAGTTTCCTAAGAGCAGGACTTCGTGTTCCCACTGACTCCCAGCCTGAGTGGCTCCTGGGTGCAGCCATCCTAGGGGGAATCATGGGATGGTTTGGGTTGGAAGGGACCTTAAAAATGGTGTGGTTCCAATCCCCTGCCATGGGCAGGGACATGCCTTCCACTAGACAAGGTGAAGTCTGAGCATTTCCACTGACAGCAACAGTCACAAGAAAGGAAAGAAGCATCCCAGAGTTAAAGAATCAGAAGCATATCAACTTCTCTTCCAAGAAACCCAAACTTGCCAGCTACTAACACAGCTAAGCCAGGATTAAACAGACACCAGTGATTTGTGGGGAACTCAGGGGCAGGGAGGGAAGGGAATAATGCCTCAAGCACAGGGTGCTCTGCTTTCAGATGAGTTAAACACACTTACAGGACATGGGAGTGCTCTCCAGGACACTATTTCATGTTGCATCATGGTATTTGTCACAGCTGCCTCATGTGAGGAAGGAGAGAGGCAGCCAAGGGCCATCTGATAGCCCACAGCAGAGGAGTCCCCACTTTACTGAGCTTTCCATGGCGCTGGAGTGCAGGATGAGGCCCTGAATGCTGTTCTTATTTCAGGGCTTTTCCAACAGATCCAACTACTCTTGAGATTCATTTGATAAGGGATGTGTCCGAATAGGATTTGGGATGGGAGGATCAGAAGGATCGGGATGGAGAAACGGCTAACAGCTGTTTCCCCCTGCCGCACCCTCCGGGCAGCGCCTTCCTCTGCGGAGACGCCCACGTGGCATCGCCGGTGCCTCGGCACGACCCTGGCCTCCCCCTGCTCCTGGGAGCTGTGAGGAGACAGAGGGACAGCAGACTTCTTGGACACACAGACACTGTCTACATCAAGCTGTGGGTGCTGCCCCTTCTCCAAGCATCTTTTGAAACACTTTTTAGACGAAAACAAGCTGTAACAGCCCTTGACAGATCTCCAACTCCAAACACCAAGCTCCTGGCAACATCAAAGCTCCTAACGTTCACCCAGTGACCACAGCTTCCTTTTATTTCCTTTCCCTGTCCCTTGTGCAAGCTAGAAGTTATTTACACGGGAACAGAAACCAGCTGGCTGGTCCCTATCCCCTGCAACACACACACTCCAGGCTGTCACCTAGAGAGGGAAGGAGGAGGTAAAACCTATGGAAAAAAAACCCTCCTGTTCACACACAAAGAACGAAGGAAGGACACAAGGAACTTCAGAAGTAGCACGAAGGAAGGAGCACATACTGTGTACCCCTTCTCTAAGATTTTCTGGCAACCCCCCCAGTGTTTGCCCTGTTCAAATGCACAGTGGACATCAGCTGCAAGTATTTAAAAAGAAATCTATCTCGACACCTTTTTGTGCATCCACAAAGCCTAAACTCGCAGCATGAGACGTGCTCTGAAGGGTAGGCAGAAACATAAGCTTCGAGCGCAGGAGCTTATCGCACTGTAACTCAAATCATCACGGAAGCTCCACATTACCGGCCCCCAGTGGATGCTTATTTCCGTTCTCACGGACGAGACTCCAGCCCGGGCAACCGGAGGGGTGACAGCTGGACTCGGTGATCTTAAAAGAGCTTTTCCAGTCTGAACGACTCGATGACTCTGTCCGCCCGCATCGGAGCTGGGTTCCGGAGAGGGAAGCAGCTCTGCGTCCCCCGCGGCTGACAGGACACGCTGGCACTGGGCACCGGCACTCATCCAGCGCTGGCCGAGGCCGGGCCAGCCCCGGTGCTGCCACAAAGTCCCGTCCCCGCTTCCGGTACTGCCGGGATGGGCGGCGGGGAAGAGCCCGAGAAACTCAACGAGTCCAGCCTTTGGCCGGGTAAGCGCCCAAACCGCTGCTCCCCGGATGCCCGAGGGAGGGAACCCGATCCCGCCCCCATCCCACGGGACGGTTCCACAGTGAAGGCTTCGGCTCCTGCCGGTATTCCCCCGGGGGAGCGCCGAGCTCCGCCCCGCCGCTAGGGGGCGCCGCCGCGTCTGCAGGGGACGCTCCAGCCCCCGCCCCACCTCAGAGGACCCACCACTACCACCACCAGCACCACCGCCCCCCGACCGCCAGGCCCGGTCCGGTCCCTACCGTGACCGCCGACACCACTGCGCGGCGGGCTCCGCCGGGCCATGTTCCCGAGGCACTTCGGCTCATACCGGGCCGGAGACAGGACCGGACCGGACCGGGGCTCAGCGCTTCCCCGCGCCGTCCGGTCCTCAGTCCCGCCCCCACTGCGCCTCCTCCCGCCCCTCGCCGCCGGCGCGCGGGCGGCACGTCACGGGGCGGCAATGCGCAGGCGCAGCTCCGCGCCCGATCACGTGTGCGGAAGGAGGCGTGGCCTCGCAGCGCAGGCGCAGAGGGGAGAGCGCCACACGTGTCACATACACCCACCGCCCCCCGACAGGTGCCTGGGTCCGAATTCAAGGTTTGCATGATAGAAACTCCTGCAACAGCTTCTTCCCGGCGCTGTTCTGGGAGGAGAACACATCCACCCCCATTAAAAGGCACCCTGGAAAGCCCTCCGCAGGGCTCAGTCGCTCGGGAAGCTGGGAGGGAGCAGGAAGTGCTGCAGGTGCGAACCAACCTCCCTTGGAGTCAGACAATGCTGAGCAAGAGCTCAAGGGTGGGGGCAAGAGGCCGGGGCCAGACTCTGCTCAGTGGTGCCCAGGGGCAGGCCAAGGGGCACTGCGCACAAACTGGAACCCAGGAGGTTCCATCGCCAGAGCCCTGGCCCAGGCTGCCCAGAGAGGCTGTGGGGTCTCCTTCTCTGCAGAGATTCCCAAGGCAGCTGGAGGTGATCCTGCTGCAGCAGTGGGGTTGGACTAGATGATCTCCAGAGCTCCCTTCCTGCCCCCACCCTACTGGGATTTGGGGATACTGTGTTTTGTCACACTAGGTGCTTTTATGTTGCAGGACATCATGGGAACAGGCAACACAGCCCAACTTTCACATCACTGTAGCATATAAAAGATTAAGTACAAAATATTTCCACTGGATGAAGTCATGGAGGACAAAGCTATTCTAATGCACCTGAAAAACCTCATCTCCTTTTCTCTCTCTCTCCATTGATCCTCACAGAAAGGGGCTATGTTTCATGTTCCCTGCCCAGGTTCTCTTCAGCTGGTTTAATACACACACTCCACACTACCTTGCAAAATTAACTGGGGTTAACATGAAGCACAGGGCTATGACCTCCCAAAGAGAAGGACAGACCAGGGCTGGGTGCTCAGAGAGGACAAGGAGAAGAGATGAGGGCTGGGTGCTCAGAGGACAAGCAGCAGCCCATGGCCAAGGCTGCAGCACTTACTGAGGAACTACAAGAGCACCAAGTGCCCAGCACAAGCCACTGCTGCAGTGGCTTTAGGACAGGTCACAGCGAGGGACAGGTGCCATTGTGCTTACAGCTGCTCTGGCTGAGCCCCACAGGAATTGCATGACTGAAAACACATCAAATACTAAAAATGGGCTCAGCACCCCAACTCCCCACTCATCAAGGCTGAGACAGAAGAGGCGAGGGTTTGATTTTATGGCAAAAGATTCTTTGTCCCAGGAGACACCTTGGCTCCTGATCTTCCTGCAAGGCTTCTCTGCACTGCTGACCACATAAGGGTGAGGTGCCTGCAACGGAGGACACGGCCTCCCACTCCTGTGTCAGGGTACCACCACCCCAGGGAGGCCTCTACACAGGGAACTTAAATCTAACCTCGATAAATAAAACCAAATGTTTATTTACACCAAAGAATTCCAACACTGGATCTTTCACATATGAAGGACAAAGTATATATACACAGCGAGGGGTAGCAGGGCTGTAACGAGGGCGTTTCCGTTGTCAAGGAGAGTATTTTTGTCCAGGATTACTGATCTACCATTTCAGGGGAAGTTAAACGTCTGCTTGCTCCTTCCTCTCAGTGCATATTTACAAGACTGTGAGGTAACTTGGTATTCTCACCACATGGCACGTGAGGGAGGGGAGGGTGGGTGAAGATGGGAGATCGGACTTGGCGCAGTCTGATTTTTTTTTCCAGCTTTAAGTAGCCACCAGCTTGAAACCTATATAAATGATTTAAAAAACAAGATACCCAAGAACAAACTCATTCCAGAGATCCAAGCCAAGCACTGGCAGGAAGAAGCCTCCAGGAGAAAGGGGCTGATCAGAGCACAGCTTGCTCTAGAGGAGCCCCTTCCTCAGGAGGTGGCAAGGACTCCAATCGGATCAGTAACTTCATCTTGTTAAGACTAGAACTCCATGCAAGGGGGTGAGTTGGCATTCTGCTTGGCTCCTCAATCCAATTAGGGGGTTCAAACATTATCTGCACTTACTCCTTTTAAGCTTCTCCCACCTCTCCACACTGGAACTGTCTCCTCAGTGTACCCTGGCTGAGTCAAATGCAGGACACGGGGTTAAAGTGAGCAGTGTGTTACGAATCCCCCTCCCCTGCCTCAACGAAGACTTGGTTTGGGAGTCTCTGGAGAACAGGACAATCCCCCCCTAGGTGTAGGCTGATGGAAGAGTAATGGTGGGAACATGAAGAGATTTCCAGTAGGATGCAAGAGCTTGGAAATGCTGTTGATTTCATTTGTTCTTAAATGAAAAGAGTAGTTTGCTGAGGGGAGGGTGGNATTCCATCTGTGGGTGTCTTCAGGGCATCCCCTGAGTTACGAAAAGTTCAAGTAAAAAAAGAAAAAAAAAAAAATCAGCCTATAATAATTCTGTATATAATGACTGAACTACTATAAATCCACAAGCAACAGTTCAGACACGGTGCCTCCAAAGCGTTCATCCCCTCCCTTCCCCTGCCAGGCACGAGCTGCGTCCTGAGGAGAGGTGGGAGGGGGAAAACCTCTTCCCCACCTGACTCAGCTCAGGCAGCAGGAGACAAGAGCCCATCCCTACTGCTGAGCGCCTGCAGCAGCTGGAACTGGCATCCCCAGCGTGGTGGTGGCAGAAATGACAGGCGAGCCTGCTAGAGGTCCAAGGGGGGAAGGTGTTGGCACTGAAGAAATCCCTGGAAGAGAGACAGGGAAGCAGGAATTAGAGTGAAACCAGCATGTCCCCATCCAGAACAGTTCAGCTCCTTAAACAAAGCAGGATCTTTGCAGGTCAGATTGCTGCTGCTTTGTTACATTCTCGGAGCTGCCAAAATAAGCTGAAATTGAAGATGTGTCGCTGTTCTCTGCAGGCTCTGAGGAGAGCACAGAGCTACACACACCCAAGTGGCACTGTTGGGCAGATGTATGGCAGCATCACTGGCCTTCAAAGGCTGCCGGAAAATCCAACTGCAAAGTGCTTTCAGAATGAGACCAGAAAAGCAGGTCAGGCTCCAAGCAAGGCCTTATCACACTGTCCCACCCACCTCTTTGTAGCCCTTCTCACCCTCGTCACCAGTCCCAGGAGATGATCTAATGCCCCACCAGCAGAACTCGCCCTCCTGGATCCTCACAGCAAGTGTAAATGCTTTACAATGCCACACACCAAGAAGGGCTGACAGCAGAACTGACCTGACATCATACTCGCACTGCTGACAGGAGTGCTCCCACCAGGCATGTTGGATGAGCCCATCCGAGCTTGGTCTTTCACAATGGGATCTAGGAAGAGGACATGACACTTAGGTGCTGTGTTGCTAGACAGGAGTTGGAGCACATAGAAAGCCCATGAGCTCTGTGATCTGCTGGTCCTGGCAAATTGCCTACATCAAATAACATCAAGGATTATCAAGTGGAACACAGAAGTCTCCACTAGCTCCAGCAGGAAGCACCCGAGAAGTACCACCACGGCAACATGTTACCTAACTGATGTTCTCTGGAGTTCAGCAGGACTGCTTGACAGGAAGGGCTGAAGGAAATGAAGGTGAAGTTTATCTCCTTTTTGTGCTAAGCAACTGTGTAATTGCATCGAGCCAAACCCAGAAAATGGGTGTAGTAAGCAGAAAGATTATCACAAATCAGAGTCAGGTCTTTGTACAGATCCCACGGCAGCCTCTGAGTTGCCACTGGTGTCACTGGAGCTTCTTGTCTTCTGCAAGATGTCCCCAATTTGCTCACTATTTATTTTCAGCTGCAGGTAAATCATGCAGCTAGGTGTTAACACATACATCCCCCTCTCACCTCCCAAACTCACTGCATCAGACAAGGGAATCTCAAACCCTGCCCTTCCCCACGCTGAGCTCAGTACAACCTGTAGCTCCACTTGGACACAAGCTAATTGAGCTGTTTGTCCAACTCTCACCTTCCAAGCTCCCAGCTTTACTAACACTCATCCCTGCAAAACATTTCACTGGAACATTTGCCACAGGCTAACCCAGACCTGTGCTGACTGTTAATTACACAAGTCTGTTCAGCAGGCAGAAGGACTGAGCAAATCCTCTTACTTTGCACTGTTACAGCTGTTTCAAACACCTCAATATCAAGAGCTGTGAAAAACAGCAAGTGTTTAAAAACATTTGGCAGTGAAAGTTACATTTTGGCTTGCAAAACCAGGACCCTGTCACCTGTCAAGGTACACACTGAGCAAGAGAAGTTGTGACAAGTGCCTGTTCCTCAGCAAACCTGAGTTATCTGGTTTTATGGGAACACAGGGATCTGGGTACCCAGACACCTGCTGAAATTCGCAGGGTTTAGCACCAAAAAGCTGCTTTCACCCAGTGACCTGACCTGGCTGGGCAACACCTGCTTTCCTCAGTAGTGCAGGTGGCACTGGCCCAGTTTACCCACCACAGAGACCTGCAGTCTCAGCTCCAGCATCATTACTTGTAAAGACTAGGCTAATTATGTTGCTGTTCTTAGCCCCTATCTGCACATTCCCCACAGGAATGGAAATCCCTAGAGGCAGAGTGTGTTGGGTATGTGCCTGGTGGACTCCTGTAAGAAGCTCTGAGAAAAGCTCCCCTGGCTCCAATGCTGGAACTGTCTCTGGCCAAAGCCAAGCCAATCAGTGCCTCTGTGATAACATTATTTGAGAGGGAGGAAAAAACCCAGACCAGTTGGGTGGGTTCCTTTTTTTTTGTTTGAAGGACAAGAGATAGAGACACAACCATGCAGACATGGAGTCTGGGAGGAAGGAAGGAAGGAGTGAAGGAGGCAGACAGAGCAGCCATTCCCCTTGGCCCATGGTGGGTTGGCAGACTGAGCCTTTTTCAGCCCGTGGTGATCAACAGTGGGCAATTCAGTCTGTAGCCCATGGAGGAGCCCAAGCTGGAGCAAGGGATTACTCCCAGAGAAGTCTGTGACTCTGAGGGAAGACCCAGAGAAGAGAGCCATGCCTGTGAGAGAAGCCCACGGAGGAGTGTCTCCTGTGGGAGGGAAGCCATGGTGCAGCAGGGGAGGACTGACTTTTCCTCCTGTGGTAGAAGAAACAGCAGGAACAACATGGAACAGACTGGGAGGGATGACAACCCTCATTCCCTGCACTGCTGGAGGGGGGAAGGTGGCAGAGCTAGACCTGGGATAGAGGAAAGGACTGTATTTGAGATCCAGTTGTATTTATCATTGTTCTACTCAACTGATGTACTGGTGGTGGTCTTGTTTAAATTAAATTGATTTTTTCCCCCCAACTTTAGTCTGTCTTTGGCCTGTGACCATAAGTGGTGAGTGAGCCCTCCCTCTGCTATGTCCTGGCTCTCCAGCCTTTTCCTTACCCCAGAGTGGGGCTGCAGTGACCAAGTGGCTTTCCTGGTTGCTTTGTTACTGACTGGGGAGGCCCAAACCATGCCACAGAGGAAGAACTCTTCGGACAGCAGGTGAGAGCAGCAGCTGATACTCACAGAAGTAGGGGTGCTCCATGGCTTCTCTGGCTGTGAGCCGGGACTGGTGGTCGTATCGCAACAGCTTGTCTAGGAAATCCAGAGCCTCTGGGCTCACCAGGTGCTGGTTCTCGCTGTGCACAAAGCGCTCCCATCGCTTACGGGAGTGTCTGCAGACAGAGACACTCCAGTCAGGCTAGGCAGAGGACACCAGTGCCAAAACTCACCTTTTCAGGGGCAAGAACTGCAACAGGTATCTGTCTCGACAGGGCAGAACCCAAGCAGCAGTGCACCACATCTTCATGGCCACCACGGCCTGGACAGTGCCAGGACTCGAGTTCAGAAAGTACTGACAGGCCTAAAATTCCCAGCTTCTGCTCTTCAACTCTGTGCCCAACATTAGCTCCTTGCACTTTTTTTGTATGTGTCACACAAAATAACTTTATAAGTGGAAAAATATGTAAATGCCATCTTAAGCTGCACCTGATGTTTTGCACTGATGTTCTGAGAAACACTGTGGGGTTGGTTTGTTTTTTCCCCAGAATACTGGAGAGAACATCTGCCCTATAAACTTTGTGCTCCAACAGTTCATTTCTTGCCTAGATGACATTTAAAAACCTTTCCTCAAGTCCATGTTCAGACAAAGGACCATGGGAAGCACTGGCAAAAGGGATCAGAACCACAAAGTGACAGTTCTCAAGAATCCTGGCTCTGATTTCTTCCATAAACAAGTTTTTGTTTACCTCAAGGTCTGTTGACAAAGCAGTAGCTGTTTGGATCTACCATGACAAATAACAAGTGACAAGACCAGAGGACATGGCCTTAAGTTGTGCCAGGGGAACTTCGATTTCTTCCCCAAAAGGGTTGTCAAGGCCTGGCCCAGGCCGCCCAGGGCAGTGGTGGAGTCACCACCCCGGAGGGGTTTTAAAGCCCTGGAGATGTGGTGCAGTGGTGACCTGGCAGATGATCTTAAAGACCTTTTCCAACTGAAACAGTTCTAGGATTCTAAGAGCTTCTGAGCTAACCCCTGGACCTTGGCTCACCTGCCCAAGATGTCATTGAAACGGGGGTCCAGCTCGATGTTGTATTTGTCGATATAGTCATACAGATCTTCTGTCCCCAGCACCTTGGCTATCCTCACCAGCTGGGAACAAACAGAAAGCCAAGTCACTGCTGGGAGGGTATGATAATGCCACAGCCAGGGTGAAGATACAGCACAATTCCTTGGGAGTTTGAACTTGATCTAAGTTGTCTGAAGCAGAAGCCACAGGGTCATCCCATGCCTCTGACTTCCCTGGACACATACAGTCAGAGGCATCAAGAACATGCCTCCACTCACAGTCATAACTTGGTAACCCAAGATACCCTCATGTCACTAAAATTTGAGACCTTGCAACACTAACTCTCTTTGTAGCACAAAAATATTGAAAACCAACAGAGGGAGAAGGCAGGAATAACTGGTCAGGAAAGCAGAAGCTCTAGCTTCCATGTGAAGGGTGAAACCTCACCCTGGAGGGCTCCAGCATGAAGGTCTGAGAGCAGAAGGTCACTGTTCTTGTTAGCTCAGATGCAGAGCACATGTTAAAGCATCAAAATTTTGGCCTCAAGGCAACACATCAAAGATTTCAGAATCTATATAAAACTGTACCAAATTCAGAGTCTCTGTACAGAGGGGAGGGAGGGTGGTAGTGGCAGAGGCTTTCCACCTAGCGTGACCTCAGGAACAGATGATCTGCATCCCAGAACACCAGCCTTAAGATAACTGTTGTTCTAAGTTCTTCCAGATGCCTACTGAGGAGCTCTGAAGTACAAAGCACTGCAAATCTCTTCCCATTTAACTGGCCAGATAATCTGGCACACTTGAGAAAAGGAACATGGCTTCAAACTGGGCAAAGCAGCAGTTCAACACTTCAGCTCTTGGAATCAAACAACATGAGGTAAGCAGGAAAACTTCCTTGTGCTAAGAGAACAGAGTATGTGAGCAGCTCTCACCTGGTCATAGTTGTCATGGCCATGGAAAAAGGGCTCCTTCCGGAATATCATACTAGCCAACATGCAGCCCAAGCTCCACATATCCAGACTGTAGTCATACATCTGTACCAAACCAAAGGACAACCCAATGGCTAATCAATTAAGCAGAACACACTTCCCATACTAACAGGTCCCCCCCTCTCCCTCCAGTGACAGGTACAAACGTGGCCACATGCTGTTGGGAGCAGACTGAAATATCTTCACCACTAGAGGACTGTTCAGCTCAGTGTTCCAGTTACTCAAACTGGGATACAGCAATTAGCAGAACAGCAGATATCCTACTTCTATCCTTCTCCTTTTCTACTTTCACTACAGACTTCAACGTTCTATCACTGAGAAACTTGTGCTGAGAAGGGAAGCACTGCAACAAGCCACAAAAGGAGTGAGTGGACTCCACAATGTACATGGGCAGGTGAGGAGGTGCCTCTCCCTTGAGGGCCAGCATGATCTGAAAGGCACCAGTAATGCTGCTATTTCGTGGGGATGTTTTTAGGGCCTCATGTAGCAGTTTGTACTGTTCCTGTACCTTTCAGCAGCCTTGCTAAAAAAATATTCAAAATTTGTATTCCAAGATCCATGATGATAGCTCTGCAGCTCTTCCTCAGGTCCTGGGACTATTCATTATTCACAGCTTTACAGCCACTGCTTTCTGTGGTACATTTTAGAATGGATTGGTTTTAGTCTCTGTGTGTCTGAATTTCTGCTTTGCTACCTCCAAACAACACAGACATTCCATACCAAAGACAGTGGTAAGCCCTGGTAGTTCTTACCTGATAATCTACAAGGAGTTCAGGTCCTTTGAAATATCTGGAAGCCACTCTGACGTTGTACTCTTGGCCAGGGTGATAGAATTCAGCCAAACCCCAGTCTATTAGTCTAAGCTAGAAGTGGTAGAAAGCAAAGAAAAAAGGCTCAAGGGATGCTCCAGCTCTCACTGAGCAGCAGGGAGCTTAGTTTGATGCTTCATTTACAAGTCTTCTATTTTCAATTCATTTGAAGTTGACCAGAGTACCTGCTAAGATACTCTCCCCAAACCTGTATCACCAACCAGGCTAAATAAAACACTTCTCCTTCCCAGCCCTGTCTATGGGCTACATGTGACCCATAAAAGCTTCAGAGAAGCAGTCTAAAGATTTCATTTTCCATTTCTCTGCATGATGAGGGTCAGTTCCCTTGAAGGTATCTGCTAGTACTGCCACACAGGAGTACCCAAAAGGGATCCCCTTTTGCCCAGAGAGAAGCAGGAGCTCTCCTGCCCTCCACCTGCCCACATTACCTTTCTGTGCTCATGGTCAATCATGACATTGTGAGGTTTGACATCTCTGTGCATGATTCCCATGCTATGGCAGTAATCTAGAGCCTGGAAGTGACAAAGAAACAGATGCTGGAGTCACAAGAACCTTTCAAGCCCAATCATATCCAGAAGTATTCCTATGTATACCAAGCCTAACTGGATGGCAAAACCTCTCTGTTTAGTGTTATATCCCTGTCTGGACTCTCAGACCACACCTCTACAGCCCCCTCTAAGGGGAGGGTCCCAGCACCTTGTGCTACCTCAGAAAAATGGAATTTCAGAGCCCCTAAGAGTAGAGGTACTAGCCATTACTGATCAAACAAGCCTCCCCTTCTGCAGACTCCTGAGGAGCAAACACCTGTTTTAGCAGAACAAACACCTTTGACTCACATTAGATTAAGGCACAAAACTGACCCTTTCTGAGGCTATGTGCTACTTCTGATGCAGGATCTTAAGTTATCTCAGTGTACCCAAAGGCTCTGCTAGCCTCAAAAACACCAAAAGGACTAGAATTGGTTGCAGAAACAAGGCTGAACAACTGATACTGACTTGGTAACTATTTTTCTGCCCAGTTCTTCCCTAGGCTCTCTCTTCCCTTCTCCCCCACCACTGACATCTCCATAGGGCTAGCTGAGTGCAAACCCTAGAAATAAACAGAGCAGCACATCACTGACTTACCTTCAAAATCTCATACATGTAGAATCGAATATCATAATCTGTTAATGTCTGGTACAATTGCTGTGGGACACAAACACATCATATCAGTGTTCAACACCCAGGAAAAACACCCCACCCCTGCCAAGCCAGAGCAATCCATCCACTGCTGTGCTTTTCCAAGCCCCTCTGAAGGAACAGTACAAGCTTCTCAAGTTACTCTGATCCCACAGTCTGTCCCTCTCCCCTTACAGATCACATACATCATTTACTTCCAGCCTTGCTCAGACAGGACACTGGGTTCCTATCACTGACTCCCTCAGGTTGCACTTGCCCAGCATGATGCACTATGCCTCCAGTCTGGCTCTCAGAAAGACCAAGGGTGCTCTGCAACATTAAGCAGCTATTCCAGATGGCACTGCACAGCCATTCTTCTCCTGAGGCTGGTCAGTAGGGAAGAGGACAAAGAAATACTCTAATCCCTTTTCCCAAGAGCACGAAAAGCCAAGGGAACAGCTGTCCACACTTAAAGTGGTGTCAATAAATAGCTACACACTGAGCACAAAAGCAAAATGTTCTAAGACAAGCACTGATGGTCCATGATCTAACAGATGGATTTGCTCCACAGAATCTGGATTCTCATCTTGTCACTGCTGTGGCAAAATGGCAGTAAAGGACTAATGACAAACTTCTGTCCCAAGTGTATTTACCTTTAGAGACAGGTACTATGTTGGAAGGAAATTATTCAATAACCTGCCTACCCCCTGCATACTTGCCTTTCCCCAGAAAAACTGAGTGGTAAACATCACAAGTTCACATCCCACACTGTACCTTAAAGTCTGTGTTGTTTACATGTTCAAAAACCAAAGCAGGTGTCCGAGACTAAAACAGAAAGAGAAATGTTCAGTCCTGTTGATGTTTTCACTGAGGACAATGAACTAAACCACTCCTGGTCCCCAGACTGCTCCAAGGCCCTCTGCTTCAGACATACTGGTGACTCCCTGCAGACAGGGGAAGCCAAGCCAAAGCCTGCAGCCCCTGGCAGCACTGTTTGCAGAGTGAATTACTTGTCTCAGCACATGGGCACCTCACCCTCAGAGAGTGTGGGGCTGAAGGGACCTGGGGGGGGAAGTGCCCGCTCCAAGTTGTTAATCAGATTAAGAGCTGATGTGATTACGCAAATCAAAAGCAGGGTTTAAGAGCAGGGGAAAATAAAAAGCCAGATCACAGCTGAAGTCAAACACAGCAACTTCACCCATAACCCCAGTGAACCCTTTTCAGTTCCCTCCATACTCACCACAGGATCTTTGACTATATCTGCAAGGGTGATGATATTGGGACCACCTCGCAAATTCTCTAGGATCTTGATCTCACGCTTGATTTTCTTCTTTTTAACAGGCTGGAGAATAAAAACCCAAAGTGTAAGACAAAGCACTCCAGTAAAGTGAGGCCAATAGTCACCCTAACACCCAGAGGACCAAGGTAGGTGACTGCAAGTCATCAAAACCCACCAGAGCCTTTGCAAGTTGAGTTCAAACAACCAGATCTTGTTGTTACCTGACCAAGCATCATTCCAGTGACAGCTCAAATAACTACAATCTCCTTTCTAACCATACAGCCCTGACAGCTAGGAACATGTTTCCTGTGAAGAAAGATTAGGAATATGTAATTTTTTTTTCCCTTTAAAGCTGTTTGAACATGGTCTGATAGTCCAAATCTTAACTGGCACGTGGTAAATGTATAACTGTAAGTCCGTGAGCTAGCCGAGGGCCACTCAATGAAGGTATTTAACCAATCAAGGCTGTGGAATGACCAGCACCTAGGAGACCCTCACTCCATCTAGAAGGATATCACATATGCTATGGAATATGCCAAGCAGAAATGACAATTTTAAGGTTAGCAGTCCCTAAGTCCAATCAGCAGCTTTAAAGGACAACGACCCTGGTAGCTTAGAGGCCTCGATGCACATGACAGCATGCCCCAGCACTGGTAGCTAGAGGAGGTGAGAATTTTCCAGTCAGCTGCTGAAGCATTGCTTTGCTCCAAGTAAAAATGTGCTGCACAGCAGGGCTTCAAGATAAAAGCTGATTGCTTACAGGCAGAGATCTGACTTCACCAAGCACAGAACTTCTACTAGGAGGCTCAAAATGATCCAACTATCTCACTGAATGACACTCCAAGGCTTTAAGGATTTGTTTGAGAACATAAGACTTTTTAGAGTAAAAGCTGCCCTTTTTGGCCTCCTCATCACCTCAAGACAGGTAGCATCTCTTGCCCAATCCCCAGCTCACCTTGAGAATTTTAACAACTACTTTTTCATTATTTGTGATGTTGATGGCTTCAAACACTTCACTGTATTTGCCACGGCCTAATTTTCGAACTAGCTGGTAGTCATCTTGATTTCTGTGGAGAGAGAGTTACAGTCATTTCCATCACAATTTACAAACCACTCTGTAACAGTAAATCACTGCCTCACCTTCCAGACAATGTGGATTAACTAGTGTCTAACACTTCCTGAACATGAGGATTGAGAATAAGGAGAGAAAGAGGGAGCTTCTGCTTGCTCAAGTTAGAGTCAATCCAGAACTCATTTCTTCTGCAGTAGGTAACTTAAGCCCAATGATGAATTTAGGCATCAGCAAACTGAAGGTATCCCTTCCACCAGTCTATATATACTTGGAAGCTACATTTTAACTTGTATAATGCTGTTAAAAATCAAAGCCAGTAAGGCCAAAAACGTTAAGTGCTAGGCACAAAGCACCACATACACCCCAAAGCCTGGGCACATTTCAGAACCCAGGAACTGCCACAAAGCTGAGGGCAGGACTTAGTCTGGGCCCAGGCACACAAAAGCAGGAACACTGAGCCTCGAAGCTGGCATCACTGCTGCCTGCTTCTCGGATGGTTTAGTCATGAGCTCAATTTAGACACCTCCTTCCTTCAAAAAGCAGCAGACATGTCCTTTCCAGTCACTCACAGAGAGCTGCACAACAAGTCACAAAATAGCATGTACCTATTTCAGTCTGCTGAGTCTCTTTACTCATCCAAGTTAGAATTAACTTTAGATGTCTCTTCATTTCTTTTCAGCCCCACACCCAGGGCTGGTTAGACTGCTTCAGGTGAACCTTTTCTGCTCTCTAAAAGGACTACCTAGCAAAAATTCTTCCTAACAAACTCTCAAGGGAGCTGCTAAAAATGTTCTTGCACTGCTGGGGACTTAAAATTTTGACAAGAAACACTCCTCTGAAGAACAGTTGTGCCCCTAACACTCACCAAATGCACTGGACTTCTACACCAAGAGGCATGGAAATGCCTAACACAGCACTTGTGCCTGAAGTCCCCCCAGGCAGCACTACCCCAGATCCTAGAGGGATCAGTCCTGGTGCAGAGCTGTCCATCAGCAGCCCAGAGACTTACCCCCACTCAACAACATGCGACTCATAGTCCCAGTACTCCCGAGGTCTGTGTGTGTTCACGTCCGTGTAAACCCTGGCCCTGCTCGGCACGGGTCCCGACATATCAGACAGGTTGGCAGCTGGAAAGGATCAGATGGCTGAAATCAGAGGCTACTCGACCCACAACGTTGGAAAGAGGATGAAGGCCTCAGATTCTTCCACCTGCAGAGAGAAAATAAACCAGAAGTTAAAATCTCAAGGCACTATAAAAATATTCAAGTTAATGATTCAAAGCTGCAGAGAAGGAGAGGCTGGAGCCCAGCCACAGGCCCGGGATCCTTTGTCAGAGCTGGACAACAATTGGTCTGCTCTCCCTCACACAGGCAGGTCCACTTGGTCCCATGGGCAAAACTAACACCCTCCCCATCTTGCAGCCCTCAGCATGAAGTTTCCTACCCGTGGTTGCAAAGATAACTTTCCAAAAGGGAAGAAATGCAACATGCTCTGTATCTGCAGAGAGACTCCTTCTTTTTGGCTTCAGAGCTAAAGCAACAGCCACGGGCTGTGATCTCTTCCCCACCATCCAGGAAGTCTTGTGCTATCCCATGTCACTGAAGCGCTTCCTTCACTACAGGCTGCCCAACCATTACCTCTTGCAATGCACTAACAAACAATGCTGCAAACAGAGCTGGCAGATCACTGAAGTCACCTGCACAACCTGAACTGAGCACTTTCTGAAGTTTCAACTCCTAGAGACACCAATTTTCATTGAAATCAGAACTTTGGGATTTATCTGCAACTCTTCAAAGGACTGAAGCCTTTCCTGTGCTCACACACAAAGGTCTGTGTGGCTGTGCTGAAAAAAATAATAATCCTGAGCTGATCCATCACTGCTCTGCCCTTTCTGTACTAGAAAACACAGATCCTGACTAAAGCATTTATGGACAAAGCAAGGCTGGCCAGTTCAGGAGCAGGATTCTGGAGGAGGGCAGAGAAATCCAGACACTGTGACAGAGCATGGATCTGCTCAGTTCTAAGCCCCCAGGGCTCATCTGTACATTACTGCACAGGTTTGTCTAACACAGTTTAGCAGATTCCACACAATCCAACACAAATCACAAATGTAAATGTAAACACCTGAAAGCAGCATCAGAACCACAATGTTATTCAAAGACAAGACTGCTTGAGCCTGACCATTGCTCTGGGGAGTCTCTTAGTACACCATCTTCCCCAACTTCATATATTCTGAAGAAGGGTTTTGCTATTCCACTCATGGCCTCCTGCAGGGACACCTCACCCCATCATCTCCCAGCAGATACCTTCCATGCACACCCCACTGCCCACTGGAAAGCAGGTAAGACTTAGAGAGCTGGCAGCCCCTGGGGCTCCTCTCTGGGCTTACTTAAGGCAGTAAACAACATCAAGCTCTACAAGGCAACTGGGACCCAGCACAGACACCAGCATCCTCCAGAAGATGTAGGACATTTATAGCAATAAGCTACGTCCATACTGTTAGACTATCACAAGGAAAAGTCCATCCCTAACTAGCAGTGAGAGCAGAAATGACATCAGGAAGACCTCATTGAAGCAAGTCATCATGGACCATGCAGGGATTAATCAGCCTGAGAAGCCTCCAAAGACTTCATGACAAAGGCAGGAGAGTTCTGCTGGGATGGGGCATGGGATCTGGTCATCACTTTCTACAGGCAAGACATTAAGTCTGCCTGTCCAAAAGCCAGGGACATCTGTGTCAGATTACATGCTTTACCCAACTATGAAAGAAACATTCTGCTGCATCAGTCTAGAGATGCTCCTTTGCATTTTGCCTGTCCAAAGGATTTAGGAAGCATCTTCATTTCTTCCTCCTTACAACATGATTTGAGCAAATCTTAAGTTTGAGCTGACTAGTAAAAATACTGTAGGTCAAAGAAAATGCTCTTATTTCTGAATAACAGCAGCTACAATTTCATACCAAAGTATTGTCCTGCCTAAAATAAAAACAGAGCCTTTGCACCTCTCAGATCTTTCACCATGACTGAAAGCTGATAGGCTTCTAGACATTTCCATACAAGAATCTCTTTGTGTGCTTTCAAAAGAACTCACAAGGAAGGAAGCTGTATCAGAGCATGAAAGAGTATTGTTTGAGGCTGTCCAGCCCTGCCTACAGACAGCCACTCAGCCAGTGGGCACTGCTATCATCTACATCAACACAACCTATTTATTTGCTGTGTCAATCTTACCCCTTCACAGAAAACTGGCAACTGCCAAACTGCAGAAGGAAGTAACAGCCTCACTAATCAGAAATTAATCAGAAAGATCTAGAAATCTGCTCAGAGAAGTTAGCTTAAGCTGTCAGGACATGTCACACCAGAAGAAAATTCCAGAAGAAAACCTCTGCTCGTGTTTGTTGGAGCCTGCTGCAAGGACCACAGAAAAAGCCTGGCTGTGAAGGTGGTGGAGGACCTGGGGGACACAGGCTTGATGTCCTCCATCATGTCACAGAGCTCAGCCAGAAGCTGGTTCTGAATTCAGAGGCACAAGTGTCTACAAACTCTCTTTCTGGTGTGGATTAAACCTCCCCAGGCAGTGCAGACCTTGGCAGCATGGGTTGGTTTTCGACCTACTGACACACAATGGGAGCTGCAGGCAGCTGCAGGTACACAGGGTGGTGGTAATCCAACCCCAGGCTAACGAGGGACATGACACTCTTCCAAAGTCCACACTGGAGCTGGGACAGACCACAGCCCAACAAAGGCTAGATGGGGCACTCCAGCCTGGTCTTCAGCTAACAGGGGAATATGAAGTACTGCTACAAAACCCCTCAGTCTATTCCTGGACAAAACATTAGTCCTCTAACAAAACACTCTTGGAAGATTAGGCAGCAATCATCAAAGACCTCAAACCATTTATGTGGCATGACTCAGACACTTGGAAAGTGGATGCATATTCCAAAAATCTGCTCAGGCAGTACCACAGTGTGCAGGTGCACCAGGACACTTAGTGCACTGATATTTACTAGATTTCATAGCTTAATTGCTATAGTTTTGCTTCTCCTCATTCCATGTTCATCTGGCAGGAGATGCACTGGCTAATGGCCCCTCACTCCAAGAAGAACATTGAGGTGCTGGAGCATGTCCAGAGAAGGGCAATGAAGCAGCTAAGGGAACTGGGGTTGTTTAGCCAGGAGAAGAGGAGGCTCAGGGAGACCTTCTCACTCTCTGCAACTCCCTGAAAGAAAGCTGGAGCCAGGTGGGGGTTGGTCCCTTCTCCCAAGGAACAAGCGACAGGATGAGAGGAAACAGCCTCAAGTTGTGCCAGGGGAGGTTTAGGTTGGCCACAAGGAACAATTCCTTTCCCCAAAGGGTTGTCCAGGCCTGGCCCAGGCTGCCCAGGGCAGTGATGGAGTCACCATCCCTGGAGGGGTTTCCAAGCCCTGGAGATGTGTTGCTCAGGGCTTAGTTTAGTGGTTTAGTGGTGACCTGGCAGTGCAGGGGAACAGTTGGACCCCATGATCTTGGAGATCTTTTCAAATCTGAATGATTCTATAATTAACTGGACCTGTATGTGTCCAAGATGACTTAGCAATTTGCATTTTTAACTACCCCTAAGAACCCATGACTGCTCCACCTCATCCTGATCAGCAAGATCAGTTTCAGCACAGAAAAAAAAGACCAAAGCAACAATAAAAATGAAAAATCAATCACATCATCTAAAGATAGATCCAGTTTTGCAGTGAGTATTTTTTGTCACATAGCTCTAGCCTAGCACGAGCTGTGTGCTGTAACAGGCTGCTCAGAGAAGGGTCTGTTCAGGAAATTATGGGCTGTAGCTTCTCAGAACAGCACACAATGCCTGTTTACAAGGGCAGGTATTGTTTGCTGGTCTAGAGACAGGAAGAGGAGAGAGCCTGCACAGATAATTTGGTTTTAAAGTGAACAACATTACATACATATCCAAACATACCCCCCTGACAACTTCTCACTCTCACAAAACTAGAATGGGATTTATATATATATATATTGCTTTCCCTGCCCTGAGAGAGAACAATTTTGCAGCCAAGCTCTGACAGAAGGGACCAAAATAAATAGGGACAAATAATGGGCAAAGGAGCAGCTATGCAAAAGTCAGTTCAGCTCATGGTTCCAAGGTAGAAAACCTACAGTGTGAGCAGTGATTACATGCAGATGAGTTTCCTGAGCTTGTTATAAAGGATGAGTTCTATTCCTGCAGAATCCAAACAGAACAGCTCATTTATTAATTCCTGCATTAAGGACAGAATCACAGAAGAGGGACATGGTTTAGTGGTGACTTTGCAGTTGTTGGGTTAATGGTTGGATTCGATGATCTTCAAGGTCTTTTCCCACCTAAACGACTATGATTCTAATCCCAAGGGCAGCAGCCCCTGCCCCCTTGGAGGCCTGACTTGGTTCCTGGTGAAGGATCTGTATGCACAGCACCTATACTCAGCTAGGACAGCAATTTCCACATCCCCTGGCTTTCCAGATGTATCCACTTACGGCAAGCAGCAGGAAAACAGAGCTCAGAAACCCATGCAAATGAGTTTGAGAAACAGACCTACTCGGTCTCCAGTTAAATTCACCTCTTTTTCCCCACAGAATCCCAGCATGGTGAGGGTTGGAAGGGATCTCTAGGGATCATCTAGTCCAACCCCCCTGCTAAAGAAGGGTCACCTCAGATCATGTCCAGGTGGGTCTGGAATCTCTCTAGAGAGGGAGACTCCACAGCCTCTCTGGGCAGCCTGGACCAGGGCTTTCATCCTCCCAGGAAAGAGGGTGCAGAGCACCCGGTTCCATCCTGTTGAGATGGAACCTCCTGGCTCCCAGCTTGTGCCCAGTGCCCCTTGGCCTGGCCCTGGGCACCACTGAGCAGAGTCTGGCCCCAGCCTCGAGCTCTTGCTCAGCATTGAGCAGCTCCCCTCTGGGGCTGCTCTTCTCCAGGCTAAGCAGCCCCAGGGCTCTCAGCCTTTCCTCCTAAGTCCTTCTTATTCAAGGATAAATGAGATACTGGGATTTTTTTCTCTCCTTTTTGGCACAGAGCTTCTCTCAAGCACAGTTACTCAGAACCTTGAACCAAAGCAGTTACACCAGCACGATGCAGCACACACCCAGAAAGCTGGGAGCCAAGAGCTTCTCAGTAGTCTGAGTTCCAAGGAACATGCCAGTACTCTCCAAGCCATGACCTTTGTGGATGAGGTTTGGAGCATAAATAATGCACCCAAGAACAGGAGCACTGCTCCACAAAGGCTTCCCTGGAGACTGCTGCTAACGGCACAGCAGAACATCACTAGGGACTTCCAACTCCACTCAGACAAAGTAGTGAACCCAGCAACCTCTGTTCAACACAACATAAACCTGGTTCTTACTGATGACCCACCTCAACTCTGATTCAGTTAGCAGAGAGCAGTCCCAAAGGAATTAAGACAGGCCCTGAACTGCACCAAGTCAAACTCAAAGAGCCAAGAAAATACTTCTGTCATTTTATCACTTCCAGACCAACCACCACAGACCTCATCCTCCTCTCAAGGAGGAAGGGAGAGGCACAGATCGCCCAGGCCAGTCTAGAGACCTTCCTCTCACTTCTACTTTCCCCATGTAAGCTCATTACCAGCAGTGACTGTGACAGACTAAGGCAGTGAACAGGCCAAGACAGACAGTGGCCAGCTCGTGTGTGGACAGGAAAAGCCTCTGTCCACAGAGGAGAGCAGACCTGCAGTTATCAGTCTGGAATCTGAAGATCATTCTTCCCTTTATCCACAGCTGCAAGTGAGACATTACCTTCTGTAGCAAATGGCCCAAACCCAACCTCTAGGACTATGAGCTTTATTTATTGGTGAGAGGAAGCATTACAATTATCACCTAAAACTGATCATGACTTCCTTCAATTTATCCATGGCCTGTAAGCCTCCCAGCAGAGGAGCATCTGCTTCTTTAGAGTTTGGAGAACATCTAGTACAGAGTAAGACACCACTGAAACTAAAAGACCAAGATGTGCTTAAATCCTACAGTCCAGGCTACTGTCAGCCAACGTTAACCAGAACCCAGCTGCCTTTGAAAGAAGACAGAACAGTAACCAGTTTTATTAAAATGTATGTTCTGCCTCACAAAAGAAGCCTGATTTGCCTATTTTCACAATGCTGGAGCTACAGCAATAGTAGAATGTTAACAGATGACCTCCAGAAGTCCCTTCCAACCTATATTTTACTATAGTTTAAAGCTGAAATAGAAACAAGCCTTGATTAACAAACCTGATATTTTACACCCTTTCCTGAAAACCATTTCCCTACTAAAGGGACAACAGCAATAGAAAAGCTGATTTAAAAATCTAATTAAGTTTAAAAATCCAACTTTTCTCTTGGTATTTATCTGGAACAGCACAGGCTTGTTTTAAATAGCTGGTTGTGTCCAACTGAGGAGGAACAACAACATCTTGATGCACAACCACCTCAAGGTTCTCTCAAAAAACAAGCAAGAACAGTTGTGATTAATTCAAGACAAGACATGGCCAGTCACTAAGGAAAACATGTGACAGGTTTAGTGAAACTGGAGTAATTCTGTACTAGCAGTGTCCTAAACCTGAGGCTGGTTCTTCCCTCTGCAGCTCCTCGATCCCTCCCCTGAACTCCTGACTGCTCCTGCCAATGAAGAAGTCATCCCTTGCAGTGAGGATCACAATCACACAGAAGTCACAGGGTTGACTGTGAAGTGGTTTTACCTGAACTCCATATTCTACAACCTCCAGCCTTGGGAAGACTGAACTCTCCCACCTCACCAAGGCAGAGAGCAGTGTCTGTCACAGCTGACACTCTCCAGGTTGCCCTGGCAGTGTCACTAGTGCCCACGTGCTCTCCTAGCAGTTCTGTCCCAGTTAGTCTTCATTGTTGTTCAAACCTGCTACAGCTAAATTTTAGTGGAGCTTACACAGACCCTTTACGTGTCTCCAGCATCACAGCCTAGTTAGACAACCTTGTCCTCTGCAGAACTTCAGTGCTGGCAACAGCACACGTACCTGGGGGCAGGACAATCAGGATTTTCTCCAGCAGCAGGAAGCTGCCAGTGACAGGAACACTCCTCACTCCATCTCTGGGATTTCAGACAGAACTGTCAACTCTGAAAGCTCCTCTCACTTATCCCCCCAAAATCATGGGCTCTTGCTCATATTTTCAGAGCACCTGCAAGGACTTCAGCAGGAAGTGATTCTTTGTCCTCTAAGAGCATTAACAACACTAAAGCTCTGATTGCTGGAGCTTTGGACAGGATTTTCCAAGAGACTGATGACCAAAGCTACCATTTCTGAGCTCCTGGCACCACCAGGTGACTCCTCCTGAAGGCTCAGGATGGGAAATGTTTCAGCACGATGACAGGCTCCTCACAGCTGACACCAGGTCAACTGGCAGCATCCTCTGGAAAGTTCTACCATCCTAATTACTGCTAAGTGGCACAGTTTTCCTCACTAATTAGCAAGCACAGAGTACTGACAGGCCAGTCATTCAGCTGATTTGACTCCTATGATTCATGTACAGAGAGGGATTTAGCTAGAACTCAGACAACTGAACTGTACCTACCATCTGGAAAAGTTATGGGTATTTAATTGATCTGATTGTGTAATTCCCAGGGGCATGGACAGTTACCAGAGCCAAAGGATAAACCAGAGCACACGGCATGGAACTACTTCTTCAAGGAAATCCTTGTGATCAGCCCTTCCCACCAAACAGGCAATATACTGTGAACCATCTTCACCCATCAGCTGGCATCCAGAAGGCTCAGCAAGAGTCAGTGGAAGCCCCTGCCAGAAAGCACAAGTTCTACTGTAATTCTCTAAAAATTCATCATTATTAAGTCAAGGCAAACCCAGTTCCAACCATTCTGAAATCAAATGGGGAAAAAAACCAGCCATGAAACTCTCCAATCAGTATCTCCCATGCACTGGGTACCCTAACCCAGCACAACACCCAGTGCTGGTTTGCCACAGCCGCAGCCAGGCAGCTGACCCAGCCAGTGCAGGTGCTGGCCATGTATTGACTGAGAGTTTGATATTTCCCACCAGTTTTGGGATGAACTGCAGCCTGATGAGCACAGCATTCATCACCCAGTGTCATCCAGCAGGGACATGAAGGCTGAAGCCACCCTTGCCAGCCCAGACCAACCCACACTACTACATGTAAGGATGAGTTTGTCTATCTCCACACCTTGCAATCACCCAAAGCCACTGAGCAGCATGAAGTCATGGCTTAGGTCGAGTATGTATGTATTGATATGCCTGGTAAATGTGCATGTTGGACATGTCTGGATGCCATATCTTCTCAAATACCAACACTTCATGGAATCATTAATGTTGGGAAAGAGCTAAGGTCACTGACTGTGATAGTTAGCCCAGTGCTGCCAAGCCACCACGAATCCACATCCCTCAGCACCACATCTACGTGGGGTTTTTAACACTTTTAAGGATGGTGACTCCACCACTGCCCTGGGCAGCCTGGGCCAGGGCTTGATGACCTTTCAGGGAAGGCTAACCAACCCCTGTTCCCTCAGCTGCTCCTCACAACACTTGTGCTCTAGACCCTTCCCCAGCTTCCTTGCCCTTCTCTGAACACACTCCAGCACCTCAATGTCCTTCTTGGAGTGAAGGGCCTAAAACTGACCCCAGGATTGGAGGTGTGGCCTCAGCAGTGCCCAGCACAGAAGGACAATCCCTGCCCCAGTCCTGCTGCCATACCAGTGCTGATCTAAGCCAGGATGCTGTGGGCTCACTGCTGGGCACGCTGCTGGCTCATGATCAGCTACTGTCGACAAACACCCCCAGGGCCTTTAACTCTTGTAACTCGAATTTGTATGCTCAGTTGAAATGAAAGTTAAAATGAATCTGGATGCTGCACAACTTCCTCAGTGAGCAAAAAGTCTCCTTTTCCTTTGGAAGGACAAGCTACATGCTGCTTAATCTGCAGAAGGTTGGAATTTAACAGAGAACTAGTAACAGAGAGAGAAATCTGTGATAAAACTTGTAAGAGAAGGAACACTGCAGGAGTTCTTCCTTTCCTACACTGGAAATTCACTTGTGGTGTGTGTCCACGCTCATCCCTTTTCAGAGCACTAAAAATATTTACTGACAACTCATGCACAGGTGTGCAAAGATGTGCTGAGGAACTGCCTTCTCCATGGGCTTTGGGAAAGGCACCATTTCATCTCCCTGGATGTGCAGGAGGACTCTGGGGACACTTCCTCACAAGATGGTGAGGCCTCTCCCACCCAGGAAAGCAAGTTCCAGCAGGTAATTCTGTGCTAACACTGCAGAACATGCTGGACTCTCCCTCCACTTAGCTTAATTAAAACAACAACAAAAAAAGACTAATTTAGCCTTTGGCTGGTTCCAGAAGGTGCAAGGGCAGTGGCCCACTTCTCTGCAAAACACAGGTAGAATAACTTCAGGCTTTTAGGACTGCTGTCAACACTTGAAGACACAACTATCCAAATGGGAACCTGCAGCCCAATTCCACCTTGGCCCAAAGTTATTTTCCCTTCAAGTCCACTGCCATACTATAATTCAGTTGCTAGACTGAGCAGACAGGTCTGCTGTAAAAAGCACCTCCCTGCAAATGGTAATACTCCTTAAAAATTAGGAATTGGTCATAGGAAGGACAGAGTCTAACCCTCAGAACTAAACTCTGTGGGAACTGAAAATGACTGACATCATAACCTTCCACCCAGGAGCCTGTGATGGTATTGTCTGGAGTCCACAAGGAACTCCAAGCCTCCTTCCTGCTCTTGAGCTTCCCTAAGCAGCAGCACGAAATGGATCAGAAAATAACATCTGACTAAAACTGCCCAGAACTACCTGAACAAACCAGCAGGTGAGCCTCCTGTCAGACTCCCTTTGCTGCTCCTCTACTGCTGATGCCTGAGCAACAGAAGATATCCTTGACTCTACGACCACAGCAATAACCCTGGCTCCTTATCGACCTCTGGCTGATAGGTTTGGCACCTTGATGGCAAAGGGGTCCAAAACCCAGCCTGCAGAAACACTCTGCTCTCAGCAACACTACTAATGCCAGTTCAGAAAGCTGCAGCCTCCTCTTCGGAGCAGTTTTTCTAGGTCCAAAGGAGAATTCCTTTGCTCCAATTAGCTTCTGTAAATTCAAGCAAAGTCAGCTCTTGGAAGCCCCTGGAAGGAGATATCCAAGCTCAGAGAGATGATCCAAGAGTTGTCTTACAATCAACACCAGATACTGTAGCCAGATTGAGTCACTGCAGTCCTTCCCTATCTTCAAATCTGTGGAGTTATGCTCTCGAGACCTTTACAGGACAATAAAATCTGAGATGGCATCAACCTCACCCAGATAGTTTATAAACTGGATATCTAAATGTTATCAATTCAACAATGGAGGAAGAGTGGAGGTGGCAGGTCTGGTAACCCAGAAATAAACCCCTCCCTCTTCAGAAATGTGCCATGAAATTAATCACAGCACCACAATGTCACTCATTTGCTCTCCCTGGCTTCCTTTCCCTCATTCCTCAGAGGATATGAGGACAGACAAAAAGAGAAAATTTGTTCTGTAAGGAGAAGATGCAGCAAAAGAATCCAAGTGGAAGGCATAAAGACATCCTCCATCCAATGGAACTGGGAGAGGGGATGTCCCTGTCCCTCTCATCACTGTACAAACAGTTTCCTTCTCTACAGCTCCACAAATCCATAACCACCTTCTGGCATCCTGCCTTCCCAACACTCTGACCTCAACCCCTCTCCATATCCATGTGCTTAATCTGAACGACTTGAAAACACCCCAAATCTCCAACACAAAAGCCTGCCTGTGCCTTGCCTTCAGGAACCAGTATTTCACCAAGTTTTCCCCCCAGCAATCCTCACTCACAGGTTTGCAAATTCATTGGCACTTTTCATCAGCTTCTTTCCAGTACATAAGTAAAACTGGCCCTGCACTTAATGTCATGAAACATTCCATGATCCATTACCAGCTGGCCTCACTCTTGCAGGTCTTTTCCAGCTTCAATGATTCTATGATCCAATGTCCTTGTTGCAAGAACCCACTGCCAATTTTACTGTGCCTTTTCCAAAGAGCCATATTCCCAAAAGAACACATTTCTCCCCAATCCATGAATCCCTGCGTCCTGCCAAACTCAGAGATCAGTTCTGAATCTCCCACCTGGAAGTTTCTGCTTTCTCCAGAGGCATCCAAAGAGCTGGGCTTCCATCCCTAAGACACAGACAGTCCTGAGGGTGGAAAGAAGACTGCTCTGCACACAGGACCAGATACTCTTCCTGGAAAGCTATTCCAGCTTTCTTTCTTCAATTATAGGTGCAGTCTGTGTCTCTACAGAGGACATGCCACTGTCAGTATGCTCCATCCAGGCATGGCATTGTGCTGCAAGAACTGGAACATCATCCTAGTCCTGGTTTTAGGACTAATTAAGGAGCTGATCAATTACCACACTTTCTCCAAAGTGCCTGAAGCCTCCCTGGGTTCGGTGTCCTCTCTCCCTAGCACAAGCTCTGCCCCTTTCAGCATCACACCAACATGAACAACACCGAGCACAAGTGATAATCTGCACCCACCTATTCCAGACCCAGAACCTGCACTGGCAGAGACAACCCCAACACCCAGGTTGGCAATTTGGTGTGAACACTAACTCTGAGCCTGAGTATTCTGAGCAACCATTATGTTTTTGGAAAGATAAGAGTCTTCAAAGAGCCAGCTCCACCACAACCTGCCCCAAGCAGACATGTGCTTTTCCCTAGAAGATGGCATTGTGCCCAGACACCTCTGGTGGGCGCCCCAGGATGAGTGGCTCTTCCCAAGCTGTTCCCAGAGCACACCCAGGAGAGAGCATGTGGAGCACAGGGCACAGCCCCATCCAGACACGCACAGAGCCTAGTTTCACAGCCTGGTATCAACGGTCAGTGCAAGAGCAGCTCTCCAAAACCTGCTTCAAAGCTGGAGTCCAAGAGCACAAACCCCACACCACTCTGCAGAGCTCTCTCACAGGTACCAGGCACAGCATGGACCAAAACACAGAACACCACAGGCTCAGGAGCCATAAATTTAGCTTACAGAAGTTAGACACATGCCCTGATGAGTCTCTGCATAGATAACCACTGCTGTCAGCAGAAAATATACCGATGACTGAGTGCTGATAATCCAAACTTTATTGGCTGTACCCAAACCTCTTAGTAAGAAAGACTGAAGTAATCTAACTAACAGCATTCATGGGGTTTCATAATCTTATCTGTCCTTTCATTTACAATGCATATTTCCCCTACAGCCGCACAGCCCGTTGCCCCAAGGCACAATTAACTAAATTACAGCAGGGGGGAGACTGTCCATCTCTACTTTCAGAAAAGAGCGACTGGTGGAGAAACCTGCCAAAACCACCTTCCCCTCCACCCAGAAAGACCCCGAACGGAGACCCCGCGCGACAGCAAGAACAAACAGACCTCTCCTTGCCCCTCCGCACTCCTCGCAGCCTCCTGCTTTTTTGAGCAGAGCGGAGAAAAAAGAGAAGACAGATCCTTTTAACTAAAGAACAAGTACAGGGCCTGAATGTGTGAACTCAAGAAAGCCGGGGGGAGGGGAAGGCTACCCTTCCGTGGGGCCCTGCCCTTCCTGCGTGGCTGGGGAACAGCAGGCGGCCCCAGAGCTCGTCCTAGACCAGGCTGAGAGCAGCCCTCGCAGCCCCCTCGCTGCGCCCTGCCCCCCACCCGGAGGGGCAGCGGGACCCCCTCAGCGGGCAGAACGCCATAGGCCGTGCCCTCCACGCCGCGCCAGGCCCGCCCGTTCCTCCACCGCCACCGCCCTTTCCCACTCAGCGTCACCGGGTCGGGCTACCCCACCGCGGCTTAGCTCTCCTGAGGGGCGGCCTCAACCCCTCAGCCCACACCGTGCCCACAGCGGGGCGAGGNCCATCTCCCCTTCATCTCACACCCGCCCTGGGGCTCCAGGAGAGGCACCGGAACCTCCGCGACCCGCCGGTACCTGCCGCGGCCGCCCGCTCGCCGCCCGCCCGCCGGCCGCACACAGACAATATGGCGGAGGCACAAGGCTCGGCCTCCAGCCGCAGGGACCAGAGCGAGGCGCGCCGGAAGCGGAAACGCCGCAGCGCGCGCAGGCGCCTGCGCAAAGGAGGAGGGAATAGAGCAGCAAGGGATTATGGGAGCTGTAGTCCGCGGCGAGAATGGGACGGTCCCTGGGGCGTCTCGGGCCTTATCCCTGCTCCGCGCCTCGCTGTCGGGAAGCTCAGGTCCTAAGGCGAGGCAAAGCGGCAGGGCCTGCACCCAGCACGGCTAGCCCGTGTCGGCTTCCTCTCTCCCTGCGGTCCCGGCAGGACAAGTCCTAATCATACGCGGCGGCCGCACCCGGTCCTGAGCCTTCTCCTCCGCGGGGCTCCCGCCAACGGCAACCTCTCAGCGGCGGGGCTGTGCGCGGGGGCTGCCGCCAGGGGGCGACTGTGGCCTGTGGACTAAGGCCTGGGCCTACCCCAGACTGCTAGGCCCCGGGAGCAGGCCCAGCAGAGCTGGGGGACCGAGGTTCTGTGTCAGCCACAGTGTGGTCACTACGACTGGGGCAAGAACTGTCCTTTGCTGGGCACTGGCGAGGCCACAGCTCGAATCCTGGGTTGAGTTTTGGGCCCCTTACTCCAAGAAGGACATTCAGGTGCTGGATGGTGTCCAAAGAAGGGCAGCAAAGGTGGTGAAGGGTCTAGAGCACAAGGGTTGTGAGGAGCAGCTAAGGGAACTGGGGTTGGTTAGCCTGGAGAAAGGGAGGCTCAGTGGAGACCTTCTCACTGCAACTCCCTGAAAGGAGGTTGGAGCCAGGTGGGGATTGGTCCCTTCTCCCAAGGAACAAGTGACAGGATGAGAGGAAACAGCCTCAAGTTGTGCCAGGGGAAGTTTAGGTTGGCCATGAGGAACAATTCCTTCCCCAAAAGGGTTGTCAAGGCCTGGCCCAGGCTGCCCAGGGCAGTGATGGAGTCACCATCCCTGGAGAGGTTTCCAAGCCCTGGAGATGTGTTGCTGAGGGCCATGGTTTAGTGGTGACCTGGCCGTGCTGGTTAACAGTTGGACTCAATGATCTTGAAGGTCTTTTCCAACGAAAAGAATTCTATGATTCTCTCCCCAGGTCGTGTGGGTGCAGGGCCTGTGGTGGTGTGGATGTAAGCAGCTCTTCCCCAGGGCCTGCGGCAGTGCTGGTCCCAAAGCTGGGCTAATCCCTGAACTCCCCAGGACCCAGTGACCTTCACTCTCTCTCTTTCACATTTTTAGCCCTGATTTCCTGTCATGGAACCCAGGAGATCTGCTTTACCCCCAGAGCAAATCATCCACAGATCCCTCTACCATAGGCTGAGCCAAGGGAGGCCCTGGGGACATGGAAACACTCTGGGGCACAGTCTAACCCCTCTGAACTACGCCAAACCCCCCAGGCAGAGCAGGGTTCTGTGCCCTGGCTCATGGCACCCTCAGAGCATGGCTAGGCGGGGACATCCAGCCCTCGGCTGGTCACCACAGCTAGGCTCCGGCCAACCTGGAGCTGTGAGTCAGCCCAGAGGGGTGGAGTGTTTGCACTGAGCCTCATCCCTACCCCCTGGAGCCCCACGTGCCTGAAGCCCCCTGTCCTTCAGCACGTGGGTGTGTGGCACAAGCAGACAGGAGGCAGCTCAGCCTCCCCAGCGCTCCCCTCCCTCCCCCAGCCTCACGGAAAGTTGAGCATGGCCACACTTCACCCTGCTTCCCACCCAGAGTGGGAGTCACCCCCGTGGGAGGCTGCTGGCCTGAATCCCACAGCCCCTCACCCCAGCTCACTCCCATTAGGTAAAGGAGCAGCTCCTCTTGGCTGGGGTATCTCCCTCTTGTGCTTTCCTTGTATTGTACGGGCCTGGGTCATCGAGGAAATCTTACAGGTCCTTCTGCTGCCGAGTGGTCACGGGGGAAGCCCAGCCCCCTTCCCCCCATTGTCCGTATTCTCGCTCCGAGCCCCGGCCCCTAAAAATAGCTCTTTGTCAGGCGATTGTTCCGACACCTTCACGGCGGCATTGACGTGGGCCGGAGCGGGAGAGCGGTGGGGTAGGTGGAGGGGAAGGGCTGGAGGTGTCCCCTGAGACCTCTCCCGAGTATTTGCCACTGATAACAGCTCCTGTTGGGGGGAAATGGGCTCCCGGTGCGCGGCTGCGTGCCGAAGGCTTTCCCGTGCCGCCGCTGCCCACGGGTCACCTCTCCCCCACCTGTCCCAGCCCCTCTGCTAGCTCTGCCCCATACCCCGATTCTGGGGTCACCAAATGGGGGGACACCTCTGCCCAGGGCACACAGAGCCCTCACAAGCTTCTGCTTCAGACTCTGCAGGGTGGGGTCCAGCCCCACGCTCCCCAAATCAATACCCTGGGGTTCCCTGTGTGCCCCTGCCCTGCTCACACTGGTGGGGCCAGCGCAGGCAGGGGTCTGCTTTGGGGGGCAGTGGGGCTGCTGGTGGGTGGGAAGGGCCATGGCCCCCCATATCTGCTCAGAGGGGCCCCTGGCACCACACAGCCCTAGAGATACCCTGGGAGAGCCCACTCACTTGTCACCCCCTGCCACCCTGACCCCTGTCAGCTGGAGGTGGATGTCCCCCCAGGGCCCACTCCTGCCCAGCTACCCCAGCTGCAGGAACAGGATTTTATTTCCCATGAGCATGAGCAGGTCTGGATTAAAATAAACTCCTGGCCCAGATCCCTGTTCTGGTGCCACAGGAGATGTCTTGTTTGCCATGAGTGCTGCCCTTGGCCCTGCTGAGTGCCTGAGCCTCGACCCTCTGGGCTGTGTGTCCCCATGGTGGGGACATGCCTGTCCCCTGCCAGGTGCTCGGGGACATCTCCCTGTCCCAGCTGTGCCTGTTGATGTTGTCTGTTGGGGACACCGAGCCCACTCAAGAGCCATCCCCCAGGCTGGGCTGAGCCCCCTGGCGCTGCTGGCTGTGGGGTAGGGCATGGAGCCAGCCCCACTCTGATTACCCCCAGCGCTTTTTCCTTTTTCTTCCTTAATTTACTGAGTGCTATATCCAAATATTACAACTTCCCCTCCACGCTGCTGGTTACGCAGGCGGCTCCCGGCCGGGCATTGTCTTATTGTTTGCAGAGGGAAGCTCCAGCGGGAGATTAACCTGGTGTTCACCCCAAGCTGTGCCTTCACACCCTGTCCCTGCTGCGGTGCCTGTGTCCCCAGGGACCGTGCCCCGCACGGGGTCCTGCTGGGCAGGCAGCTCCAAGGGCTCTGGTGAACCCTCTGGAGACAGCCCTGCACTGCTGTCCTCTGCACCCATGGGACATATGGGACCTTACAGGGCTTGGGCTCTGCATCCCTCAGGGATGATACGAGGCTGTAGGGCCACTGCTAGCCCTAGCAGGGTAGTGAGGGGATGGTGGGTGTCCTGAGGGTCTCAAGAAAATCCTTTGCCCTGTTCCTTCCTCAGAGACCCTGTCAGGATGCTGGTGGGGTCAGTCTGGTCTGTGCCTGCTAATGTGGTGAGTCAGAGACTGACCAGCACCCCAGGCTGGGGGTGATCACACTGACCCCATCCCATCCCTTGTCTCAGTCCATGTCATCTATCCCATCCAATTCCAGTGTGCTCATCACACCATGGTTCACAGTGTGTCCATCCCATTCCACTTCCCTTCCTGGTCCTTCCCTCCACCCTGCTCTGGGTCCCAGAGCCCTGCCCCTCTTTCTTCTTGTCCTCCTGTCCTCTATCTCCTGTCCCCACCTGCTGCTGTGTAGCCCTTGGGTGTCACTCCACAGCCCTTTGCCCTGAGGTCCGACAAGGTGAGGGGTGACCTGTGGTGCTCAGCTGATCACTGCCACAGAGAAGGTTCCTTGGGCAGCAAGCAGCTGAGCTTTGCTCCAGTGATGGTGCAGGACACATTGGGGTCTTTGTCCTGAGCTTCTGCTCCAGGAGGAGCCTGGGGAGGGCAGCAGACAGCACCCAAAGGTGTTGCCAAGGAAAAAGCATGAGAAAGGCTGGATCCAGGTAATGAAACTTGCCTTGGGGCCCATATCGCTGCTGGCTCTGCTTGCCTGAGGCACAGCCTGGTCCCCCTGCCCCATCCCAGGCTCCATGGGTTGGGAGAAGAGCACTGCCCACTGCCCACATGCTCTAACACACCCTCCTGCCCTCCATCCTTCCACAGCATCATGGCCACACAGACCCTTCCGGGTCCCCACAAGACCACAGGTCCCTTTCCACCAGCCTTGGTGCAAAGCAGAGCTGGGGGGCTGTGGGGTCCTGGTCCCCCCCATCACTGAGGAGTGACCCCTGCCTGTGCTTCCAGCAGGTCCTGCCCAGCTGGACTCAGCCTGGTTCCTCTGACCAGCTCCTGGCATTGCTGGGCTCTGGCCACGGGTGCAGCTCTGCTGCATTCCAGCCTCTCTGGCCCAGCAAGGTTCAACTGTGGAGAGGCTGAAATATTTGGGAGGGGAATGGAGAAGGGAAAGGGAAAAAAGAGGAAAAAAAAAAAAAAAGAAAGAAAAATCTATAAAAAGAAAGTTTAAAAACACAAGTTAAAGAAAAAAATACCAGGCGAGGAGTGCAGCTGTGGTTCTGGTTCCAGTTCCCAGGTGATGTCAGGCCTGGAGCCTCTCCAGCCCTGGCCCCTCGGAGACAGTCTTGGTGGGTTCAGCACTGAGTGTTTTTCCTTCCTGAGACTCGGGGACACCTTCCTGTCTCAGAGAAAGCAGCCAAGAGCCTTTCCAAGGGTGTCTGCGCGCAGGAAGGGGAGAGGATGGGAGGGGAGTGAGGGAGGTGGTGTGGCTGGACTTGAGATGGGGCCACGGCAGCACCCATGGGTGATGGGCTGTGTGGGGCAAAGGGGCACCCAACTCCCACCATCCCAGCAGGCTCTGGTGCCTCTGAGTCACCATTTCTCTCTCTTGGTGCTGGGAGGGATTGGAATGTGCTGGGACCCTGTGAGCTTGGCATCAGCCCATGCTGGGACCTGTGGACTTGGCACTGGGATGTGCTGGGACATGCTGGAATCCACAGCCCCAGCACTTGGATTTACTGGGTGCATAGCTCCTGTGCTAGGATGTACTGGAAACCCGTGGCTGTTATGCTGGAGCTTGATGGGGACCCTAGTCCATGGCACTGGGACCTAATGGGTGCACAGCTCCTGCATTGGGAGCTTGCTGGGACTCTAGTTGCTGGCACTGGTATACACTGGGACCCACAAACTGGCAGCTGGGACACACTGGGATCCATTCACTCAGCCCTGGGACCTGCTGTGCCTCCAGCACTGAGACCACCAACCCTCACTGGCCCCCCTGGGAGGCTCTGGAGATGCTGCTTCAAGGGATTGGTTCCCTTTCATGTGCTGGGTGTCCCCCCCCTCACCACCCCTTCCCCCCAATAAACCTGGGGGCAGGGTTCTGTGTCCTGGGCTGCTTGGGGAATCTCACGGCTGTTTCTGGGGGTCTGGGACACATTAGCCACGCTGAGAACAAACCTCTCCCCCCAGCCGGGTCCCTGCCTGGGAGCAGCTCTCACAGCTGCACTGTGCTGTCAGCTCCATAAATCACACCCGGGGGGGGGTGGAGGTGGAGGGAGCTGGGGGCAGGCTTGCCTTGGCTGACCGGGAGGCCAAAAGGTGCTGCTGGTCTCCTACCTCCACCCCATCCGTGGGGGAGGCTTTGGTGGGACCCTGGGGCTCTTCCTCCTGCTCCCTGCTGGCTTTAGCACCCCAAGGAGATAGAGCAGTGCTGGCCCTGCAGCCCTTAGGGGTTCACCCCAGCAACCCCCAGCCACAGCTGCCTCCACTCTGGCCCTTGGGAGCCATGGGTCCCAGCACAGCACCTTTCCCAGGCTCAGTGTTCCCTGACGCCCAGCCCTCAGCCCCACGAGTCCCGGGAGAGGACCCAGCCTGGGAAGCCCCCGTGTCCCTGCCTGACCCCCCCAGAGGTGCTGCTGGCTGCAGCCCATACAGCCATGCACAGCCCTGCGTGGCTGGTGTGGCGGTGGTGGCAGCCATGGCACTGTGGCCATCATGGCAGTGGTGGCAGTCACAGTGGTGTGGACAGGGACAGTTGTGCTGGTGGCAGTCATGGTATTGGTGGCAGTCGCAGCACTGGTGGCAGTTGCAGTGCTGGAGTCAGTCATGGTGCTGGTGGCAGTCACAGTATTGGTGGAAGTCATGGTCATGGTGGCAGTCATGGTGGCAGTGACAGTTGTGACAGTCATAGATGATGTCCCAGGAGGAGGGAAAGGCACCAGAGCAGTAACACCAACCCCCACAGACCACCCAGGTGCTCACGGCTGTGGCACGGGGCTGGCAGCGCCGTCCCCATCCCGCTGCACGGCACAGCCCAGATGACACTGGGATTCCTGCAGCCCTTCCTGGGCCAAAGCTGCCAATAGGACCTGGGGACGTGGGAACGGCTTGTGCCTGCGGGGGTCTCACCCTACGTGGATCTCACTGGAGCCCACCCACGAGTGGAGTCCACCCATGGGCAGAGCCAAGACTGTCACACTGGCTCCAGTGGAACTAAGCAGATCTGGGGAGCTGGGGCCATCTTGGGGACCCCACGTGGTGGACCCCGCCTTGCCCCACACCAGGCCCATCAGAAAAATAAGGTTTATTTTCCAAGCGGCTGCAGGTGCACAACCAGTGCCCACGGGGCCCCGACACCGTTCCCCCCGGAGCGCCTTGACGCCGGCCGCACGCGGGCCCCTTCCAGTCCAGCCCTGGGGCATGGGGACCCCCTCCCTGGTTCCTGCCCCCCTCGTGGGTGGTCTCAGCCACGGGAGCATCCTCTTGCCCCACCACCAGCTCCGGGGCTGGTGTCCATACGGTCCCAGCCCGTGGCCCTGGGCTCGGCTGCTGCCCCCTCGGCCGGGCAGCTCCCTCCCTCCCCACTCCGGTCTCTGGGGCTGGCGTGCGCGGGCTGCGGCCGGTTCTTGCCGCTGTCTCAGGTGGGTGCTGCTGGACCCCAGCTCATCTCCGTGACACTCGCAGTGGGGTCACCCCACGAACCTTCAGGCAGTTGCCCCCGAGGTCCCTCCGGCCGCCCTGCAGAGAGAGGAGGAGTGAGCTGCAGGCACTGGTGGATACTGGAAGGCTTTTTTGGGTGGGGGGTTCACCACCACCCTATGCCAGCTCTACACAGAGGAGTTGCTCCAAAACAGCCAATGCCACCCTCCTGGGGTGGCTCAGTGCTGCCTGGAATGGACAGATAGATGAGACTGTGCCTGATGAGCGACTGGGTAGGCTACTGTGGGGTGGCTGCTGTGGGAGGGCCACCCATGGCTATGTCATCCTGCAGGGACGTGGCACCTGTGGCTGCTCAGCGCCACCATGCTCAGACCCATGGGCAGGGCTGTCACTGCCCTGAGACAGACCTACAGCCCTGGATAGACACATGGCACTGGAAAGGCACATGGCGTCAGGACAGATCCATGGACCACCATGGGGATGAGGAGGCTCAGCCGCACATCCCAGCACAACTTCTCAGCCCAGTACTATGCACTATAACCCAGCACAGACCAGCATGGCCCAGGTCTAGCCCAGAACAGCCCAGTGTAACCCAACAAGGCTGAGCAGAGCCCAGGACAGCCCAGTTTCAGTTCAACCCATTTCCAGCCTAGCACAGCCCAGCATGGCCCAGCCCATTTCCAGCCCTGGAGCCAGGATGTGCAGAGTTGGGTCCCAGCACAACTCCTGCCGTTGTCCTCAGTGTTCTGGGGGGCACAGGAGCTCGGGGGGGTGGGGGGGTGGATCAGCACTGTGTCAGCTCCTCAGCTCTAGCCCCTGGGGAGCAGCTCTCACAAGAACCAAAGCTGGGGGACCCCTGGGAAGGGCTGGGGATGCTGCAGAGTACAGCCAGGAATGAGGGGACAGGAGCAGTACGAGTGGTTAAAAATGGAGCAGCTTAAACAAAAAGAGCCCTGAGGGCCTGAGTGTGCCTCGTGGCCATGCTACTCAGGGTCACATATGGGACAGCTTGGGGTTCTTTTAGGGTCTCCTAGGTGCTGCTGGATGCACCACCATCCCCATGAGACCCCCAGGCTGTCCTTCATGCAACTGGATGGGTTGTGGGAAGCTGACAGCCCTTCACCCTGCATCCTGCATGGTCCATCCTGCAGCAGGGGCAGCAGGATGGGCTCACCATGGGAAAGGTGCCCCCAGAGCTGCAGGCTGCTGGGAAGGGAGATCAGGCAGGTCAGAGGTGCCCAGCTCAGCCTCCTGCCCTGGGTGAGAGCCCTTGAGTGAGGCCATGGGATGGGGAGCCCTGAGTGGCACCCTGTGCAGGGTGTCTGCTGTGCCCTGACCATTTCCATTGTGCCTGGGGCAGTGCCTGGGCTGGCAGGGTCAGGGATGGGGTTGAGGGCTGGAATGGGGTCACCCTTCAAGCTCTGAATTCCGCCCCTGGACTGAACAAGTGCCCCCAGCACTGGGGTGACTGTTTAACCCCCCGAGACCTCCCAGCCCGGATGGACGTGGGGGAGCAGCCCAGCCCTCTGACGTGAGCAGGAGCTGTGGGCGTGAGGCTACGAGCAGGATTTGGCCAGGAACAGCCAAAACCTCCAGTGGGGGCTTAAGCCAGAGCCTGTGGTTCTCAACGAGATGTGTCAAGCCTCCTGCCCCCTCAGACTCGGTAGGTACTGCTGCCCCTCATCCCACGGGGACATGCTGAGCCTCCTGCTCTGCTCAGCCCAGGGAACCCCATCCCATAGGGACATGCCGAGCCTCCTGCCCCTCTCAGCCCAGGGAACCCCATCCCAGAGGGACATGCCGAGCCTCCTGCCCCTCTCAGCCCAGGGAACCCCATCCCATCGCCCCTCGCTCACCCCTTTCCGCTGGTTGCTGAGGCAGAAGGTGCAGATGCTGCGGGGCTGCTTGCTGTCCAGGTCGCCCTTGGCACCGTAGATGGCACTGAAGCAGGGCTGCCCGTCCTCGCAGCCCTCGCCCAGCAGCAGCACGTTGGCCAGATGGGAGATGTAGCTGGAAGCCAGGCGGAGGGTCTCGATCTTGGACAGCTTCCGATCCACCGGCTCGGTGGGGATGAGGGTGCGCAGGGCGGTGAAGGCCGTGTTGACGCTCTGGGTCCGGTCCCGCTCCCTCGCGTTGGCCGCTTGCCTCTGCTTCACCATCACCATGGGCCCGGCTTTCCGCGGCAGCTTGCGGCGAGCCTCGGCGCCCTCGCAGCAGCCGAACGACTGATCCGACGTGTCGCTCTCGCTCCGGTTCTCCTCGTCCTCCGAGAGGATGCCGAGGTCAGGGTAGAGCACGCGGGCAGCCACGGGGCGCAGCATGGTGAAGGCCATGGCCGAGAGCCCGTCTGCGCCCCCAGCCCTTTTGGGGGAACCCCCCGGGCTGTGGGGAGCCTTCCCCCAGCCGACACGGCTGCGACGGACAGCTCCGGATGCCTTCTCGCTGCTGCTCCGCTCTGGCAGCCAAGCGGGGCCGGGACGACTGTCTGTGGGGGGAAATCGGGATTTATATGGCTGGGGAGGGGCTGGAGCTGGAGCCCACCCCTAGCCGGCCCCCAGAGCCGCCGGCCAGAGGCCAGCATCCTCGCCCCAGCCCACGGGAGCCAGAGCTGGCTCCGGCCACAAGCCTGGCCCTCCTCCGGCATGCTGGCCTGGCCGCAGGCACCTTGCACCCGGGGCCGGGCTCCAGGTGATGCCCATGGTGGTACCAGACCCTGGGGCAGTGCCACAGTGCCAGGGCAACCATATGTTGAGTGCTCCCTGTGCAGCAGCCCTTGGTCTGTGATGCCACAGGCGGTGTCATCCTATGGGAAGCGTGTCCCCAACCCCTGCCTGCCCGTCCCCTGCCAGCCCTGGGTCCCACACGGGATGGCACAGGGTGAAAGCAGGGCATGGCAGATGGGACGGGGCAGATACCCAGGCGAGAGTGGTACTGGTGCAGCCCCCAGAATGTTTCTCAGAGAGGATGTCAGTGGGAGACACGCTGCTCCCCAAAACCTGCCCTGCCCCACTGGGACATGATCTGTGCCCGGGAGGGTGCCCAGGGAGCCAGGGAGTGGAGAGGGCAGGATGCCACACTGGGATGCTCTTCTGCACTCTTCACCCCTCTGTCCCCAGGGCCTGGCACCCCATCTGCCCATCACAGGATGGCACAAGGGACATGATACGGGGCACAGGCAGCACCGCCAGGCAGCAGGAGCATTTCCTCCTGCCCGGGAGGAAGGTGTGTGCCGGCAGTGGAAAGACGGAGTCTTCCTGCAAGGGGAGAATATCCCAGAGAGGGTTTGGGGGGGGAACACCTGGTCCATGGTTGGCTCCCAGTCCTTCCTGGGCACTTGACACCACAGGCAATGGTTACCCTCTGCTCCTCCTCGCTGGGGAGGTTTGTGGGGGTCTTACTCTGCCTTCATCCCCCTGGCCCCGAGCCTGACACCCCCAAGAGTAGGCAAGGTTTGGCCAGCTGAGCCGAGCAGGCAGGAGGTTTCCTGCCTGCCTTCCTCCCCAGCCCACAGCCGAGCAGAGGTCGGTGGCTCAGTGATGCTCCGGGCACGGCAGGTCAAGCAGCAAAGGCAAATGAAAAGCAGGATGTAGTTCCCAGGGCGGCTTGTGGATGCAGCCCAAGGGCTTGGAGATCGCCACAATGCCAGCCTGTGCCAGCTGTGGTTCACACCTGGCCGGAACTCTGAAGCCGGAGGAGGATGCCGGGGGAAATCTCCAGTTAATGAGGCAAAAAGAGCCACCTCAGGAGTTTGCTAGGGGGTTGGAAAAGAGGCTGTAGAGCACAGGGGGCACTTTGCAAACCCCAGAGTGAGATAGCCAGTGGAGAGGCTTGGAGACCATGGGACAGGGTGGCATCGTGTCCTGCTATGCCTCATGACCAAAGCCACATGGCTGAGGGACTGGAGCTCATGGTGTGGCTTCTGGACTGGTGACTCCCCAGGACTCTCCCACTGTGTGCTGCCTGTTGCTGCTGGGACAGTGGCAGTGGTGGCTACTGGTTTGCCTCCCCCCCTGCCCCATCCCACCGACTACAAGCAAACGGCCCCTGTGCCCCCCGCGGGGTGCAAGCAGCCCCTCCCCGCCAGGACCCCCCCTGCTCTGTTTTCCTTCACCATTTGTCTGCCTGTGCAGAGCCTGTAAATCACACAGTAGGGGACAGAGGACCACGCCAGGGTCCAGAGGTCCTGCTGGGGCTGGGGCTGTGCCCAGTGTCCACACTGCCATGGAGATGTGTCCCTTGCCAGCTCCATCCCTTTGCTGGGCATCAATCCTTGCAAGGGACCCTGATCCTCTCCTGGCCCAGGCACAGACCAGGGGCTGATTCTACCCCTGCAGAAGTGCCCAGGGCAGAGCTAGGGGTGGGCAAGCCCTTGGCACAACAGGCAGTGAGCAGGCAGGTGCCTGCACAGAGAGGGGAACCCCCACTCTCACCCCACTTTCGCCCTGCTGTCCTGCTGGGCTAGGGCTGGGGGGTCAAAGCAGCCCCCAACCCTGACAGGCAGCAAGATGGATAGCAGGGGCTGTGTACTCAGCTGTGGACACCCCACACATGGCCACCAGCTGACAGGGATGGGCTAGGGGGGAGAGCACAGCCCTGGGGCCCAGCCGAGCTGCCCTGGGGTGTTTCTGGGGGCCACAGTCACACGTGGGGTGCTGGTGACCTGTGCTGCTCTGCTGGAGGATAGGACAAGTGGGGACATGGGCAGGGAAGGAGCAGATGGCTTTGGAGGTGGCTTGGTGTGAGGTGTGGGGTAGAGCATACATGTGCATGAAGGCATGTGCATGGGTGTGCATTGAGATGCATGTGCTGCTCTACATGTGTGTGTGTGTGTGCATCCACACCTGTGTGGTCATGTGTGTGTATAGATACATGTGAGGATGGAGATGTGTGTACGTGTGTACAGTCACACACACGTGTGTATGTCCACGTGCACACGAGTGTGTGCTGGTGCATGAGCACATCTGTGTGTGTCACCTGCACCCTGACTGCCACCACCTCCTGCTGCAGAGAGCTCCCCAGGCTGGCACACACGTGTGTGTGTGTGACCACCACCCTGCCAGGTCTGTCACATGGACAGACAGACGGACGGGAGGAGCCATCAGTCCTGGCCAGGAGAGAGATGGGAGCCATGGGAAGCAGCAAATGCTGCCGGCTCCTGCCTGTCCAGCTGCCTGCAGAAACTGCTGCCCAGATGGCAGCAGTTGGGTTTTCCTGTGCTGCCCGTTGAGCGTGGGGGACAGGACGTGCAGCCCCGTGCCTGGACCCCACCCCCCCAGGAACCCCCAACACGGAGTGCCTCTGCTCTGACTCAGCCAAGGCTGCAGCATCACAAAGCTCCTGCCGGTGCCAGGACGTGGTTTGGCATCAGAGCTCTCCCAGCTGGTCCAGCCAAACAACTGGCCAGGGGCTGCTATCCTGCAGGGCAATGCCGGGTTGCACAGCTGTGGGCATGGAGGGTTGTGAATGCATGGTGGGCAGAGGGTGGATGGGACCCTGCGTGGGACATGTGTCACAAAGGGGATGTGGCCTGAGCATGGCATCACAGCCATGACCCCAGCCCAACCCATCAGGTACCCCCTAGGTGCAGGCTGGCCAGTATGGGACCATTGCTGCGCTCGGGGTGCTGGGCATTCTGAGGGCTGGGTCCTGTATCTGCTGGTGGGGAATTGCCCCCCGGCCCCCCGTGCTGGGGGGTGTTTATCTGTGAGGTGATACTTAAGTGTAAGAAAATAAACAGGGAGCAGATGGGCTGGGGGCCAGGGCAGCCCCCAGCCCCCGCGGGGTCGCTCCAGCCCTGCTGGGAAAACACTGCTGCCGGCGAAGCAAATGGATTCCAGACCTGTGGCAAGGCTGGAACATGTGGCTGCCAGGACACTGGGCCTGACCCTGCTGAGCCCCAGCAAAGCAGAGCTGGACTGACCTGACCTGTTCCATCTATCCCATCATATCCCATCCCTTCATACCCCAACCCCTCCTATTCATCCCATTCTATCCAATTCTGTCCCATCTCATCCCATCTCATTGTACCCTGTTTCACCATATCCCATCCCATTCCACACTGTCCCATCCCACTGACACCCTGAAGGCACCTCCTGGCCCTCCTCACCCACAGGTCCCACCAGTCCCAGCAGTGTTTGGGATCCAGGACTGGTTTCCTCTTCCCATGACTCCCTGATTTTGGGGCACTCCCCCACTGTAGGGAAGCTCCGAGCTCTGCCCTGTCCAGAGAACTGCATCATCTGAGCCCAGCCGCTTCCCACTGGGATATAGTCTTACCCCAGGGGTGACAGTCCCTGCTTGACAAAACAGGGAAACTGGCACTGGCAAATCTGGGAGCTCCCAGAGCCCCCCTGGGTGGGGAGGAACAGCAGGGTGGCTTCCAGGTACTGTGGAACCTTTTGGGGAGCTCTCCCCATGACAGCTGGTTCTGCGATTGGTCTTTGCTTGACCCCTAGGGTCAGACCTGTGGTGGGGTGTCCTGCTGGATCCCCAAGGCAGTGTGGGGAGCCCCAGACTCCCTCTTCTCTCCAGGCTGTACCTGTGGGCTGGGGCTGCTGGTCTGGAAGGCATTACACGCCTGTCCTGCAGGGAAGTCTGTCCCAGTTCCGGAGCTGGGACTGCCCCCC
>VWZX01004964.1:311762-413157 GCA_013399015.1 Galbula dea
CACGGACAATGGGGACACGCAGGGATGGAGGGGGGGGGGGACGACTGTGGGACACACGTCTGCCTCCCACCGCCTTTGTCTCCCTGCCGCCAGCCCCCAGGGCCTGCGAAGGATGGGGCTGTGGGGCGGGGGTCCCCATCCCTGTCCCTTGTCTCCATCTCCATCCCTGTGCCCTGCCTTCATCTCTGTCTTCTGTCCCTTATCTCCATCCCCATCCCCTTCCCTGTCCCTTATCTCCAACCCCATCCTTGTCCCTTGTCTCCATCCCCATCCCCGTGCCTTATCTCCATCCTCGTCCCTGTTTCTTGTCTCCATTCCCGTCCGTTTCTTGCCTCTTTCTCCTATCCCTGTCCTTGCTCCCTGTTCCTAACCCTTTTCCCTGTCCCCCTTCCTGTCCCTATTCCCTGTCCTCACCTTTGTCCCCTGCCCTTTCCACTGACCCTTTCTTGTGTCCCTTGTTCTCTGTCTGCATCCCTGTTCCCTGCCCTCATCCCCGTCCTGCCTCTGCCCTATCCCCATCACTGCCCAACTGTCCCTCTCCCCCTCCGTATTCCTCTTCTCTGTCCCTTTTCCCACCTTCTCTTTCTTTCCCATCTCACTCATCCCCGCCCGTGTCCCCAGGGTAGCTCCATGACCTTCGAAGCCCACAACAATAGCCTGGCTCGTGGCAGTGCATTGTTCCTCCCCGGAGCCCCCACTCCCTCCCTTCCCTTCGCCAGCGCTCCGCTGACACCCTCTCCGGAGCAGGATGAGGCCCTGGTCCTGCAGGCAGTCGGTGGCTCTGGGGCTGGCTCTGTGCTGGCCATGGGTTGGCAAGTGACACGGGGACCTGGCTGGCAGAGGGCACTGCTCTCCCCGAGCACTGTGCTGTGCTGAGAGCATTACAGCACTTAACTAAGTACAATCCTCATCTGTCACTGCAGGCAGAGTGCTGGCACGGCTGGAACAGGGCAGACCTGGGCACCTCTGGCCCTGGGAGGCACCAGCCCCATTGGTCCCAGGTGCATGGCATTGGGTCTGGGGACCAAAGGCAGCACCCCATGGTCAGGACCCTGTGCCTGTTGGCTCACAGCTGTGTCTGCTCCTTCAGCCTTCCTCAGAGCCAGCACTGAGGTCAGTGTGTCCCCTGCTCACTGCTCTTTGTGGCAACTGATAGCCCAGGGCATCCCACAGCATCCCAGAACATCCCACAGCCAAGGACATCCCAGTTTGCAGCATCCCACAGCCCAAGGGACCTCACAGCCCCCTCACAGCCTGCTGCAGGGTCTGGGGGTCCCTGGGCTGCTCCCCACATGGGCTGGGCGCTCGCCTCCCCCTCCCTCAGCGCTGGGCCAGGCAGGGCTTGCCGGCAGTGACACGAATCCCATCTGGCCCCGCAGCGCTGCCCTGACGTCAGGGCTCCGTCAAGTTCAAGGTCACCTCTCCCGGAGGACTGTGATCCCTGGAGGAGGGGGACACACATCTCCCACCGGGCTGCTCCCGGTGTGCTCTCTCCATGCACGGAGCTCCCGATCTCCACTCCCTGATTTATTTATCCCTGCCTGTGCTGCTTCTCTCCTTCAAGGCATGTTCACAGAACGGCAATTACTTACGCCCTAGTTGGGCCTTTCCTGCTGCCTACTGCCTGCCCATTGCCTGCCTGCTGCCCACCCACTGCCTGCAGCCTGCCCTCTCTCTGCCCATTGCCTGCTGCCTACCTGCTGCCTGCCCATTGCCCACTGCCTGCCCACTACCTGCCTGCTGCCTGCCCACTGCCCGCTGCCCTGGGATTTTGTCTTTCTCCGGGCTGTGGTGCAATAAGGGAGGTAATTAAGTGTAAAAGACAGGGGGAGGGCTGCTGGCGGAGGGGGGAACAGGAGCGGGCTCCTTTCAGAGGCAGGGGACTGAGATAATGTATGTTAATAACCTGCAATCAGTCCTGCCGAGCTGTGCTAATATTGCTGACTGCAGCGCCTGGCCCCCCCAAACCTGCCCCCGCTGCCGTGGGGAGGGAGGCGAGTGCCAGAAGAAAGGCTCAGCCTTTCTCCTCTGCTGCGCTCGGGATTGTGCCTTCCCGAGCAGCTGTATGGAAATAATTCCCATTGGAAGCGATTGTTTCTCCGGCAAAGAGGGAGGGGGGTGGTGGGCGAGGGTCTTGGGGGGCTCCCAAGGGCAGGAGCATTCTTTTAGAGGGCAGAGGGAGAAGGTCCCCACTTCAGCGCCTGCTCATGGGACGCATCCTGCTCCAAGAAGGAGATAAGGCACCCCATGGCGTCCCCACACCTCCTACTGGTCCTCAGCTGCCCTCTACCCCCATGGAGTTGGATCCTGGATGTGTGATGCTGTGGGGTCAGCCAGGAGCTGCCAGTGGACACCCTGTGGTGCCAGGGGGGATACCCTGTGGTGCCAAGGGGGATACCCCCTGCCCTCTCTCCTCAGCCAGAGAACCCCCACCAGTGCCACTGGCTCTGGGGGCTGCTGGCCATTAGGTATTCCAACCGCGTCCTTCCTGGAGGCTGCGGGGCCACAGCCGGAGCCCCGAAATGGCTCCAATCCGTGGCTTTGAGCAGATTGCCAGACAAAGGGCTGGGGACAAAGGCCTGACTGCCTCAAGGCCTAGGGATGGGGTGCAGGCACATGAGGGGCACTGGTGCCAGCCCAGCCTGGAAGGTATCGCTATCCCTGAACCCCTGTGCCTACCATGCCCTGGTGCCCACCCTGCCTGGCATGGCTGGGGTGCAGTTGGGTTACCAGATGGCGCAGCCCTGGCCCCCATCCAATGCCACCCCCTCAAAGAGTGCTGTGCCCAGGCATGGGGCTATGGTTGTGCTCCCTCTCCAGCTCTGCATCCCCAGCACTTCCCGGTTTGGGGTGCAGTGGGGCTGGGATGAGCTTCAGTGGAGCATAGGGCTGCAAGAAGGGAGAAGAAAACATGGATGGGGCCACAGCAGATGATGGCAAACACCAGGCAGGTCCCTCCAGTCCTACTGTGCCTCAGTTTCCCATGCTACTATTGAGGTCCTCGTGAAAGCCCCCACTCCATGTCCTTCCATGGTCCCTCTCCCCAGGTAGCCTTTTTCACCTCATCCTGCTCCAGATCCACCATCCTGGGGGCAGCTGCCACCTCTGCCACGGCATGGGGCTGGGACAACTGGTGGGTGCAGCGGGAGCCCTGCTCACCCATGGGGTCCCACAGGGGGCTTTGGGGGCACAGCGACAAAAGGCACCAGACCCCACCAGGGGAAGGGATGGGATGTGGCCGCAGCCAAGTGGTACCCAGACAAGAAGGGGCAGGCACTGGCACCATGCCCACTGACACAGGGGGCACGGGCAGCAGGGAGGCTGAGGTCTGGACAAACACCTTCTATTGCTTCGAACGCGATGGGGACAACTCGTGCCCAGGTTGGGGACAAAGCCACCAAGCCTGCAGAGCCCAACAGGGAGATGTGCCTGCAGCCCCCTGGTCCCAGCGCTGCTTCCTGGCCCCCAGTCCTCACTGGTTTTGGGGGTTCCTGCTGTCCAGGAGGGCTGTCCAGGGGTGCCCACCCCACTCACGCCGGGCACTGCAGGCTGCAGTAGTCAGCAGATTTGAAGAAGCCATAGACGTTGACGAGGGGGAACATGAGCAGGGCCCCCAGGAGGGAGCCCAGTTGCTCCAGTGCCCCGTACCACACCAGCGCGCTGTGGCTACAGCTCCGCAGGATCACACCAGCCATCACCTTCACGTAGGAGAGCGTCCCGGTGAAGAGCACCCAGGAGAGGATCTGCTGGTGCAGAGGAGGAGAGCGGTCAGCAGGGTCAGGGAGGATTCATCGTGGTGAGGCTAGAGCTGGGAGCCGCCTCAGAGACCTCCCTGGGTGAGAGGGACCCTGTGACTTACGATGGTGGCATCACCCCACTGGGACTGCTGGAGGAGTGGGCATGGACTCATCACCGCGATGGCCATGTTGTAGGCACCAAAGCCTGTCCCCGCCAAGGTGAGGGTGCCCAGCAGGGCCAGGGACCTGCAGGAGATACATGAGTGACACCAGAGAACACTGCCAACCTGTTCCCACCAAGGTGACAGAGCCCGGCAGGGTCAGGGACCTTGCAAGAGACATATGAGTGACACTGGGGAACGCTGCCACATCCCTGGTGAGAGACACAGACCAACAGTCTGATCAGCTCCATGCTGGCTCCATCCTCCTTTCCCAGGGTGCCTCTATGGTCAGGGCACAGGCACCCCACAGACCTTCTCCCACCCAGTGCCTTCTCCTCCCAACTCCATTGCAAAGTGGGCGACATTCTTGGGCCAGAAGCCCCCAGAGTGTACCCCAGTGCCCTGCTACCCACCTGTTGGGCAGGAACATGGCCACGATGCAGGCGAGGGGGTTGGCCATGGAGCTGAGCGTGGCTGCGAGGTGGTAGGCAGTGTTGCCGTAGGGCAAGCAGGAGTAGGACTGCACTGATGGCAGGACCCCATTCGTCAGAGAGGACACCCAAGCGATGAGGAGGTAAATGAAAGTGAATTCAGCCAAGGAGTAGGAGATCTTCTTTGGCAAGATGTCCCCAGGCCCCTTGGTATCCTTTGGGCATGGGCAGCCTTTGTTCAGCTGTGAGCCAGCTCCCTCATCAGGGATCTGGTCAAAGGAGCTCAGGATGATGCTGCTGGAAAAGAGTTTCTGCTGGGAAAGCTCCCATACTTTGGGCTGCCTGGTGAGGAAGAAGAAGGCCAGCAAGCAGGCCAGCATCATTACAGTCATGAGGAGGAAGAAGAAGAGAGGAGAGAAGTTGGCTGGCAGGTAGCGGGCCTCCAGCTGGGAGATGGTGCTCTCCATGGTCTTGTTGCCAGTGGTGATGTTGACTGTGTGGGTGAGGTTGACACAGGTGGAGATGCCAGAGCCCTGGCCCAGGGCTATGAAAGCAGGGATGAGCCCACTGAGCCCTTCGCCTATGAAGAAGGTGGTCACGTACTGGGGCTGCAGCTGCATCATGAATGGCAGGAAGGTGACGGAGGAGGTGCAGTCCACCAGGGCGAGGAAGAAGGTGAGGATCAGGAAAGCAGTGCTGTGGGTCCTCCCAGTAATGGAGGATGTGTAGTTCCAGAAAAAGGCCAGGAGCAAGCAGGCCACAACACCCACGGACACGATCACATAGATGACAGCCACTTCCTTCAGCAAGCCAGGCCGAAAGCGGTGCATGAGGGTGACGAAGAGTGGCCCTACATTGGCCATCTGGATGATGATGGTGATGTAGGAGGGTAAGTCCCATTGCTCCGGCAGCACTGTCACCAGCAAGGGCAGCTCAACCCACAGCCCATTGATGGCCACCCAGGAGCCCATGCCGAAGGCACAGGCGAGGAGATGGGTGAGCAGCACCATGGCTCAGGGCTGGCAGCCCAGGCCCAAGGGTGATGCTGCTGTGCTGTGGGGAAAGGCTTTGATAAGTGGTGAGGTGAGACCTGACCCCTCCTAGACCCCAACCTTGATATCCTGTGACTGCTGCCTGTGTTCCCACAGAAGAGAAGCAAGGCCCCCCCCCCCCCCTGTCATGTCACGGCTCCCTTTGCCCTCTACAAGCCCTGAGGACTCCCCTGCTCCCCATGGCCCTCCTGCACGGGGTGTGGGACCTGCTCAGATTTGCCTGGACTACATCCCGGAGAGCTGGGGCTCAGAAGGACAAGACAGAGCTGGGCGAGCACCCGGAAGGGCATTGAACCTGCCCCACCTGATGGTGCAGCACGGCACAGCCTGGCACGGGGTGAAGATGGCTCTCACCTGGGGTCTGAGAGGTCAGGACAGCTGCTCTGCCGGGAATGGAGCCTCGTACCTCCCGAACCTCCCACCGCACCCCCAGCCAAGCAGCACCCGTCTCCTCCCACGCGTCCCTTCTGATCCCAGCAGGCTCCAGGGAGAAGGACCCCACCTGCAAACCGGTTTTGGCTCATTCCACTTTGCTGAGTCAGCTGGGACCCTGCCCATCGCAGACACCAGCTCCCGTCCCTCTCCCAGGAAACGTGACCCTCACTGCCCAGGTCCTCGGGTCCCCACCTCCCCGCAACCAAGCCGAGCTGGCTCCAGCCCTGGCTCGCAAGGCGCTGAGCTCGGCAGAGGAAACTCACGTTTCCCAGGGCTGAGCTAGGCGGGTGCAAGCACCCACCCATAGCTCCAACCCCGCGTCAGGGATTCCGGTACGGAGCAGGAACCGGGAAGGAAGCAGGTTCCCGGTTTAACCGGTCTCACGACAGTCTCCCGGGGGGAACTCACTGCGCTTTGGGGAACCGGCAGCGGCACGCGGGCGAGAGCCAGTCCGGGCTGCCGGGACAGTGACGTGAGGCGAAAGCGTCACCACCTCCGGATGCAGACGGGTAACGGCCTGGCCCCGCTCTGATCCTCGTCCTGCTCTCTGCTGGCAGAGCCTCTGGCTCAGGGCGACTTCTAACCAGGTGCTCAGTGGTGGGGTCCAAAGCTGCTTTTCAGAGCTCCCGTCCTGAGTGGGGAGGTCCCAGCAGGTCCTGGGGTGACAGACGAGCCGCGGGGTTGGTTGGCTGCAGGCACAGGGTGTGATGAGATAAAAGCGATAAGGAAGCTGTAAGGAAAAGCTTTGAAGTCCGTGGAGGGATGAGCTGGAGGTGCCACTCCCGAGGGGACCCTTGTGGCCATAGGGACATGCGCTCGGGCAACAGCAGGATCATCTCCGGTCCCAAATGTCCCTCCCTGCGGAGTCGGGTAGGGGGTGGGGTTAGCCTGGGCATAGCCAGAGGGGTTAGGGGTACAGGACCCCCCTGTTCCTCCCTTCCCTCCTGGTGGGTCCCTGTTATTTGCTGGGTGGGCACAGGGCTGGCCACGGGGTCACACTCCTCTCTCCTCACCACTGATCCCCTCTGATCCCACGCAGCCTGACCCTGGGAGTCCTTCAGCTGCAAACTCCATCTCGGTGGCTGAAGTCCAACTGTGTCACCTCCAGCCACCTACTGCCCTCTCCTTGTCCTGTCCCTGGGAGCTCCCCCCGCCTGCCCTGGGTCCCCACATACCGCCAGTGCCAGGGACAGCCTCATGCCTGCTGCCTGCCCGGTCGTGGCACCACGGTGCTGGTGGCCATGGCACCGGGTGCTTGTCACAGCTTCGTCACTGGCTGAGGGCCAAGGGATTATTCTCGGTGGTGACCTGGACTTTGCCCTTGTCCCTGGATGAACTGCATCCCACCTACTTCAGACTGCTGTTTTGCAGGTGTGAAAGTCACCCCGTAACGGTGCCTGTCCTCACCGAGGATCTCTGCAGGGTCACTGGCTGGGATGGGGCCCTTGGGGACTCTCGAACGTTCTGGCTGTCTCACCTCAGATGAACTACAGGGCTAGGCACCTCTGACCATGGAGTCGGTGAGACAGGACCAGGAGATGAGCAGAGCTGTGAGCCACTTTCACTAGCTGGGAGGTGACACGGGTAAGGGGACAGAGGCCAAGCCAGTTCCAGCAGCACTACTCCCCCATCCCATCCCAGCACCCACCATCCCGGGATATCTCATGGCTCTTCCCCCAGCACCCACCGGGTGTCGCTGGGAGAGCAGGCTCCAGCCTTTGGAAACCTGGAGATGCCTTCTCCAGAGGCTTGCCTGTCCTTGCCTGTGCCCTGTCCCCTGGGGGGCTGCAGTTGGCCTCTCCACCCTGACCTGCTTCTGGCTCCATCCCTGCCCTGCCCACGGGGTTACAGCAGGGACAAAGATGTCTCTGTGCCCCCCTGGGCTGGACGCCCATGCTGGGAGGATGGTTTGAGGTGCTGCTATGGTTCAACCCCAGCAGGCAGCTCAGCACTCCCCAGCCCCAGTGGAATGAGGAGAGAAGGGGAAAGGTAAAAGGGAGAAAACTGCTGAGTCGAGATAAAGACCATATGATAGGGAGAGGAAAAGCCATGTGCTTTATCAGGCATGGCCACTGCTGGCCATGACTGGTGGGTGTCTGACCATCCCTGGGACAACAGGGTCCAGCATGCCCAATGGTGTCTCAGAAGGCAAATGGTATCACTCAGAATGTCCTCTTTTTCCTCTGAGCAGGATGCCCTGTTTATGGGATATCCCCTGGTCAGTGAGGTCCCACCTGTGTGCCCTCCCAGCTCTTTGTGCACCCCCAGCCTGCTCACTGGTGGTGGTGTGAGGAGCATAAAAGGCCTTGATGCTGCATCAACACTGCTCAGTGATAACAGAAACATCCCTGTATTGTCAACACTGTTTCCAGCACAGATCCCAAACAGTCTCATACCAGCTCCTGTGGAGAAAATTAACTCTGTCCCAGCCCAAACCAACAGAGGTGTCCAAGATGTGAGGGGCTCTAGGGCAGCTGAGGTGTTTGTGCATGCAAGGGGATGTGGAGGGGACAATGATTGTCCTGTGGTTCATTTGACAGCACAAAGGAATATCGTGGCCAGGAGCAAGACCCTTCCCAAGGGCAAATGGCCACAGTTCAGGGGTGGGGAGCCCGGGGGGGTCCTTGTTGTGGGACCCCCATGCTGTTTCGTTACGCTCCTCACCCAAATCTGCCCGACACGTGCTGCCTGCCCTGCCTGCACAGCATGAGATGGCTGAACCTCCTCCACCCCCTCCCTGCTCTGCAGCTGAGCCCCCAGCCCCTGGCCCCTCGCTCCTCCACACCCCTGGCATATGCGAGTGAAGGGTCTTGGGCAGATGGCAACATTTGGTAGCCGAGTGGTCCCCAGCTGCAGGACTTCGCCAGGCTCCAGTGACCTGCTGGCTTGCTGGGAAGCCCCCTCCTCACCCAGACAGGGCTGGGGACCTGTCCCCATCACAGCCAGAGCAGGACAGGGTCCAGGGGTGGGGATGCTGCCTGTGCCATGGAGACAGCTGGATAGTGTGAGGGCACAGGGAGGATCTGCAGCTCAGGAGAGCAGGAATCCAGTGCTCAGCCCCATCAAGAGCCATCCCTTAATATTTGCTTTCAGCTGAGGGTGGTGGGAGTGGTCTTCTCAGGGAGGGTAAGGCTGCTGCTCCATTGCTGGGGGACAAGGGGTACCTCTGTTACCCCAGAGACCCCCAACTACACCAGGCGAGGGGGTATGACCTGCAGACTTGGGTATGGGGACCCACTGGCAGGTCACCGCTCTTGTGGCTCCATTTGCATTCCATTTCCATGTGAAAGGAGCAGGTCAAGTTGAAAGTTGAAAGGCTGATGGGGGGCAGCCGGGAAGGGGCCGCAGCCAGAGGTGACACCCCGACAAAAGGGCTGGATCCCCAGGGCCCAGTGCTCGCCTGTCCACGGGCTGCAGCTCTGGCCCCGCCGACAGCCACCATCTGTGGGTCTGTGCTGCCTTACGCCACTGCCACCGGGCAGACAAAGGCCTCACAGCCGGCATGTCCCCATCTGTCACCTCCCCAGCTCCTAGCCCTGAGCTGCTTCCCGAGGAGATGTGTGAGAAGAACCGGGTGTAGGCAGCATCCTTCTCTCTGCCTGTGGGCAGTGGGGAGCAAAGTGATGCTGAGCCCCAGCGAGAGCTTCCCCACTTATGTCCCCAAGTGCCTTGGGAAGCTGTACCCACCCTGCAGAGCAGCTCTGCAGAGCCCACAGCCAGGGAGGCTGGGGCAGGAGCAGGTAGTGGCTTGCACTGGCTAAGGGCATGTGGCTCAGGGGTGATTTCCCCTCTGCAAAGCCTTGGCGTGGCAAGGGGCTGTAATTAAATATCAGAAATTAGCACTCACCAAGATGAGGAGGTTGGGAGGGTCCCAACCTGCTCCAAGGGTACTTCTGCCTGCGGCTGCCCTGACGAACCCTGACCTCGCTGCTCCTGGGCACCCACTGCAGCCTCCACCCAGCACTCCCAGGGAGGATTTGGCCTCTGAGCACATTTTTTGCTCCTTGGTAGCTGTATTTAGCTCCTAGGAGGTCCTTGAAGCAGCATAAGGGAGGGTCCAGCCCTAAGCGTTCGTGGGAGGTGAGAGCAGACCTTCCTGTCTCTCCAACACTCAAACCCCATTCACTTGCCCCATCTCCTGTCCCTGGGGCAGTGGCTGAAGTGATGAGCAGGGTGCTGAGGGAGCACTACCATGGCAGGATGCCCTCCTGAAACCAGTCCCGGGATGCTCCCAGGAAGGGTGAGGCTCTGGGGTGCTGCTTGGCTCCTGGAGCACCCCGACATGCCCAGGCAACTTCTTGCACCCCGCGCAGGCTCCGTGGCATGCCTGTAGCCCATGACGTCCTCATCCAGCCCGTGGTGCCCAGCCAGGCAGGTGCCCGCAGGCTCTGCCCTCTCCCGTTGCACCAGGCAGTGTTTTTCCAGCCGAGCTCGTTGTGCGGATCCACCTTGGCTGTTGCCCAGACTCAGGGCAGCCCTTCAGCACCCTGACAGCTCTTCTCCGTGTGCTTTGCTCTGCTCTCCTCCCACCCCCAGTTCCTTGTCTCGCTTCCAAGAGTGGTTTGAAAAATGCGTGTAACCGAGCTCTGAGCTGTGTGGGCCAAAGGCTTGGTCCTGACAATGCAGAGCAGGTTCACGCTGCCAGAGATACCCGTACCACAGGGCAGGCAGTCCCCAGAGCTACCTCGGGGCTGGGTACAGGCCAGCAGGTCCCTATACCTGCAGGCTTGGTGACATTGCTCTGGTCTGTCACCTTCCTTTGTGCTACCTGGGTGATTCCGTTGCATTTTGGAGATGATTGCAGACAGCTGGTGCCAGTGCATGGGAAAACAAGGAGAGTTTTCCAAACCGGAGCAGTCCACAACAGCAGCATGTGGTGAGCTGGGTGGCAGCTCCCTGCCCTTGGCAAGGCTGGGGATTGTCTCCTGTCCCTGAAGCCCTGGCTGACCATCACGACCCTCTACCCCCAGTGGGCAGGAGATGTCCAGAGGTCTTTTGGCTTTGACAGCGTGAGCACCTCAGGTAGTGCATCCTCACCGTGGGCTGAACCGGCCCCCGGGGACGTCACCGGCTACAGTCATGCTGCGTGACGCAGCCTGGCATGGAGGAATGCCCCACGGTGTTAATGCCTTGTGAGTGCTGAGCTGAGGGCGTCCTCACCCTGTGCTGACTCAGTGGGAGCTGCCACGGCACGGAGAGACTTCATCACCCCAGCAGCCACCATCTGTGGGGGCAGGGGGAAGACGTGGCTGAGGACACCCCCGGGACAAGCTCAAGGAGAAGCAGCGTGTGGCTGAGCCGTGCCAAGGAAGCTCTCACATCGCAGGGCTGATCCAGGTAGGTCGTAGAGGTGGTGCCAATCCCATGCCAGTTCTGTGCCAGCAACGTGGGGCTGGGTGACCTGGTGAAGTGAGGCACAACCGCTCACTTCCTGGCATGGGGCTCTGGGCAGGAGGTGATCTGGTGTGCCAGGTGAGCCCAGCTGGGCTTCCCACCCCAGGAGGGAGAGGAACTGGGTGGGCATTGCCTGGCATGCGCAGGGCTGCCAGCCCTGGCACGTGGATCCTCGTGCTGTGGCCAGGCTTGGGGCATGGGACAATGTCACTGTGTTTTGGGGCTGTTCGGAGGGTGCCTGAGCTTGGCTCAGCATGGCCGTGCCAGGGCAGGCAGCTCAGTGCCACAGGAATGCAGAGCAGCAGGTTGTGCCTAGCCAGGCTGTTCTTGATGGCCACATGTGGCTGTGCTGGGGGACCCTGTGTTCTTGTCCCTGCACCCCAACAGCCATTTCCTTCATGACTTGTCTCTAAGGATGAGCCTCTGACACAGAACAAAGCTCCAGAGCCTGATGTGGGAATGTGTCCTTGTTGGGGAGAGGGCAGGTTTGCACCCCTGTACCCCTGTGCACTGGATCTGGGGAGCACTCCCTAAGCCTGGCACAGGTATAAGAGCAGCAGACTTGTTTGTTGGCAGGGTTCTGCTGTGGGACAGGGGGTCTAGGCAGTGCTGAACCCAAAGGGTGCTGCCACATAGACACCTGACTGGCAGCCAGTGCTCCTCACCACCCTCTGTCTTGGTCTGTCTATGTATTTGTGCAGCACCCAGCACATCCCAGCCCTGCTTCACACGGTGGCTGTAAGCATGGCTTCAGGGAGGGTCCTGCCAGCCCTGCCTGTCCCTCTTCTTGCCCAGCAAGGACATCAGTGTCTGGCTCTGTCCCCAGGTCTCCCCCACACTGGGCTGCTCGTAGAGGGATTCAGAAAGCCACCCCCAAGTGAGGAGCCAGGGGGATCTCTGCTGGCTCTGGGACCGTCCCCAGCTGTCCCCACGCCTGGCTGCCCCCCCCGCCCCGACACTTTCCAGGTCAGAAGGCAGCATGTTCTCCCCAGGCAAAGGATGGGGACAGGGACAGCCAGTTTCCCTGAGGCCATTCACCCGTCACAGCACATCAGGCAGATGCACCGTGTGCTGTGGGGGTTGCTGCTGTGCAGGGACCCCACTGGTTTACTGATTCCAGGGGGCTGGGGACCCTGCTGGGTAGAGGTGAAGGGGGCTGAGGACCCCCTTGGGTACATATTCACAGATGGGCTTGCAGAAGTTGCAGCCGTGGCTTGGCATGGCCGAGGGACGGAGCTGTGAGTGCCAAGGTTGGGTCCTGCTGCCTGCAGCCAGTGCTGGGACGGCTGCTGGGTGGCGCCCAGGAAGTTGTTCAGGCAGTGCAGGAAGGAGCCGGGCCACGGCACGCTGATCCCCACCGTGCTCAGCACTGTACCTGGTGAGTGCCAGGGCTTGCTGTTACCTGCCCAGGGCTCTCCTGTGCCCGAGGTGGGGACACCCAGGGGGGTTCTCAGAGCAGCCTGGGAATGTGGATTAAGGGGGGACAGGTCTGACCCTATGTGTCCCCCTGTGCATCCCACCACTGCCTGAACTCCTCTGGGTGTTGAGACCCCTCTGGCTGTGCCCACTCCTGGGCAAGGCTGTTAGGGGCAGGGGGGGTGCACGAGGGTGCAGGGCTGGTTTGACCCCCTCCCCCATCATGGGCAGGTCAGTGTCTCTGCGACCGTTGGGGAAGGTGATCGTGTTTGTTGGGGTTGGCAGGGGCCCAAGGATATGGGGTGTATGAGGTCTCAGCAGAGCTCCTGGCACATCTTGGTCGGGAAAGCACGAGTAGAAACCCCCACTGGTGCTTTCCGAGGGGCTCCAGAGTGGGAGTGAGGAGCCTGAGAGCAGTCTCAGAGCCTGTGAAGGGGCTGAGAGATGAGGCAGAGACAGGGAGAACCTGAATCCACCAGCCTGGCAGAGTAGTGAGTGAGTGGAGTGGAGGATGCACCCCTGGGCATGGGAGATACACCTCTAGGAGTGGGTGATACACACTTGAATGCAGGAAATGGACTCCTGGGAGCAAGTAATGCATGCTTTAGGTGTGGGCATTCCTGGGTCTAGGTGATGCACCCCTTGGTGTGGGCAATGCACACTTGGGCATGGGTGATGCACCCCTGGGTGCAGCTAAAGCACTCCTGTGCACAGGCGATGTGGGCAGAGCATTGGCAAGGGTCTGCCAGGCCACAGCCACCCCTCTCCACCCTGTCCTCAGACCCCGGGGTGCCCCTCACTGAGGCTGGGGTGTCCTTCCCGGAGGCCCCATTGGCCCGAGTGCAGTTTGAAGCAGGCTTGCTCTGCGGATTGGCTGGAGAACGTTTCGTGGAGGCTTCGGCAGCGAGCGGAGGCGTGGTCCTTGCCTTCAAATAGGAAACCCGGCGTAGCTGGAGCAGCTAGTGCGGCGCTGCACAGCACCGTGCAGCCTTTGTCTGCCGGGAAGGCCGTGGCGCGGGCAGGGGGTCAGGCAGGCAGGCAGGCAGGCAGCCATCAATCATCCCTCACTCCCACCCTTCTTCTCAGCCGACGACGTGCCAGCCCCTCACGGCCTTCCCCTCGCCGCCTGCCCCTCACCGCCCGTGACGGTCGCCCACCCAGTGCCCTGGTGCCAGCGCAGAGGATGCCGGTCGAGGCGCTTCAAGCCGGTGATGCCATGAAGGGGGTGATGGTGACGGCACCCTTCACTTCAGCCATGCCCATCCGCATCCTTCGCAAGGGCCCCGCATATTTCCGCCGGCGAGCCGAACCGGGTGCTGGGAAGCCCAGCGCGGTGGAGAGGCTGGAGGCCGACAAGGCCAAGTATGTGAAGAGCCAGCGGGTTGCCAGCACCAAGCAGGAGCCTGTGAAGCCGCCACTGCTCAAGCAGCCTCTCCTCACCCCGGGGGTACGCCGGGCTGCGCTCACCCCTAGCCGCAGGGCAACCCCAGGGCCACGGCGCACCGAGGCTGGTGGCCCGAAGACCTCTCTTGACCTGGAGATCCTCAACAACCTCATCAACCTCTGCGACAGCCCTTTCCCCAAGGCGGAGAGCCCGCTGGGCCGGGAGTGCAAGTGGAGGGTGGAGGTGCCAGCCGCAAGGGGCAATGGGGCGGAGGATGCTGGGAAGCCATCAGAGAGCCCCACCAGTGCCAAGCCCCTCGGCAGCGTGGCTGTGCGGAGGGTGGACGTCCATCCCTGCGGAGCTCCACGGGTCCAGGTGACACCGGTGCCCACATCCCCCATCCCAGGTGGGCTGGTGGTGACCCCTGCACGGAGCTCACTCTCCCGCCCTGAGAGCACCCGGCGACAGCCCTTGCTGCACCGCTCCAAGTCGGACCTGAGCGATCGGCTCTCGCGGGCCACCGCTGACCTGGAACGCTTCTTCAACTACTGCGGCCTCGACCCCGAAGACGTGCAGGACATGGGGGCTGAGCGCTTTGCCCGTGCCAGCTCTGACATCGTGTCCCTCAAGTTTCACAGCGTGAGCACAGCCAGCTCAGAGGGTGGCCGCTCACCGGGCAGCGCTGCCACACCGGAGGGACAGCCAACAGAGAGGGTCCCCTACGGCATCTCCGTCATCGAGCGCAATGCCCGTGTCATCAAGTGGCTGTATGGGCTGCGCCAGGCCAGGCAGTCCCAGCAGGTCTCTGATGTGTAGCATTGCCATGCTGGCAGTGGGCACTAAGGATGAGTTGCTGGTGAGCAGGAGATGCTGGATGGGGCAAGGACTTCTTGGCAGTGACAAGATCCTCAAACTCACTCCCAGTTTGCTTACCTGTCCCATGGTGGCACCGGCAGAGCCTCAGCATGGTGGCTTGGCATCCTTCCCACCAGCTCTGGCTCCCTGAGACTCCTGCACTGGCACTGGAGAGCCAGCTCCCCATGGGGGGGGGAGAGGACACACATGTCCCTGGGTGTGTGACCTGTTCCCCCTACACAGAGCAGGGACGCAGTCCTGGGGAAGGAGCTGCCCTCCTGCAGCCACCACTGAGGGGGGACACCATATCCTGGTGGCCCCCATCTTAATGCTAAAGATGAACGTGGGTGCTCTGTGGGTTGGGGGAGGCAAACCTGACCACCTACTTTGAGCAGCCCAGGGCCGTGTGTGTGTGCGTGTGTATGTGTGTGTGTGTGTGTGTGTGAGTGCTCGTGTCCCCTCCCGAGTGCCAGCACAGCCCTGGGCACGCTGCACCCTGGTATTTATGAAGACAACAGTTTCTGGTCTTTTTCTCATTTCTACTGTTTCTCCTGATGTTTTATCTGTAAATAATAATAATAATAATAATACCACCGCAGTTTTATTTAATCTGTGTTCTCTGGGGGCTGTGTGTGTTGTCCTCTCGAGGCAGTAGAGGTCAGGATGGGGCAGGGACCCCCGGGTTGCTCAGCAGAGACTGGCAGTGCCGAGCGATGGGTGCTGTGCCGTGGTGTGCCAGTGCAGGGCCCGGCAGGCACGGTGAGGCTGGCAGTTTCTTCTGGCAGGTCCCAGCACAACCCTGGCTGGTTGGATTCATTCCCCTCTGTGCCGCAGCCAGCACCGTGCCGACCCCGCAGCCTCACCTTGCTCCGGTAAAGCACTGCTGAGCTTGGCCAAATCCCTGCTCCTCTGGGATGATGAGATGGGGGCAGCGATAGCAGAGACCTCCCAGGAGGGTGAGGATGAAAGTCAGTGCAGTGAGGCTTTGAAGATGAAAAGCATCAGTGAGTTATCCTCAGGCAGCGTCTCACAGCACCGCGGTCCCCCTGGCACTGCCGGTGCTGCCTGCGCCGGTGAGGTCCCACAGCTCTGTGCCATGCAGCTGTATCCCGGTGGCTGCTAGGGGAGGTGACACCGAAGCCACCAACACCTGCTTGCAGGGAAGGACCAAGCCTCGACAGCGACCCTGCTGCTGCCTCTCTCCAGCTCCAGCCACGGTGGTTGAACCGTGGCACAAACGGCTGCAGACGTGCCAGGAGCCAGCCCGTCCGGTGTGGGTATGGCTCAGCAAATGCGATGCGCATGGTGGTGGTGCCAGGCTGGTGACAAGGTTCAAACACCCACCCAGGCTGCAGTTCTCGTTTTTGAAGGGATCAGAGCTACTTCCACCCTGTCCTACCCCAGACAACACTTCCCCCCAGCTCAGCCCCAACTCCCACGATGGCTCCCCTTGCCCGAGACTTCCACCCAGCTCTCAGGGTCCCCAAAAAAGGCCTCATGGGGTTGAATCTTTTCCCAGCCCAGCTCCTGCACTGTGCATGTCTGCACAAGGTACAGGATCCACCCAGCTCCTGCTGGGGTACGGGTGGGTCTGGCTGCCCAGGACACGGTGGGCAGGATGTGGTGGGCAGGATGGCCCATGAGTCAGGCTGACAAACTGGGTTGGGGAGGAAGCACACACCCAAGGGATCCCTAATGATAGCATGTGGGGTGCTGGGTGCCTCCCTGAGGATCTGGAAACCAGAAGGTGACAGGGACCCTGGGGACCTGCTCAGGAACAGGCTTTGCCCTCAGGGAAAGCTCTACAGGAGCTGGATCCCTGCAGGTGTCTGGACCTGGCTGTGCTGCTGGATTCCTCAGCCTGGCGTGGCCAAGGCTTGGGCTAAATTTAGTGCTATTGCCAAGGAGGGGGTGGGGACTCTCATCACACCCCCCCTCCGCCCCCGCAGGGCAGGGGCTGAGCAGCTGGTGTGTCCCTTGGCTTGGTCCTGGAGTCCTGTGAGCTGCATGGCTGGGACCTGCTGTGGCCATGCAAAGCCTTGTGTGCTCCTGTGTGTGTGTCCAAGTGTGCAGCCATGAGTTCATGTCCTTGTGTGCATGTGTGTCCAAGTGTGCATGTGTGTCTGTGTGTGTGCATGCCCATGTGCTCGTGTGTCCACCTGTACATGTATGGTTGTGTACATGCATAGCCATGTTTGTGTGTGCACGAGGGTCTGTGTGCACGTGTCTATGAGTGCATGTCCATGTGTGCATGTATGTCTGTCTGCACGACTGCAGGGACACAAGGAGCTGTGTTTCCTGAGGCAGGATTCTCCATCTGACCCTGCTCCCATGGGACTGCTGCCATGAAACGCTGGCACAGACATGCTGTGCTCCCTCCCCATCCCGGGAATGTTCCCCTTTGGTGTCCCTGCTGGGGATAGGCCCCAGTGCTTCCTATCACTTTCCCTGGCAGCTGCCACTCGGTGGCTCTGGTTTCAGTGGGGAGCCACAGCTGAGCCCATCTGTTATTGCTAGGGAGGAAGGACACAGGGAGGGTGTCCTTCACCCTCACCCCTCCTTGCTGGGGTCTCCCATGGGTGCTCTATGTGCAGGAAGAAGCTGCAAACAGGGAGCTGGGAGAGGGAGGAAACCAGCAGCAGCCCAGTCTGAGCCCAGCACCCTCAGGTGGGGGCCACCCATCTGTCTGGCACATGGCCCCCAGACCAGGTGCAGGCAGGGTGTGGGGTGCTGGGGGGTGCTGGTGGGTGCCATTGGGTGCTTGGGAGGTTGCTGCCTGCGGTGTGAAGCTCCCAGGCATCACCACCCCCTCAGCCCAGCCTCTATTTTCCATTTTTTAATGATAATGAGCATTTTCTGGCAGTGCCAAGTACATCAGGCACTTTAATCACTGTTAATTAGAGAACGCCTCGGGACAGAGGTGAGGGAAGGGCGTCAGGAGCCTCCTTGCTGCCATGTGTGCAGCTGGTGCCAGCACCCTGCCAGTGGGTCCCACTGTCCCCATGGAGAGGATGGCACGTCCCTGTGTCCCTCACCCTGCTCCGGGGGTGCTGGTCCTGTCCCCTTGGGTCTGTTGTCACCTGGTGAACCAGTGCCAAGAGGAACCTATTTTGGGGAGGGAGGCATGAGGGTGCCTGAGTGTCATGGAGACAGCAGGTTCTTAGCAGCTGTTACCACTGCCACCAGTGCCCAGGGCTTGGGTACCAGTGGGAGAGGTGACCTGGGGACCCAGTGGGGCACCCAGGGGTGAGAGTGCTGTGGGGAGCTGCCACCAGGCTGCAGGGGACATCTAGTGGCATTGAGTCGAAAGGGAGAGGGACAGGGACAGGGAACACCTGCAGAAGGGTGACACGGACAGGTTGTGCCCAGGTGTCACTGAGCTCTGCCTTCCCATAGGCTCACCCATGCACCAAGCTGCCAGAGCTCAGGGTGCCCTGGGGATGCCCAGGGTCTCTCTGTCCTGGCAGGACAGGAACCCTGCTACCCACTCCAGCCTTACTGATCCTTGGAAAATAAATATCTCTGAGTACAAAAATAGAAGCTCCTCCAGCCCAAAATGTGGCAGCCTGGGGGGAAGCTACTGGGAGAAGGACCCAAGTGCTGCTGGTCATACCTTAGCTGCTCCCCATCTTGATCTTCCCTGGCTGCTCCCAAAAATGCCTTAACTGTGAGTCTAACATCTCAATGCAACCCCCTCCTGCATGCCCAGCACCTCCCTTTCCTGCCCCAGCTCAGGCCCACCCCAAAACCCACCTCCAGGACCCTTTCCACCACCTTCTGCCTCCCAGCCCCATTTAAAACTGCAGCCCCATCCCCACCCGTGACATCTCAGCCTCATCCTGCCCATCCCAGGGTTCTGTCAGCTGCCTGCCAACCTCCTCCCCACCCAGCATGGGGCTAGGAGCCAGCCCACCCTGGGACTGGCCCCCTCGGGGTCCCCACAGACACGTCCTTCTCCTCAGCCCCCCACCCCTGGGGCAAAAACCAGAGGCCCAGCAGAAGGACAGGGTGAGAGGTCAAGGTCGATGTGGTGGTTTCCATGTGCTGAAGCCTGCTGTGGTGAGGCTGGCTCTGGTTCAAGGCCACCAGAGCCCCTTGTCACTGCTTGTGGGTGCCCCTGGCACGGTCACGGTGCCATGGTCCCTCTCAGTGACATGCAGGCTCCTGGAAGATGGGATAAACTGAGAGGAAAACATCTCACTGGGGGAAGAGCTTCCCTGGGAGGGCTCAGCCTCCCCCAATTATCCTTTCTCCCAGATTCCTCCCTCAGTGCCTGGCTGGCCCCGGGTGCAATGCCACCCCAGTCAGGGGCACTTTAGAAGCTGGCAGGACGTATCAGCATGCGAGTGCCCTTCAGGGAGTAGCTGGGCCCCTGGAAGTGGTGCCAGCGGATGCCGTTGAGCTTGCGGATGTTGTGCCTGGCTGGGTAGTAGATGCCATTCAGGTTGGAGAGGCCACAGGCGTCGAACCACCATCCTGTGAGGAGGAAGCAGGGCAGGAAGCCGGGGTGGCCACCCATGGGTGATGCACGGGTATGTGTGCTTCACCCCACCCCCTCCCCAAAGCCCTGCTCACCTCCCGAGAGCATCTGGGCGCACTTGCAGAGGCAGTTGTCGTTGTCGGCGTCACGGGTGCTGAAGCGAGTGCCCTGCAGTGCCATGCCACTCTGCTGCCCAGCTGTGCCACTGTAGTCCTGCAGAGACAGCCTGCCACCCGGCCCAGCATGGCATGGCCATGGGCACCATCAGTGCCATCTGGACCAGCATGGTATGGCATGGCCATGACCACCACCAATGCCACCTGTCTCAGTGTGGTGTGGCCGTGGCCAGAATCAGTACCACCTGGACCACCATGGCATGGCCATGGGCACCATGAGGTTCAGGCAGAGATCCTGTAGCTCCAGCTTGTCTTGGGTCTGCCAGCTTGGAGGCCCTGTCCTGGGAGTCCCCAAAGGTCAAGGTCATGCTAGGCTGGGGCAGAGAGGATCCTTTCCTGAGGCTCCTCTCTGCTATGTGTTGGCTTGATGAGCAGTGCAGGGGATCTCCAGGGTCTGGTCCCACATTCAGCTCAGCATCAAAGCACCTAGCTGCCTGCCACTCTCCTGCCCATGGCCAGGCTGCAGATCCTGGGAGCGTACATTGTCCTCACAAGCTCGGTGGCAGAGATGCAGCAAACCACGGAGGTTTAGGTTGGATATTGGGCACAATTAATTCATGGAAAGGGTTGCCAAGCCCTGTCCCAGGCTGCCCAGGGCAGTGATGGACTCACCATCCCTGGAGGGATTGAAAAGCCCTGGAGATGTGGTGCTGAGAGACATGGTCTAGTGGTGATCTGGCAGTGCTGGTTGACAGGTGCACTCAATCATCTTAAAGGTCTTTTTCAACAAAAAACCAATTCTGCGATTCTATCCCTCCCTGGACATGGATGTAGCAGCCTGGGGATGACCAGCACCTTTGGGAGTACTTGGTGGCCACATCTGTTTCACCTCCACTTGGCCAAGCAGCCAGTGCCCCAGTTGCCTACTGGTACCATGCCTGGCTGGTATGGCAGATCATGCTGCCTTGGTGCAATTCCATCCATTAACAATCTACCTCTCAGGAGCCCGGGGAGAGAAGAAGGAGTGGGTGGCACTTGCCTGAGCCATACCCCCCCCAGGAATTCCCACTGAAGCTCTGTGTGATCCTACACCCCCCAGAGACACACACCCTGCCCTGGGGACCGCAGCCAACCCTCCCCCCGTGGCCACCACTAGCCGCGGGGCTCAGAGACAGCCGCAGACGGGGAGTGCTGGAGGCTACCCCCACAGTGTTGCTCTCCTACCTGTAAAGCTGCCGCTCACTTCCCAGCTGGAATTTCCCGTAGTGGGCATAGACCTGGCCTCCCTCCCAGTCCCGCAGCTCAATCCGCAGGGCATAGGGTGCTCGGCTGGTCAGGAGGTGCACAGCCTCGTTCCCCAGCCAGTACTCGCCTGCTGCGTCCCCAAAACCCTGCGAGAGCAGTGAGGTTGGTGAAGGTGAGGTTCCCAAGGGTGCCCCAAGGGTAGCCCGTTCCCTAGGTGGGTGCAAACCTGCTTGTAGTCCTTCCAGCCCCTCTGGAAGCTGAGGCTGCCGTTGATGCGGAGCTGGATGACAGTCCAGCCCCCTCGGTCTGTCTCCATGTCGCAATAGACCTGCAGTGGGGACAGCAGGGTGAGCAGGGCTGGCAGGGGATGGGCAGCTGGGTGCAGCCCCCCAGAGATGGGCAGATCACCATGGGTGCTGTTTGGGTGCTAGAGGGGCTGGTGAAAATATGGTGTGCCCCGGGCCAGGCTGGAGGATCTCTCCTCCATCTGTGATCATGGGCAGGGGCTGGGGCATGGTGCTCAGGGGTGGAGATGCCTTTAAAATTTTTATCCTCCCTGCTCTCACCTCCTCTTCAGCCCCTGAGGCACCTCAGCTCCCATGGCCTGAAGGGGTGGGGGGCACTGCCCTAGCAGGAAAGTTTGGGATGTGCCCATCCCACAGGGTTATCCACTGTGGCATGAGGTTAGTGGGCACTGGGTGGCACGGGGTTGGCACTGGGGTGCTGTGATGGGAGCCCTCTCTGGGCCATGCTCACCTTCTTGGGCTCACTGAGGTTGGTGATGTGGAGGGTGTAGACACCACTGGTATGGATACCTGCCTGGAGAACCTCGGCACAGTCCTGGAAGATCTGCTCCTGCCCAGGTAGTGGGACTGCAGCAGATGGCATGGTGAGAAGGCAGAAATCCCACTGTCAGTCCTACAGCCCTGCCTGGGTCTGCTGCTCTTCAACTCTCCCTTTAGATGCTTTTGTACCCATGGATTATTTTTTGTTCTCCTGCACTATCTCCCTAGGCCTGGGTGTGGCAGTTGGGCTGCTACAGGGCTGTCTTCAGCCTAAGCCTGGGGCTGTCCAAAACTCCAGCCTAAGTGCTGGAGTGTGTCTAGAGAAGGGCAAGGAAAGTGGGGAAGGGTCTAGAGCACAAATGCTGTGAGGAGCAGCTGAGGGAACTGGGGTTGGTTAGTCTGGAGAAGAGGAGGCTCAGGGGAGACCTTCTCACTCTCTGCAACTCCCTGAAAGGAGGCTGGAGCCAGGTAGGGGTTGGTCTCTTCTGCCAAGGAAGAAGTGACAGGATGAGAGGAAACAGCCTCAAGTTGTGCCAGGGGAGGTCTAGATTAGACATGAGGAACAATTTTTGCCTGAAGGAGTTAAGTACTGTCCCAGGCTGCCCAGGGCAGTGGTGGAGTCACCACCCCTGTAGGGTTTCAAAGCCCTGGAGAAGTGATGCTGAGGGACATGATTTAGTGGTGACCTGATAGTGCTGGTGAACAGCTGATGATCCCAAAGGTTTTTTCCCAACTAAATGATTCTATGAGTCTATGATTTGTGGTGACTGGGGATGGCACCAGGCCACAGACTCTCTCCTGGGAGCTCCCTGCCCACCCAGGCTCACCTCTGCCCTTGGAGACAAGGCTCTGCACCAGGCTCTGCACTGACTCGAGGAGCTGGAGGTGCTGGCGCTGGAGCAGGCTTGTGTTGGCACTGGCAGCCAGCAGGGACTTCTCCAGCTCCTCGATGGTGCTGCTCTGCTGGCTCACTAGTTGCTGCAGCTTCTCCTTCTCCGAGCGTGCTCCAGCCAGCTCTGCCTGGTGCTTGGTCTCCATCTCCAGCACCCGCACCTCCAGGATGCTGAAAGGGGGAGGCAGCGGTGATGGGGGGGTGGGGCACAAACTGTCCTGGGCAGGAAGTGGGTGGCAGAGAAGACCCAGCCCCATCTGTGGTGCCCTGGCACCCAGAGCTGTCCACATTCTCTCCTGTAACCCCAAATCGTGCCTCCAAGGTGTGCTTAGCAAGGGGAAACCAAAGCCCGAGGGGCTGTGCTGAGGTCGTGCAATCCCCCAGGGACCCCAGCCAGCCCCTGGAGGGGTTCAAGTCCCCCCAGAGTGCAGCTGTGCTCCTGGAGTGGGAGAGACCAGCCTCCTCCAGGGGTCAGGGGGCTACGGGGATCCCCAAGCCACCCTAGACCCTACTTGTTCTTGTTCTGCAGCTTGTGGATCTCGTTGGTCTGCAACAGCAGCTGCTTCTCCAGCTTGGTGGTGGACAGGGAGTTCTCCTGCAGCTGCATCTCGATACGCAACGTCTGGTTCAGCACCTGCCCCGGGAGCATCAGTGTGAGCCAGCAGGACCATGCCACGTCCCCGGTGTCACCAGACATCACCAGGCTCATAACCCCCGGGCCCCTGCACAGCAATTCAGCTGTCCATCACCTCGGGGATCCAGCCCACTTTTAGAAGAGAGAAACCTTGCCACCCATCACGGTCCTGGCCATGGTGCGGCCAAGGGGACAGGTGTACCTGGGCCTCCACATCAGTGAGCTTGCGGCTCTGCTCGGCACTCTGGTTGAGGAGGGAGCTGCTGAGCTCCAGCATGGTGGCTGTCTGGTTCTGCACTGCTGTCTGCTGCAGCTCTGCCATCTCTGGCTTCATGCTCCTCTGGATGTAGCTCTCCAGCTGTGGAGGGGAGCAGGCATGCAGAGAGTCTTTCAGGGAGCTCACCAGGTCCTCTGTTGGTGCCCAGACCAAGCCTGGCTCTGCTTGGCACAGCCCTGGGAGTGTTTCAGCGTGGCATGACCCATCTCAGGGCCCTTTGAAGCTTATCATGAGGACAAGGCAAGCTGCCCACAGGCTGCATGCTTCAGGAGAACATCTTCAGGCACCAGCTGCCAAGATTCCAGGGCTGCAGTGCAGCTGGGAGCTGGCACAGGCTTGTGTGAGCCCAGGTCTCCTGGCAAGCCGGGTCTGCTGCCCCATTGGGGTGGTCTGTGAGGAGCAGCTGGCATTAGGACTGGCATAAGCACTAGCATCCATTCTGGCACCAGCATCAGCAGCACCACCAGCATCAGCATCGGCTGGCAGCCCCCAGCCATTGGTTTCCCGGTGCTGGGGACATGTAGGTTGGGGGCCCAGCATCAGCTGGAGGAGGAGGATGTCCGGCACGGGGAAGCACTCGGTGCTGGGAAGAAGCTGACTGCGGACACAGCTGGGATGTCGTTTCCGTTTTCCCAGCCCGCGGGGACTTGCCTTTCCCAAAGGCTTTTCTATTTCTGGTGACCCTGCCATGAGGTTCCCATTTGTCCCCTCCCCGGGGCGATGGCCTCGCTGGGGGCACGGTCCCTTGCTGGGGGCCGCAGGCCCAGAAGGGGCTGCCCTGCCACCCACGCTGGGAAAGGAGCCCCTGAGAGGTGGGGGGGAAGTGGGACCGCCCAGCTCCACCCACGCCACAGATTCCTCTGTTCCTTCATCACCTGGAGCATGTCCCCCTGCATCTCGTGGGCATGAGGACCAGATCTCATGGGTTTGGGGATCAGGATGGCTGGGCTGAGCTGGGCTAGGGTGGGATGGTGGGCGCCTGGGTGGTCTGGCCAGCAGGCAGCAGTGCTGGGATGAGAGGTGCTCGGATGATCAGTACTGGGATGCTCAGGAACAGTCCAGGGCTCAGGGCTCTGCACTTGTTTTGCCATGACAAAATCTGGCTGGTAGCAATGGATCCCATTCCCTCCTCCCCAGACCCATCAGCAGTGAAACCATCACCCCATTGGGAGCACCCACGGAGGGCAGAAGGGTGCCAGGGCTGGGCACCCTGGCTGGCATTGCCTACACTCTGCTTCCCAAGGGATTTTCCTTCTCGAGGAGGAAGCAGGGAAAGGTCGGAGAGCAGGGTCTGGAAAACATTTCCCTGAGCTGAGTGATTGCTGGAGAGTTTCCCTTTAACCACATCGTTAATCTTTGCTGCTCCTCAGGGCTCGGGGAGGTCTTTTCTCCCTCTCAGTCTTGCTTTATTATTATTATTTTAAATAAACATATCTCATAGCCCAAGGGCAGCATATACCCATGGAAAAGGTCAGGCTGGCACAGGGAGGAGGTGGAGCTCCAGATCCCAGTCCCAGCAGATCTCTGGGATCAGCCAGGGCTGGAGGGGAGTCTTGGATGTCCCAGGTGGGACAGGATCTGTGCAGAGGTCTGGGAAACCAGGATTGTCCTCCCTTCACCCCAGGGGTGCTGAGGTGAGCTGGGCCCAGAGGAGTCCCACCAGCCTCATTCATTCCCATGAAAGGCAGAGTGATGGGGGGGGTGGGGAGGACCATGGTGCTGCAGGTCACCCCACAATGCTGCCCTTGAGCAGGAGGGATTCTGGCCACCTTGCTGTCCCAGGGCCAAGGACCCACTACTCACATCTGGATGGTCCTCTGCTACCTTCCTGCATCCTTCCCTGGCATTTCTAAACATCCCACAAGCACTAGCTGAGGTGGCTCCAGGGATATCCTCCCCCACACACTGCTTACACCCCTGCACCCATGCCAAGGTACGCAGCACCAGCCTCTGTGCCATGGGGACTCTAGAGCTGCCAACATGCCACTGCCCTGCTGGGGGACCCCATACTGCCCCAAATCCTCCTCCAGACCCAGTGGCACCATCCAATGTTTGTGTTTGAACTAAAATTAATTCCTCCTGAGACAGGAAGAGCTGATGGGATGTGAGCAGAGGCCACATGTCCTCGAGTCCTGGGTCCTCACCACCTCCCTGTCCCTCCCTGCAGTGGGGGGTTGCCTGTGGGGAGGGGGAACCAACACCCTAGTGCCACAGATAGGGAGGCTGGGTTCTGGGGGGAGGGGGGACCTAAGAGGGCTTGGGGAGCCCTGCTGGGTGCTGAAGGTCCCTACCTTCGGGTCCCTGAAACCTGGGGTCCTTGCCTTGGGGTCCCTGTGCCCATGAAGTCTTTGCACCCTGGCATCCCTATGCTTTTGGGGGTCCCTGTGCCCTTGAGGTCCCTGCGTCCTGGGGTCCCCTGTAATTCCCAGTACCTGCCAGGGCAGAGCAGACAGGGATTTGACAATGTTTACAATCTGTCCCTGAACCTGATGCCTCCTCTGAGCCCCTAGTTTGTTTGTTCAGACCTGGAGTGCAACCAAAACAAGCCTCCCTGGGCAGCTCCGCTGAAATCAGGACAGCCAAGGAACGAGGGAAAAAATAGCTGTAAGCTGCCACTACATGGAGAGAGACATGTTATGGGATGGGATGGGATGTCTGGGATGGGATTGGATGCGATGTTTAGGATGGGATAGGGTGGACTAGCAGCTCCACTGCCTCCTGCTCCTTTTTGCTGTGGTGTGGGGCATTGCTCGTCACAGCTGTCCAGATGTGCAGCCCCATTTTGCCTATGGCTGCCTGCCCTGGGGCAGGGCAATGTGCACCTGCAGTGGGACCCCCAGGTCCCCTCCTTGCCTGGCCATGCCCAAAGGCAGGGAGCAGGGACCCCAGGGTGCAGGGACCCCAGGGCTGTGCATGCAGGGCAGACCCAGCAGGTCCTGCAGTGATGGAGATTCACTGCCACCAGCTGGGTGGTGCTTGATGCCTCTGTGACAGCCCAGACTGGCTTTCATCAGAGCCACAGCTCATCATTTTCCCAGCTTTTGAGGAATTTGTCATCTAGGATGGCTGAGGAGTCAGGGGACAGCCCTGCACGTCCAGAAGAGGCTCCCTGAGCAGTGGGGCTAGCCCAGGCCACCCCCAGGACCCCTTCTCAGTGTGTTTGTCACCAGCACCGTTTGTCACCCCAAGTGCTGTGGGAGCTCAGCACCCACCATCTCCCAGCACCTTGACCCTGCTCAGCTGAAAGCAGCATCCAGGAAACTGGGGTGCAGGGGCACACAGGTCCTGTTGCACCCTGGCAGGACACCAGGACATCGATATGGCTGTGCTGGAGAAGTCACTTGGCTGGAGGGTCAGTGACAGCTGGGGACAAGCCTCTCACCCTCCTATCAGCACAAGGTCTTGGTGCCACAGCCTCGCCAGGGTGTGGGGTTTATGGGGTGTCCCCTGGGACAAGCCAGCCAGAAGCTATTCCTGGGTCTGACGCAGGCAGCCACGATCAGCAGATCGAGGTCTACTACGAGCCCTTGGGGAGGAAGTGTCTCTTCCTGCTGTGGGCGGCCTCGATGGGGTGAACTGGGGTGGGGGCACCCCCATGGGCACCCCCCCCGAAGCACCCCTGTGAAGCACCCCACTGCACCCGCCCTGCACCCTGCCTCTGCACCGCAGTGCTGCCTGGATCCGTAGGTGCCACTCAGAGTCTCAGCAAGAGCCAGGAGCTTTTGGAAAAACCCAAAATTGGGAAAATGATGGAGCTGGAGAGGGTTCAGTGGCCCCTTCCCTGAGGTCCCTTGCTCTGCTGCCTGCCAAAACCCTTCTCAAGAGCTTTCCAGCAAAAATATCCTGACCCAGAAAGGAGAGTGCTGAGCCCTGCAGGATGCCTGGCACGGCTGGCACAGCTGGCACCACAAGGAGCTGTTGCAGCGATGCCATGGGGATCTGGCAAGCACCGGTGAGCTGCAGCACCCATGAGCTGCAGCACGCACAAACTGCAGCACCCGCAGCACCCACCCCCTCCAGGTAGACAATGCCTACTGCAAACAGGTCAGGATCAGGCCCTGCTTGCCTGACCTGACCTCAGCAGTGCTAGGTGGGCACCTAGTGCACCCACCTTTGTCTCCAGCAGCCTGCAGCAGGCAGGGAGTCGGAGCGGGCAGCCAGTCTGGGGGTGTTACACCCTTGGGTGCTGGAGGCAAACCTCTGCCAGTGCCACCCCTCCACCCATCCCCCTGCACCTCACCCCTTACCTTCAGCAGCCACTGGGTGCTGTTCTCCAGGATCCTCTCGAGGTGCTGCAGGCGCTGGCTGGCTCGTGAGGTGCCAACCGGGGAGTCCTGCTGCAGCAGCGCCTTGGCAGGGCCAGGCACGGCTGGGCACGGGGGTGGTTCGGCTTCGGGCAGCACGAAGGTGTAGCTGCAGTGGCCGTGCTGAACCCGGTGGGATCGCCGGAGGTAGGTGCCCTCCAGCGCCTGGCGCTGAGCTTCGGCAGCGCACAGAGCTGTGGTGGCACAGGTCAGGGCCACGAGGCAGAGGCTGAGTGCCCACATGGCGTGGTGGCGACCCCCACGGTGCCAGGGGTGGTGGTGGTCCCCACGGTGCCACTCTCAGGGCTGGCACCAGGCTGGTCTTCACTAGGGTGGGTGCGTGGGAGCTCTCTGTTGAGTTGAAACGCTGAGATTTTGGGATTTCCTCCCTCTGAGCCTGCTCTGGCCTTTTATCACAGCCCTCGCAGGAGCAGAGGAGGAGGGGGGGAAAAAAGGAAAAACAAAGGAAAAAATCTGTTTAAAAACAATACTTGTATCTTTTTTCTCTCCTCCTAGCCCAGCGCAGGGAGATCAAGTTTCACACGTGATCCATAAATGTCTCGCACACACACACACACACACACACGCATCCTCCGTCCCTCCCCTGGCTGCTGGCCCCCCCCNACCACCCCCTGGCACCCCCATCCCGGGGAGCAGAACTCCCTCCCCATGTTCCAGTTATTTATAACACTGGAGGGAGCCAGGCCTGGATTTGGCTGCTGCAGCCATGGGACGAGCCTGTGGGGACCAGGATGGGGACTGTGTCCAGGCAGAACTTGGCTGGACCCTGCACAGGGCTCAGGGTGTCCAGCTTCAGGGCTGGGGTTTGCAGGGGGCTGGGATGGCTACATGTGATGGGTACCCACCAGAGCTGGGGGGTCACCACATCTGCCAGTCTACATGCTGGGGTAGATCTAGGCTGGGTTCCCTAGGAGGGGACAATCACAGTGGTGGGGACAGGCTGAAATGAGAGAACAAGCTTCCCTGGGCATGGGAATGCCCTAAGCATCTCTGGAGAGGGTGATTTTCTCCCAACAAAGGGGGCACACGGGGGTCCCCAGGTGCCTGGCTGCTCCCACAGCCTTGGGGCTAGGGAAGGGACCCTGCTGCTATCCTGGTCACTGCAGGGTGGATGGAGCAGCTGATGGGAGTGCTGGTGGCTGTGCTGCCTGGTGTGGTGGGGGGTTCCAGCCTCCCCCGAGGGAAATACCGGTGCCATAATAAGGCTGCTGTGCTCTGGTTGTGCCTTCACCATAACCAGACGATGTGACTGTCCCTGACCGCTGCTGCCAGCAGGACCCCACCAGACCCAGTGCTCCCTCTGCAATTAGCAACCAGCTGGATGAGCCCGTGGGTGCTGAGCCCAGGATACCTGTGGGATAGCAGGTCCTACTTGCTGCTTGCTCTAGCCTCTGGTTCGGGCACCGAACGATGTAAAACCTTCCCCCAGCCCACCCTGGTGCCCAGCAGCCAGGGCACAGGCTGCAGGTTACAGCTCCGATGCTGCTGCTGCCTTTCCTCTGCCTTCAGGGTCTAGATCCGGAGGGGCTCAGGGGGTCGCGGGAGGGCACAGCTACTCCAGTACCCCTAGTAGTGCCAGGAGCAGGTCCAGAGCCAGGCTGCCGTGCCTCCCACCGCAGCAGGGATGCAGAGGTGATACCGCAGCCGCTGCCCGTGTCCCTGTCCCGTTCGTGCAGCAGCTGGTGGAAAAGAAACCAGGGAGGCGAGAGGCATGCTGGAGGTTTAATCCGTTTATTTGACGTTAAGCAAACGGAGGAGCTGCTCTGGTGGCTCCTGGGGCAGGCTCGATGCTGACACCCAGTGCTCCCACCATGCAGGGGCTCGGGCAGCCCCCAGACCTCAGTGCCAGCCCTGGCGTCCCCCTGCCCGTGCTGGGAGCAGGGACGGGGGGGTCTGAGCCCAGGAAACCCCCAAATACAGAGATTCATGTGGCTGGGGCTGCAATTGGAGCAAAACACAGATTAAATGTGTCGATAGAGCCCTGCAGACCTCCTGGCCGTACATCCTTTATTTCTGCAGGCAGCCAGCTCAGCTCAGAGGCACCAGCACAGGACCAGGCTCAGCACCTCTGGATTGTGCCCCGTTTTTGGGGGTGGGGCTGTGGTGGCTGCTCCCCCCAGCCAGGCGATGAAGGAGGCAGTAGCATCCCCTGCCTGAGATCACTCTGGCATCACAGGGTGTGCACCTCCTTGTCCCGGACCAAACATGGCCACGGCCACCCCAAATTCCTGCTAGGAAGAGGAAATCCTCCAGGCAAGCCAGAGGATGGCAGGATTTAGCTCATAACTCTACTGGTGAGGGTGCTGAGTGCCATGCTGGGTGGTTACATGGTCCCCAGTGGGTCTCACCACCCTCTATGCCAATCACTGAGGATGGAGGACCCTATCCTGCACCCAGAGCATCTCACTGTGCATCCCAACACCCTTGTGCAACTGGGACACGGTGGGGACAGCATCTCCCAGCCCTTGGAGGAGATGGTACCCAGCCAGGCACGGGGTCTAATCTGGCTGGAGCAAGAGAAGGGATGGAGAAGGCTGAGGGGAGAGGTGGATGGAAAAATGGGGTGATGCAGCCAAGGGCAGCACAACCATGATGGGAGACCATCGGGAGCTCTCCATGCCACCACCTCTGGCAGCACGGAGAGCTCCTGATCATCTCCCGTTGTGCTGCCCTGGCTCCCATGCCGGTGCTGCTAGGTACCCACTTGTGGCTCTGTCTTCAGCTTCTTCTGTCGCTTTTTGCCTTTATTTTTGGGTTCAGTTTTCTCTGGAAGAGCAAAAAAAAAGAGGAGAAAAGGAAGGTTGGCTCGGCAGCCAGGCAGTAGAATCCATCCCAAAGCCTCCATCAGTGGGATGCAGATCCTGCTTCCTCCTTTGGGCATTGGCACAAGATCTTCCTCGTTTAGAGCTCCCCTTCAGGTCACCAAACAGCAGAACTGGGCCTATAGGAGGTGTCCAGGTGTGCTGGTGGCATGGGTAGAAGGATATTGATGTGTTGCCTGCTGGCTCCTGTGGCTGGACCTTAATTCCTGATACCTCCAAAATGTCCAGGAATGGGCTGACATCTCCTCAGCCAAAGTGGGGGAACTGCCCTGAGAGACCCCAACTTATGTCTGAGTAGGAGCTAGGGATGCTGGAACAGGATGGTGGCTGCACCAAAGCCATGCTACAGCCATGCCCAGCTTCTGCAGAGGAAGGTAGGAAAATGCTGGCCACCACCACTATGGGTTGGCACAAGACCCAGGAATGACTTGGTGCTGTGGGAAGCTGGATGGCCTTAGGGTGCTTCCATGCATAGGTGCTAATCCCTGGGGATGGTGAGGATGCTCCCTGTCTGAGTGCATCCTGGTTAAACCAACCTGCTCTCAGCTTGCCAGGGACCTGGAGCTGTGTGGTCAGAACATTGGGACCCAAATCTCTGCATGTCCCAAGGAGACACCCCAAACACTACTCTCCAGCTCCCAGCTCTTTTGGCCAAAGGGTCAATGCCAAGACACCAAACAGGGATTCAGGACAAACACTGCTGTGTCCCAGGCTCTGCTGGGAAGGGGACCCCATGCCAGGGCATGGGATAGCTGCCCAAAAGCTGGCATCTCCACCTTTGCTTCTACTCCTGTGCTCACCATGCTCTCTCCTAACCCCAAGCTGTGTGACAGGAGGGTCCCCAGTGCTACTCTTCCTACACATCCCCTGTGTGAGGGGCGCAGAGATGGTGACCGGTCAGTGCTGGGTATGCCAGTGCTGCTGTTGCTGATCCTTTCCAAGGGTTCCAGCTCTTTTCCTGCCCTGTTTTTCGGCTCTGATCTCCCAGACAGTTGCCACCCACAAAGGACAGTGCCCAGCACGAACACCAAGTGTCTGGAGAGCGCTACAGACACATAAGGCAGATTTACAGCAGCATGAGGGGGTTTGTGTCTCAGCCAAGTGCTGATGCTTCTCCCTTCCAGCTTCCTAGGGATGGCTCAGAAGTGGTGGCACAAATCTCTCCCCACACTCTTGGGTCCTGCTGCCTTCCCCGGTGTCCCAGCTGGATCAAGTGATCTTGCTGTCTTTCTCCTCCTCCAGCATCTGGATCCTATAACCCAGCACTTGGCTGGGCAGGCAAGAGCCTGGGAGCCAGGGCAGATGCACACTCTGCTGCCCAGGAGCTGCCAGCCATGCCCAGGACCTGGCAGACACAGAGGGGCTACCCTCTCCTGCCTGCCTAGCCAGGGCAGCAGGCAGTGACAGCAGCTCCTGGGGCACTGAAGGGATTTCCCTCTGCCTTCTTGGGGTCAGACTTATGTCTAGAGCTGAGGAACGAGGAGCTTCACCATTCCCTGAGCCCAACACCATGGCCTCAAGGCTCACAGCTTGCAGGAACGGGCAGACCTGGGAGGTCAAGTGCTTTACCAAGGTGCTGTTGCCTTCCCAGCCAACCCATGAGATGGAGAACCTCCCAAGGCGGTGCATGGTCCCTGATGCCAGGACCTGCTGTACACCGGGCGTGGCACCATCGACACTTGCCTGGCACCGTGCTGCAGGACACTGTGCTCTGGAGCAGCCTGTCCTTCTGTGCCAAACTTGCCACATCAAACTGTCACCAGCTCTCCAGGTCCAGAGCCAGCACAGCCCAGCAGAGAGGGGAATGTCCCCAAAATCGATGCCACCTGGCACCCTGATGCTGAGAGCCAGAGCCCTGGCAGAGAGGGGAACCAGCTCCTCCCTGCTGTCAGCAGGAAAATATTCTGGATGATTGATGGTGTTGAGATGCAGCTGTTCTCCTGGCTCCACGGCCCCAGCCCCAGCACACACAGCTTCTGTTAGTGCCCCTATTTCTCCATCCTTCTTCTCTTCCCTCCGTCGCAGCCCTTTTCTCTGCCAGCCCTGTCCCTCTCCGCTCTGGCAATGCCACCGGCACACCCCACAGCGCAGAGTGAACCCACAGCTCCGAACAGCAAACCTCTGCAGCTCAGATCTCCTTCCAGGCCCTACAGATCTCTATCTCATGCAATCTCAATCTCCCTTTCTGCCAGTTATTAAGTGAAGATTTATTAGGACGGCTTCGCTCCAGCCAGCTGCATCCAAAAATTACATCAGCCACCTCCTGCTTCCCAATGCCAGCCCCGTGCCCGTGTCCACACTGCCCAGCTGGACCCCACCTCAGGCCTGGGTGCTGCAAGAGGTGAGGGGGAGCCCTGTGACAGGGACCCCCCAAGCTGGTGCTGCCATGATGGGATGAGGTGCAGAAGCAGGGGCAGACGTCTGGTCAGGTAAGCCGTGGAGGAGGACCCTGCCCTGGGGTGTCCCAAAGCTTTGTTCAAGAAATCCCCCGGGTGATGCCTTCTGGGAATGCTCTGGGTATTTTGGGAGCTCGAGGGGTTTTGCAGGAACATCCCTGGTGTGTCTCAACCCTGCTTATTCACAACCGTGGTGAAGAAAGCCCAGGTCACGTCTGTTCCTTTGCCAGCGTGGCAGGATAGGAGCTGGAGCTCAGCAGCCAGAGCTCGGCAGCCTCATCCTGCCACTGTGGCTCACGGCGGCACCCGTCCCAGTCCGGCAGTGGAAGGGGACACTGGTCAGTCCCAGTCCCAGGCAGTCCTGGGGGGGTGCTGGGTGGGAGCAGCCAGCCTGGAACACTGCCTTCGGGGTCTCTGCCAGCCTCACAGCCAGCGCTGGGGCTGCTCAGCACATGTGTCTGAGACAGAGGATTTCTCCAGAACTGCACAGTTGCAGCCACCAGCCTCAAAACGTTTGGGGAGATGAGAGCCAGGCTTGCTGGCCACCACCAGATCATCACCACCTCCCTCCCACGGCTCGCCTCGGGGCTCACTTTGAGGGGCACGAAGTCATCCCCAGGGTCTGGAGGTTGCAGACGGTGCTGTGCAGTGCTCACCTCCTGGGCAGTGCTTCCTCATGCGGCATTTCCTGGTCTCCAGCAGCGCACGGCAGGTGACCCCTTCCTCCTGGGCAGCCCCCGTTACCTCCCGGACCCGCGTCTCCACACCCCACTTGCAGCCGCAGGTCCTGCCCTCGTGGGTGCAAGGGCTCCACGGGCTCCAGGGCCCCCTCTCGCACATCTCTGCGGGGGAGAGGGCTGCAGGACGGGGACGGTGACCGAGCAGCACCGGGCACGTCCCCAGAGAGCAGGCGGGCGTGGGGTGCAGGGTGCTGCTTACCTTGGCACTCGCGGGTGCCAGGCTGTGCCGCCGTGCTGGGAGGGCACTGCCGAAAGCACTGACCCTTGTGCAAGTAAAACTTGTCCTTGCACTTCATGCAGAAGTCTCTGCTGAAGCAGCTCTCGCAGCTGGGTGACCTGCACTCTGCCGGGAAGGAGAGCTGCTCAGCTGGGAGAGCTCAGAGCTGGCAGCCCCGGACCCACTGGGCACCTTTGGCTAACCAGAGGGGTCCAGGGTGCAGCTCTAGGCCCAAGGGAAGAGGGGAAGAAGCCCCATGATTTGGCTGCCCCCGGCTCTTGCCGCTGTCCCTGGCTTCGTGCCGCTGGGGATGCTGTGGGAAGCGGAGCCATCGCCCTTCCCGCAGCGCTGGGACCGGCAAGGGGACATGGGGACACCGGGAGGAGCAGGGTCCCTGGCTGGCACGGGACATACTTGTGCATCTGTTGACCTCGAGCCCCCTCACGCCGAAGTAGCCGGGGGGGCAGGTGTGGACACACATCCCGTACTGCCGGATGCCGTCCCTCCAGATGAGCAGGAAGAGCCGGTGGTGACAGGTGATGCAGCCGTTGTCCTCGGAGCACAGGACGCAGCCCGTGCAGTTCTCCAGCAGCCCGGAGCTCGCTGCGGGGACAATCGGAGGAGAGGAGCTGTGGCATGGCTGTGACACATGTGCGTGGCACAGTCGGGGTGACAGGGAGGGTCCCAGCTCCAAGGCAACCTTGCTCCAAGCCAGCACTGGCCTGTCTCTCTGTAAATGCCACCCCTCTCCCTCTGCTCCCTAAATCCCTCGTCTGTTCCCAGGCTGGCAGCATGGAGACATGGAGAACCATCATTGTCTCCATCACCCCAAGGTCCAGGTTTGAGGGTTCACCCCGTCCCCAGCTCTGCCCAAGGGTGCCAGCCTCAGCCCTGTCCCTGCACCAGCCGTGCCTGTCCCATGGGAAGTACCCTAATGCGAGATAGACAATGCTCTGGGGAGACCTTCTTGCAGCCTTTCAGTACTCGGAGAAGCCTAGCAGAAAGGTGGGGAGAGACTTTTTAGCAGGACCTGTTGTGACAGGACAAGCAGTGATGGTTTGAAACTAAAAGAGGAGATTTAGACTAAATAGAAGGAAGAAATTGTTTACACTGAGGATGGTAAGAGCCTGGTGCAGGTTGCCCAGAGAGGTGGGAGATGTCCCATCTCTGGAACCATTCCAGCTCAGGTTGTCTGGGGCTCTGAGCAACCTGATCTAGTTGCAGATGCCCTGCTGACTGCAGGGGGGGTTGGACTAGATGACCTTGAAAGGTCCTTTCCCACCCAAACCAGTCTGTGATTCGACGATTCTATGCTCTGACCTGGATCAATTAGTTGGTGCCTGTTAAGTGTCAGGGGACTAAGAGCATTTTGGAAACGCTCAAGAGGAGCCGAGATAAGAATCTGTCTGGTTGCTCAAGAGCCTCTGTCGCCTCCCTGGCTGCCTTTGCTGTGCTCCTTACCCGTGTGACACTGGCCAACCCCATCCCAGAGTTCCAGCCCCTGCCATCCGGCAGGTCCTGGTGTGGCCCATGGAGACCCTGCCGACTGCTGCTCCTCTCCAGCTCCCTGTGCCCAGGGAAATGCAGCCTGGAGAGATGCTGATGGCATGAGGGCTCTTCAGGAGCTGGGTAGCTCAGACCTGAGCACTGGGGGCTATCCACACCTGGGGTCTTTTTGCAACCCCAAAGTCTGCCTAGGCACCTCCATAAGGGGCCACCAAGTTGCATGCTGGTGGCCAATGCCTCAGATGTGCCTGGCTGTGCTGGGAAGTGTTTGTTTGGCTCCGGCACCGTGGGCTCCCCTGGGTGCTCCTGAGCCAAGGCTCATGCTCTCCAGCAGTGACAGTGCCGGCAGCACCAATGCTGTTTGCTTGGACCCTGGACTCCCTCTGCCAGCAGATCTTAGAGCACTAACATGTTTTTTTTTGTATGCAGTGAAGCCCTAAGAAGGTGGCTGATGCAGACACCCAGGGCTAAGAGCTCGCAAATGCCAGGAGGGACCTGCCCCAGAGCAGCTCTGGCCACCACAGTGCTGGGTGGGCAAGGATGAACCAAATGACCTGCTGTGCTGGGTGCTGTCTGGCACAGACATGGGTTTCACCTCAGGAATGATGCCTGGCACTGACCAGAGCTCTCTGAGCCCAGGAGCTGACAGCAGAAGGGATCCCATAGCTCTGATGACCAGGGCAGAGGGGCTGGTGGAACTAGAGGTAGGTTCAGGAGAAGCCAGGCAGGTGCTGGCGAATGATGCCTTGCAGCCCTGCTCCCTGATGCAAGCCAGTTCCTGGCACTGTGGTGCCACGTAGCTATTCCCAAGCTGTCTTATCCCTGTCCTTTCACTACGGCACAGGAGCTTGGACAGCAGAGTGGGCAAGGCCAGGAGGCTGCGTTAGGCCTGAGTCTGCTGGGAGTGTGCTAACGAAGCACCTTGGATCCATTAAGTTGTTATGGTCTCTGTTACATATTTACCAAACGCTGACAGCATTTGTGTTCCTGGCTGCAGCTGGAGCAGCTTCCCTGGAGACTCAGGGATTTATGAGCTTCTTTCTTTTCCTTAATGCTTTTTGATGATTTTCTTTTTTTTGTTGTTTTCCTGCTCTCCCTTTATCCCCCATCTGGGGCAGGGAAGGTGGAGAGCTCTGTGCAAGCTCTGGGGCTTCCTTCCCATCACCAAGCCCCATGGAGAAGAGCCAGGGGAAGGCTTGGTGAGCTGTGTCCTGCTCCTCAACCCTATGAACTTTGGGGCTGCCAACATGGCACGTGCCTCTGCCACCAGAAGCCACACCGAGGACTCGCCGCTAGCCTTGGCACAGGACATGGCTCACACCAAAACCACGGGACCAGGGAAATCAGGGACACTTGGTGAGTTTGCCTCCCCCTGCCCCAGAGCTGAGGCACAGAGCTGAGCTGAGATGGGCACTGGGCAGAGAGCATGGGGAGTACGAGGGTGCCAGGGTGGGTGCTCCCTGCCCAAGCTGTGCCAGACATTGGTGAGACATCATCCATCACTGCCCACCACGAGCCCAGCTCTGCCACAATGGCACAGAGAGGCTCATGGGCACTGGACTGCCCAGACCATCCCTTCACAGTAGCAGGGCATGGCCAGAGGCAGCTCCTGGCAGCAGTGGGGTGGCTGTGGGGTGCTGTGACCCCCTTCTGGCCCTGGTGACCGTGCTGGCCCTTCTGCACTGTTTATAGCAGGGGATATAACACAATTTGAGGCACAGAGCCACGGGCAGACCCCTGGGTGCTGCCAGGACCTGAGGTCCCCACAAATTCCATAGCATCAGGCCACTTGGCATCGAGTGCTGGCAGCCCGAGCCCTGACCCCACAGCACCCTGAGTCCTTTTCAGTGCCAGGCCATTTCCCATCAGAGGTGTTTTAGTTGCCAGCCTGGCCACCCACATAATCCTCACATCTGTAACATACAGTAGCCACAGGGAAAGTTGTCCAGGCTCCAGCCCTGGTCCTGCCAGGTTCTGTCCCCACCCTGGCACATGTTAGTTCTAAAACCCAACCTGCTCCCAGTGCAGAGCCAATCATCAGCCCTGGTCCTGCTTCCCAAGGCTGAGTGGCAATGCCCAGCAAGGGGACAGGAGCTGGTGCCCAATAGAGGGATAGCCATACCTTGGCACGGCCCTGGCACCAACTGTCAGCTCAGCTGATGCCTCTGCTCAAGGGAAGGATGAGGCAGGGGGACAGACAGTGCCTGCTGTGGCTCTGAGCATCCCTCCAGGAGGTTTTACTCCCTGTGCACTTAATGCATTAAGCAGAGAAGGGAAATACTGGAAAACCAGCCCGTTCTGTGCTCTGCCCACTGTGCCCAGCTCTCCTGGGCTCACAAAAAGCTGGTCCCCATGCCAGCCAGCGTGCCCCTGTCACCTGCCAGCCCTGAGGGCATGGCTGGCACCGGGTGGGCAATGCCATGGGCTGGGCATCGCCTTCTCCAGGTACCCAAGCTGAGCCAGCTCCGTGCCATGCACTGAGAGGGGAGCACAGCTGGTCTCCAACAGGGTCCAAGGGGCTGGGTTGGGAGAATGCTGGTTCCCAGCTCCTTCCATCCCCGGGTGTAGATCAGTCCAGTTTCACACCTCCTGCCTGCTTTAGGGCTGGCAGAGGCTGGCAACCCCATGTCCCCAAGCCACCCCACGGTACCTGAGTGGGACAAGCAGGCTGCATGCACCATAACCATACCTTGCTTCTTCCATCGTTTCTGCGTGAGCATTTCCATGGAGCTGATGAGTAACAGCAACATGAATATTATCCACTGCATCTGGGCAGGAGTGATTTCGGGCAGGGAAGGAATCAAATCATCCAAGTGGCTGGGCTGGAAGGTTTGCCTCCTGCCAGAAGCCAGCCGAGGGGCGGTGGGTGGGTGGGTAGGAGGGAGGAGAGCAGCTCCAGGCTCACAGCATCCCACCCCGGTGCTGCCGCAGGCACCCAGCCCCGCTTTGAGGTGGCATGAGCCGACGAACCCCTGGGAGACAGGGGCTGTCAGGCCAGGGGACCGCTCATGGTGGCAGGGAAATGCTGGCTGCTCCGGGGAGCTCTGACTTTATAGCTGGTGCCAGCCCCCCACCTCCTCACCCCCTCCCTTCTTCAAAATAATAATACTAAAAGAAAAAAATCCCCCAGCAGCAACAAGGCAACTGGCAACCAAACTGGCTGGAGTGCCACCTCTGCTGGGAACCATCCGGCTGTCCCACTACGGTCCCTCTGTCCCACTGCCATCCCAGTGCCGGGGTCACGGCGAAGCCCCCCGTGATTTGGGGGGATGGGTGGAGCCAGGCGGGTGACGCTGCCTGCCCCAGCCCCCCACCCACCCTCAGCCCCGGGCTCAGCCCCTCGCTCCCAGTCCTGCCAGCTCTGGCAGGGTTGAGGGGAGCAGTGGAAGCCCCCGAGCACGCCTGAGAGCCCCCCCTGAGCAGGCTGGGCACTGGGGGGTGCTCCGGCCCCGGCTGCGGATCTGCTCCTGCTGTCTCTGGGGTTGAGGCTGACTCGGATTTTCCAAGCGCCTAATAACTCACGTCCCTCCGAGCTGCAGGAGCTGAGCTGAGCTGAGCTGTGCCAAGCCGAGTTCTATCGAGCTGAGCTGAGCCGAGTTGTGCTGAACTGAGCTGCACTGAGCCACGCCAAGCTGTGCAGGGCTGGCTGAGCTGAGCTGAGCTGTGCTAATCTGAGCCGTGCCATGCTAAACTGGGCTGCGCTAAACCAAGCTGAACTGAGCTGCACTAAGCTGTTCTCAGCTCCCACACCCCTCGCCCTATGGAGTGCTTCCCAAAACAGCCCCCAGGGGCTCTCGGCGTGCCCGGAGCAGGGAGCAGGACCGAGGGGAAGTGGCTCAGCTGTGAAACCTCATTCACCAGGTACCCACAGGTGAGTCTCCGGTGCCAGCGCTGCAGGTCCCTGTGCTGGGAACTCCAGGTGCCCACCCCATGCTGACCTGCCAGCTCATCCCGCAGCCCAGCCAGCTGTGGGGTGCAGGAAAATAAAAGGGCCAAGAATTGGCTCCCCTCTTTTCGGGGCAAACCCAGCGTTTCTTGAGCTGGCTCTGCCAGCACACTGCATCTCTGCTCGCTCCATGGAGAGGTTTGGGTTGGGACCTTGGGGAACCCTGGTCCTGATGGCTTCCAGTTGACCAACAGGAGAGTTTCTGCCTGCTCCATTCTTGCAGAGTGTCCCAGTTTCACTGGGGTTTGATCCAGCAGGCAAGGCTGAGGGCAGACAGAGCTGGAATGCTCTGGATCTGCCTCACCTGTGTTGGGGGATTGCTGAGCACCAGCAAATTCATTGCACTGGTGAGGGCCACTCATCGGGCAGCAGAGGATGTACTCATCAGAGTTCTGGGGCATCAGACCATGCCCAGGGAAAGCACAATGGGGTTCCTCTCCTCTTTAGCTGCCCAAAATGTCTCTCTCCAGCTCTCCCTCTCCTGCCCAGTTCCCCCCACTGCTCCCATCCAGCACCATGGCATTTCTTTCCCCAAGAGTTATCGACTCAGGCAACAAAGGAGCATTTCAAATCCCTTGGGCCCTGGCATAGGAAATTAGGAGTAACTGTGGGATTGTGTCAGGTCTTTATTTTCTAATGCCAGCATGAAATAAATTGGAAAATGGGCCATAAAAGGCAGGTTTTCAGCACCTGGCTCAACCTCACTTTCCATAAGCAGCCAACCACAGTGCCCCCATCACAGATCCATATGGGCTGGGTGGAGGCTCCTCTGGACATGGGCATGGCAGTGCCATGCCAGCATGGGAGCTGTTACAAACATGGATATGGAGATGGTGTTGGAGATCCTAGAGTATTTCTGAATAACGGCTGCAGGTTGTTGCTCCAGTGCTAACCGGTGGTGGATAGCCATGGCCAGGGGAGCTGTGGGTGCCCATCTGGGCTAGCACCCTATCAGGGCTCATGGCAACTCCTCACTCCATGGCACAGCCAGCCCAGCTCCCCAGGAGCTGAGTGGGAATTTTCATTGTCCAGACCTGGAAGGAAAAGGCTGTGTAAGGGCCAGGGAAGTGCCTTGTTCCCGGTCATGCTCTCCAGCTGCTGGCATGAGTGAGCAGATGTTAGAGTGAGCCCTGCCAGGGTGAGCCCAGTCACAGGAAGGTGCTAATTAGGTGCCTGTCATTAGCAGTGGGACCTCGGGGACATAGCAAAATGCTCTGCTTATTGCTGGGCTGATAGCACAGAGGCTTTGCCAAGGTCAGTGCCAGGTCCTTGCTGGTGAGTGTTGGGAGTCCCTGATGGAGCAGAGAAATCCTCTCATTTGCCTTACTTTGGCTAGTTTTGATGACTCCTCTGAAAAATGTGGTGGGAAGGGATGATGTGTTGTCCAGTGATGAACCAGGCACCTTTGTTACCTCCCTGCTGTACTGGGAGGATTTTCAGGGTGATGAGGTGCGTGGGGAGCTTGGTGCTGGGGCAGCAATTGTGGTGAGTCATGGGGGATGCCAGGGAGAGGCAAGGCTGAGCCCATCGGTGCCGCTGGCAGCTCCACACCAGCACAGAGGGAATGAAATGTTCCTCCTCTGCCTTCCAAAGCACCAGGGACAAAGTGTCCAGGAAGATAATTTGGAAAGTTTGTTTGACACTTGAGCACGCTTTCATCTCGGGAAGAATCTTGGTGACCCTCCAAGGCAGCACACACCCATGGCACCACCCCAGGGGCTGCTTTTGAGATGCCCAGGGCTTTAGAGGGGACAGTGTGGTCCTCCTGGGGCTGTAGGTCAGCCATGGATGCTGGCACAGGGATGCAGACATCAGGGATGCTCCTGGCCAAGGCAGCAAAGTGAAAATGAAACGGCTGGAGCTGGCTGGCAGCAGAAGGGAGGAGATAGCAAGGGGCAGCGAGATGCAGGCAGCCTCGGGATGAAGGCAGGGTCTTCTCCCTAGGTGCAATGCGCTTCCGACAGCCAGGAGGGCTGGAGCAGCTGTTGGGAGACACATCTTCAGAGCAGGGGCCCTCGTGCATCCCAGGCGACAAATGTGGGTTTGATCAGGGGAGGGGTTGAGCGGATGGTAGTGGATAAGGAAGAAAAATATTTGGCATTCCTCTCCCATCATAACAAGCCCAGATGCTTGGACGGTGGCAGCCCACTTCCCACAGGAATGGAAAGTCACAGCCTCTCCCCACGCCAGCTCGGCAGAGGCCCTTTCCCCTGTGCTTATGAAGTGCAGGATCCAGCTAACATCCCAGTGCAGCCCTTGCCAGGCATCCCACGGCACGGTCAGGCTGTCATCCACCTCCCTGGCGCTGGCACTGCCAGTGACCTCGCTCCAGGGGAGGCAGAGCTCAGAGCTCAGCAGGGAAACCTTCTGGGAAAGTCCAAGCTGTAGATTTACTGCCAGGGCAGGAGCACGGTGCGGGCATTCACTGGCATACTGGGAATACTGGGACCAGCACAGCTCTGTGAGGGAGGAGAGGTCTGATGAGGGTGGAGTTATAACGGGAAGCAGGTCCTGCTTGGCCAGAGCTGGTGGGAGCGGCTGAGCTCTGCATAGTGGGAGGCAGCTCCCACCATCCTGGCACACAGGTCCCTCGGTGCCAGGATGCCCTCAGCTCTTGCAGGCAGGGAGGATGGTGTGAAGGCAATCGGCTTCAGCGCTGGCATCAACCAAGTGCTCTGAGCATCTTGCAGCATGCTTGCTTTCCTCTTCCTTTTCCTTCTCCTCCTTCTCCTTCTCCTCCTTCTCCTCCTGTCATGCTCCAGGTAGTCCTGGCTTCGTACTGATCCCACTGCTCCCAGAGGTTTAAGATTCCCCTTAAATCAACTCCTTCATCCCAGAGAGAGCATTGGAGCATCCTTGCTCCCTTCCCACCCGCATGGCTCCTCTGGCTCGGCTCTGGCCCTGCTGCTGGAGTGGCTGTGCAGCCTCCCAGCTCTCCAGCTGCCAAAACAGAAGCAAAACCCAAGCAAGAGGGAATTGGTGCCGAGCGGCTCCGAAGGCTGAGGGGCAGCAGGAGGAGGAGAGGAGCTAGGAGGAGGACTGGGAAAGTGAGCAGAGAGGTGGGAGGGAAGGTTTGGTGTTGAAACCAAATTCCTGGTCCACGCCAGCGGAGCAGCTTTCCAGTGTTTATTTTATCTCTTCAGTTGAGTCCTTTTGAGGCAGAATATATTAAATGGCTTGACTTTATATAATGGCAATAATTGAAACAATACTGCTGCTCCGCGGCTGCCGTGTGCCACGACTCCAGCCGAGGGTGGCCAGGCTGCTCTAGGTGCCGGGGACAGCTGCAGCCGCCGGCACTTGTTGCCTGGTTATTGGTGACACATGTCACTGTCGCCTTCCAATTTCCCTACAGATGTCAGACGGCACAAACCCCACGGCAGGATGGGCTCAGAGCCAGCCGGCACCGATGGACTGTGGGAAGAGCATCACATTGGAGGCCTGGAGCTCCCCAAGGGGTCAGGACTGGGTCCATTCTTCTTCAACATCTTCATCAATGACTTGAATGGAGGGATGGAGTAGAAGCTCAGCTGGTTTGCTGATGATCCAGAACTGGGAGGAGTAGTTGACACCCTGTAAGGCTGTGCTGCTGTTCAGGGAGACCTGGAAAGGCTGAGTGTTGAGGGAGAAGAACTTCATGAAGTTCATCAAGGGCAAGTGTAGGGTTCTGCACCCAGGGAGGAATAACCCCATGGAGAAGGACAGGTTAGGGGCTGACCTGCTGCAGATGGTGGGATGGTGTGAGTCCTGGGAAGAAGCAGGATGTGCTTGCTCTCTGTGTGAACCGTCAGCCTTGGAGTGTGACTTGAATACTCCCAGTATTCACTGGAGAAGGTGAAAGAAGGAGATGGACGTGAAGGTTGGGGGTTGTTGAAGGTTTTTTCCTACTCCTCCCCAGCAGGGGGTGGGTATTAGGGCAGGATCTTCACAGAAAGACACCTCCCCCCCGGTGCCAGTGTCCCCATGGGCAAGGGTTTGCACTGAGCACTGTCCTCACAGCCAACATCGATCTCCTTCCCACATGTGCCACTGGGACTCTGCTGTCTCTCCTTGCTTGCTGAGGAGCAGCCAAGCTGCATGGACAGAACAAGAGCAAACACAACAGTAAGAAGCCCCCCAGGTTGAACTTGGTCATAAACCAACTTCCCAATCTGCAGCCCTGCAGAGCTCCTGGGGAGAGCTGACAGGACATGAAACTAAAACGAAAAGGCAGGAGAGATCCTTGGGGAACTGAGACACAGTATAAAACTTGCTTGGAAATCCCTTCCTGCCATCACAGCCACTCGTGGGAAAGGTTCCTCCAGGAAAAGGCAGGGAGATGTGCTCACAGTGCAGGGTCAGGAGCCATGGAGCACCCTTCTCCCCACCAGGCACAGCTATCTCTCCAGCTCTCTTAGCAGTGAAAGCCATGTGTTTGTTCCTGGAGGGGAGCAAGCCAGTGGTATTTTAGTAGCTGGCTCTCTTCTGTTCTCTTAAGGATCATTTAAGCCAAATTCCAACTGAATTTCTTTTAATATTTGTGCTATTTAAGGAAACTATTGAGAAAGACAGATGGAAGCATCAGTCAGTTGGATGTTCCTGGCTCCACGTGAGGCAGCACTCAGAAGCCTGTCCTTTTTCAAATCATTTTAATGTGACTACGTGGTTCCCTCTTGCACATCATCCCCCAGGAGGGCAAATCCTCTGACTCCAGTGGATGACTCTCACCGGCTGGAATTCAGCAGAAGACAAAGGCTTTGGGTCAGCTCCTGCTCCTGGATGGGGAAATTCCCCCTGGCAGCCACACAGCCCAGGGAGGGCTGCAGAGGCAGCTGCTGTGCTCCTGGCTCTTGTATCCGTGGCCACCACATGCCCTTGCTGCAGCTCCTGGTGCATGTGCTGCTGGCGAGGGGCCATGGTGCAGGGGCTGGTGATGCCCCTGGGTAGCCAGGAGTAAGCAGGGTGCCCATCTGGGTGCCCAGAGGGAAGGAAAATCCTTGGTGTGTGGCCATACCTGCACCCTAGCACATGCCAGGGCTGAAAGCCTGGTGCTGGTGTCAGCATCACCCATCTGGGACTCAGCTGCCAAAGGCTGTGATGGTTTCTCTCTGTCCCAGAACTCACTTTTAAGCCAGATTGCTTCAAATCCAACCTCCCTGTGCCAGCTCTAGTCATTGCCACAGGTCCTGCAGCTGAAATTGGACCCTGGGCGGCAAACCTGACCCTCTCAGACATGCTGGCAGTGATTTGTACCATGATCAAAGCTGATGGTTCCTCTGCTCATGCCTGCCCTGGCCAAATCTGCTCAGATGTGCTCATGCTTTGGACAGCAAGGCAGAAGAAAATGGCATGTGCTAAGGACTGTCTAGGAGTCAGTACTCCAGGTGACCCTGCTTTAGGGGCAACACAAACACCCAGGCCAATGGCCCTGGCTACAGAAAGCTTGGGTAAGGTTGGATTTCACACAGTGAGCAGCATCTGCTCCACCACCACCATAAAAGCAGCCCCAGCTCTTGGCCCCATCATCATCAGGTGGTGAAGACCATGGACCAGCACGTGCCCAGTCCCCAGCACATCCTGCCCTGTCCACAGCAACCAGGGCTTTGGGTCTCTCATGAGGACATGGGTCCCTCCTCACCCTCCCAGGCTCCATCTTCATCCTGCTGATACCTCAGCTCCTGATCCTGGTCCCTGTGTACCCAGCCCTTCCCTCTGGCAGAGCCTGGGGATGGGGCATAGCCAGGCCCAGCCTGGACCATGGTCATCAGCCCTGCAGAGGCTGCCTGTGCCCCAGGCTTTTTTTTTTTGGAATTAATAGCAGGAGAGACAGAAACTTTAATATCCTGAGGTGAAAATAGAGTGATAATTGCATGTAGCCAAAGTTCAGGAAAATCATTCCCACCTGGCAGCTCATGGCTGACGTCAAAGGGCACCAGAAACCACCATGAATTCCGGAGAACACCATGAAAGTGAAGAAGAAGGAAAGAGCAGGAATTGTGAAGGGCAGATCTTTGTTTCTCAGACAAGGCCAAGGGTCAGGAGCCATCCCAGGGTGCTGACAAACCTCTCCCTGGGTCTGTTTGCCATCAGAAGAGTTTTCCCAACACACAGGAGTGCCAGGGGATGTGGCGCCCACAGGTCACTTCCTCCATTGCAGGCAAAGCCATGGAGAAAAATGTTCCCCTCTCCTCTTTTTCTGAAGGCTTTTTTTCAGCCTTTTATATCCTGTTTATGCCTCTAACAAATTCAATTTTCAGGAGCTGGAATAAAAACAAGGTCTGAGCTGTTCAAGAGGCTGTTGGGTTGTGGGCAGCTCCCTCATGAAGGTTCAGCTTTGCTATCACCCCAAGGAGCACCAAAACGCAGGAGCAGGAGGAGGACAAGGGGGTCAGGGTGGGTGAGCAGAGCCAAAGCTCTGGCAGGGAGGGTGCTGAGGCTGCCCTGACCCTCATGCTGACCCCCAAGCAATCTCTGTGCTGGGGCTGGAGCAGGGATGCAGGGACATGGTCCCCAGCTGATCCTCAGTGCCCGCAGCCGGGCGCAGAGCCGCTGCAGCAGCCTCTGGCTCATGGAAAGAATTCTTCATTTGGGAATTTGAGCAAAAAAGATTAAATGAAGGGAAAATGTATGCTGTGCTGTGGAAGCAGGAAAAGTACATTTCCAAGTATCTACAGCCTCCTCCTCCCTGCCCCACTCGCACTCCAAGCGCTCTCCGGGTGCCATCTCTCTTCCCCATGGCATTTTGGGAGTTTATGGCTCCTGACCTTGGTGACCTCATCTCAGCCTCTCCATCCATCCCTGCCTGCTCTTTCCTGGCTTTGTGTCCCTTTGTTTTGCCAAGGACAAGGTCTGTACAGGCTGAGGGATGTGGTGCTCAGAGGCATCATCGTATTGAGACTCGTGCTCCTGCTCCCCTGCATCTCTGTATAGCTGCCTCCTTGAATCCCTGCATCCCTTCATTTTTGCATCCCCACATCTCCGCTTCCCTGCATTGCCACATCCCTGCATCCACACCTTCCTGCATCCCAACATCCCTGCATCTCTGCATCTCCACATCCCTGTGTCTCTGAACCCCCAGAAGGCTGTGCTGTTCCCGACTTATCCAAACATTCTGCCATTCTTCCCAGTTGGGCAGTGTTGCTGGTTCTCCTACTGTCCTGCAAAGCCTTGAGAGGCACAGCCCTGACATCTTCCTTCCTGCTCTTGATCAAAATGATGCATTCACTGAATTCATTCCTTTTCCTTCTTATTCATGGAGAAATCCAGTCACTGCATTATTTCCCACCCTAGCCTCCTGTTCACTCCCATATCGCTGGGAGGATCCTGGCTGCTCCCTCCCCTGTGTCACACTGTGCTGAAGAGGCACAATCCAGCCACTCCTGCTGACCCTGCACCAGGGACAGAAGAGCTCTCTCTAGACAGAGGTTCCTCTCTGAGGGACAGGCACCTTGACACAGCCAGGGACCAGTGAAGAAGAATTCTTCTCCCCAGTCCTTTGAGCTCAGGGATGCTGCTGCCCCATTTTGGGTTTCCCACAGCCTCCAGGCCCCCTCCCCAGTGCCACCAAGCCCCCGGAGCCCCTCAGGAATGCTGCAAGGTTCTGCAACGACACTGAGACCTCCTGGTTGGCAGTGATGTTCCCATTGCAGGTCTCACCCAGACCATCACTGGATGCCAGCACAGCCCTGGCACCCTCCTTGCCAACACTGCAGCCATGGCACTGTCTTCCTGCCCCCAGCTGAGCCTTGCAGCCCACGGGCAGGCTGTGGAGGGGAAGCCACATCAGGGAGAGGTTGGAGGTGATGTGCCAGGGGTCCCGTGCCATGTGGTGCCCTGGGCCTTGGTGCCAAAGTCCTTGGAGGAGAGGCAGCAGGAGGCTGGTGCCATCCCAGTCCCCATCCCTGGAGTGGGGATATCCTGGGGATGAAGGCGGCTGCCGGCTGGAGCGGAGCAGCAGCGTCAGTGCACGGCCAGTTCCTAATTTGCACCAGCCTGAAACAATGATGATGACAGTGGCAGAAATAAAGAGATGAAAAATGTGTCTGTGATTTTAATGAGCTGGAAACACCCAACACAGGGGATGGGAGGGGGGCTCCAGGATGACCATCATTGCCATGCCTCATGACCCAGCAGTGAAAAGGGGTCCCTGATGCTTCCAAGACGTGGAGCCCTTCACGGGGAGCAACTCAGCTTTCTGCAGCAGTCACAGCTCAGGGGAATCTTTGGGGTGATGATGGCATTGGGAGTCGCTCGCAGGGGAGGGTGGGTTCTGGTTGCCCTGCTGAGAGCTTTCATGTCTGCACCAAACAACTGTTGTGGGATTGGAGATGCAGGCAGGGGCTTGGCAGAGCCCCACGGCCTCGTGCAAGGGATCCCTGCCCTGATCCAGCACCAGGAGCAAAGAAAAGGGAAAGGCTGAGCTGTGCATCTGCTGGGAACAGCCACAGCCACCCAGTCCTCAGCAGATGGCAGGTCCCGCTCCAGCACCGGCTTCAGGAGGCTCCCAGTCCTGGTTCCCTGGTGCATGGCAGGGCCAGGATGGAGCAGGGGCAGAATGGAGATGTCTGGGACAAACCAACCTCAGCATCTGGCCTAAAAGAGGTGGCAGTAGGTGGTCACAATGCCAGCACACAGCTGGTCACCTTCCTGGGCTCTGCTCCTCTCCTCCCTGGGATTTTATCCTCCTTTTTAATTTTATTTCACATTTTTCATAGCCCTTTTAAACACTGTAAAAAGTTAATACAAAGGAAATTAAAAAACCCAGAGGAACTATTCTCCAAATAATTTCACAATCTGCACATATCCCTCAGCAAATTTAATTTGTAGGGAATAAAGAACAAAATACAGCAAGAAAGCGCTGCTAAACGACTCCTAATGCTTTACATGTGTAAGTGTGAATGCTGTGCCTGTGTGCAGGCACCCAGCAGAGGTGGGTGGTGTAAGGCTTTGGGGGGGACACAGCTCCATCACCCCCAGCCTGGCCCTCCCTGGTTTCCTGGGGATGGCTTGCAGGAGCTAGGGGAGGTTTTGCTGCCTCAAGCATCACCTCAAACCATGGCTCCCTGCTGAGTTCATTCTCCTCGTGTCCCAACAGCTCCAGCAGCGATGGTGAGAGTGTGTCCTGCTTTATCTGCCTGGATCCTGCCTGGTTTGGGCCAGGTCCCTACCAGTTAGTGGGGAAACCTTTGAAGAATGGGGTTCAGCCCTACCAGGGTGTCAGCCCTGCTGGAGGATGCTCCAGCACATGGGGTGAGGTGAGGATCTCCTGCCTCACAGTGATGCCAGGGCACAGATGGCTTCCCAGGGGCCACCTAGCACCCTGGGGTCTTGGTGGCAAGGGGACGTGAGTGCTTACAGCAGCTCCCATCCTCACTGCTCCCCCCCAACACCCAACACCAACCAGCCCCACAAAGGCACTTCCTTCCACATGTGTTCTTTGTCCAGCTTGTGGCCCTGCCTCCTCCCCTTGGGTTTTTTTCCCCCTTCTTTTATTAAACCTGGCACCTGGAAGAGAATTTTCCCTTTTAAACATCCAGCCTTGTGTCTGAGTGACTTTAATTCTGTGTCTTAATTAGCCAACTGGAAAAAATGTCCATTGTTACCTACCACAGGCAGCGATGGCAGGAGGTCCTCCCCCAGCACTGCACCCCCAGTCCTTGTGTCCTAGGGAAGGTAAATGCCGGTGCCACAGGCTGCAGCCCTCAAGCCAGAAGATAAAATCCACCCAAAATCCCATTGTGCTGCCTCCATCCCCTCCCTGATGGTGCTCAGGGGGTCTCTGGGATGCCAGTGCCACTGGCAGGTTGCTGCTCCCTGGGCGCTCCCATGGCTTTTTCCTGGCTGCATCCATGATGTAACAAGCACAAGAGTGGGGCTGGAGCAGGGCATGGACCCATTGTGGGGTGTAGGAGGGGGCTATGGTGCTGGGGCTGGTTGAGGCAGGCCCTGGGGCTCAGGTTGGCTCCCTGGTCCTCCTTGCTCTGTCCCATGTTGTGGGTCACAGGACAGAGCCACCTCGACCCTTTGCTAGAGGGGAAATAGTGGATATGTGGAGGTTTGCACCCAAACTGCTGCTGTCCTGCTGCACCCACACAGGGACACTGCTCTAGGGGTGTTCTCCCTTGCCCCGACTCCCCATCCCAAACATCCAACCTCACCACCTCACCATGACCCAGCCCACCACTACCAGATTCCCAGCTCTCTCTTCCCCACCCCCAGTGCCACTGGACAGGAGATTGGGGCCAGTTTCATTGGGAGCTGTTAGCTACCAGCTCCTCAGAAGAAAGGCAAGCGCTTACCCAACAGCACTGCGCCGGGAAGCCGATACTCCCCAAGAACATTGCCTCATACCATCCGTGCGTGCCTGGGATGGGGAGAAGCGCTGGGGAGCTGCAAACAGCATCCAAAAATGAATGTACTGTCTGCAGCAGCGCCCGGGCAGCAGCCTGGGGGAAGCGACCGCCATGTGTCATGGAAGGAACTGCAAAGGAAAAGGGTCTTGTGAGGATAGCGGGAGCTGCACCGCAGGAGCAGGCTGTGCCATCCCTGCGGCTCCACGGGCTTCATGCTGCCTCCAGAGTGCTCCAGGGTGGAACCGGCTCTTCCTCCGCCTGCAATGCTTCCTCCTCCTCTTTGCTCCTGGGAAGAGAAGGTGCTTCCAGCCCTGAGATGCTGCTGGAGGGTCCCAGACCCAAGATGGTGCCTTGGGGTCCCAGCCCTAGGCCACCAACCTCTAGTCCCAGCTTTGATGCTTTCTGCAGCCGACGTGGCCTTGGGCATCTCCTGCCCGGAGCAAGGAGCAGTTTTGCATCCCAGCTTTGCCGCCTGGCCCCGGGCGATGAGCGGAGGCAGAGCCGCGGCGGGCAGCGCAGACAGGGCAGGGTGCTGCCCGTCTGGGTGCTGGGGTGGCCAGCAGCCAGCTGGTCTCTACTTTGATGTGGAGTCCCTCTGGCTCTGCACAATGCAACCCTGCTCAGGCTGCAGACTGGGGTGGGAGTGAAGGAAGGGTGATTGATTGTCTTGTTTTGTTCTTCCAAGGCTGTCCCGGATCATTCGGATTCACATCCGAGGTCCTCCAAGAGCAGGAGGGGGTGGCAGCGTCCACCCAGGGCTGCAGGGATGATGCTGATGGGGTGCAAGCTCTGGCTGGGAGCAGCAGGTCAAGAGACTGGGGTGGCTGATGCTCTCTGATTCTGTGCCTCAGTTTACTCATCGTCACTGCCCCTTAGGGAGGTGTGGGTGTCTCTGGATGACACACATCCCATGAAGCCACTCTCCACTACTCCCAAGTGTGTCGGGCATCCCCTGAATTAAGGCAGGCAAAGGGAGCACAGGAGCCCTGCTGAGGGTAAAGCTCATTAGCACTGGAGCATGTTGACCTCTGAAAAATTGAGTTGAGCTCCATCCCCTGGATGAGTCACGACCGTGTTTGTGCGATGCACTCCCTGCAAGCAAGGTTTCCACCACGGAGCTAACAGGCTTTTCTGGGAAGCACTGGGGTTCTGGGCTTCCTAATTGTTTTCAAACCTTATTGCCAACCTCCCTCTGAGCAGGGATTCCGCCTGCTCCAAGAGCAGCACTCAAGCATGTTCAGAGCCCTGAAAGTGCTAATTGACTTCTCGTTTGGCCTCAAGAGCCTCCTCTCTTCCAGCCCCAGTCCCTCCTCCTGCTACTGCAGCGAGCCCGTCCGCATGTGGTTTGAATTTCATCCCCGGAGAAAAAAAAACACCCCTTTCTCCTGCCTTGGTGTCATCTTTCCCTGGGATTGAATTTGGGGGGAATGAAGAGGAGGCCAAATTTTCATGGAGTGACTACCTCCACTTTCAAGGCAATCGAGGAAGCAAAGGGCAAAGCCCATTCCAGGAGTCACCAATGCTCTGTCCCACCCCATGTCCCTCGGCATAACAATTTTGGTCACCTTCAGGTGGCTCCTTACATGCCAGTAAGCCTCAAGCAGTTGAAGCAGAGCATGGAGGAGGCTGACCAGCACTGCTGGCTCTCCCTGCTTGCAGCAGGAACCCCTTCCTTCCTTCTCGCTGTGTGCTGGGAAATCGCTGCCTGCCCAGAGCAGTGTGTGCAGCCTGGTGATGCCATCCTCCAGTGTCCAGCCCTGCTCACCCTGGGACAGGAGCAGCAGAGAGCTGACCCACAGGAGAGGTGATGCTCTCAAACAGCAGCAGCTTCCAACACCTGAACATCAGCCAAGGATTATCCATGGCCCCTCTCTGTCTTCTCCTGCCAGGCCCTGGGTCGTACCTGGTGCATGGGGCATGGCACAGGGGTGAGCCAGCTGCCCCAGCCATGCCGGTTGCCATTCCCAGCACGGAGGGCTTGGGGGCTGCCAGCTGGGAGGGCGATTGGGAAATCTGTTTCCACTTCTGCTCGTTACAACACCACAGTGGGTGCATCCACTGGGAGCAGTGAGGCAGCTGGGAAAGTATGAAGGTCAGGGGAGGCTGCGGTTTGTGTGACGGAGGTGACCCCGGCTGATGCAGCACTCTACCTGATCCCAGCACCAGCCACCCCTTCCCCTGGGATATCCGTCACCCTGGCCCTGCTCCTGTGGGGAGCAGCTCTCCACAAGATGTGTGGCACTGTGGATCCCATTCCCAGGTGAAAAAGGGAGGAACACAGCTGTGTGCAGCTTCCCTGTGTTTCTACAGGCAGATTGGTGAAAGAGATGGGCACAAATCCACACGCAAGGCATGTGGGGGCTTCGCTCATCTCTCCCAGCATCGCTCCCACTCCCAGCTCTGCTCCAGTAGCCCACAGAGAGGATGTGGCTGCTGTGATGGTGGCACTGGCGTGCTCAGGAGCCAACATGACACGTTCCTTACAGCACTACTGAGCCAGCTCTGCAATCCTTGTCACCTCTTAATGACTTGGCTGCTGCATCCCAGCCGGGGCTATGCTGTCCTCTACCTCCCAAGTAGCTTGCAGGCCCCTCACTCACATTAGGGGAGCTGCTTTCATGTGGCCAGTGGTTTTCATCATCAACGATCCACAGAGAGCAAGCGAGACACTGCAGCAGAGGAAGGAGCCAAGGGGGAGGTGGGCTGGCGTGTTGAGGCAGCATGGGCACTGGAACGGCAGCTTTGATGTGGAGGTAACCAGACCTGGGGCCGTGAGCTCAGGTACGGCAGTGACCCAGCACCCAGGAGGGTCCCGTGGTGAGAGGACGTCGAGATCCTGCTTTACCCCATGCGGTGTCCAGGGAGGGGATGCTCAGGCCACGGAGGGATTCAGCACCAAAAGTTGCTCCTCATGTGTGGTCCAGGGCAGCTGGCACGACATGGTCAAGAGAAAATTAATCAAGGATGGAGGTGGTGGTGAGGCCATGGGAGGACAAGCTGACTGTTGGACAGGAGCATGGGATGATGGGTGAGACAGTGGATGGCAGACGGTGCCCACCCAGGGATGGCAGTAAGCTGGGTGGAAAAACAAAAGCTTGGTAAGGACTCAGCAGAGCTTGCGTGTAACTCCTGCTGCCTCTCGCCCCACCGAAGCTCCCCCGGCTCCTGCCATCACCGATCCCAAACACCTACCACACTCCAGCACCTGCCTCATGCCCATAGGTCCGCTAGTGGCGCTGGGATATGAGATTTAGGATCAAGTTTCCGGAGGGAGATCCACGATTTCAAATTCTGCCTCAGGAGGAGGCATTCAAACAAAGCTACCGGTACCCTCCTCGCCCACCCAGGGACAGGCTGTGCCGGGAAAGTGAAATGTGGATGCCGTCAAAGCCTGCAACCGCGGCTGTGCCCGCCGGCAGCGAGCCGTGGGGCGGAAACGCTGCCTGCTGCTCTGAATCACAAGCTCGGCGCTGGAAAAGCTCCGGCTGAGGCATTTCCTGCTGTTCTCATCGCATCCCTATCCGATGCCTCCCTCGCCAGAGCTCCCGTGCTGAAATCCCAGCCCTGTGGAAAATCGGGTAGCTTTCCTGCTGTGTCCGGCATGGCTCACTCGGTTCTCAAGCCGTGGCCGTTACCCACGGAGCCAGGAGCAGGAGGTGCGGCAGCTCCCCGGCGATGCTCCGTGCCAACGGGGGCTGCCGGGAGAGGCAGGCCTGCCGGTCTGCGGTCGCTTGTTCAGCCTCAGTGACTTCTGGAGAGGGAAATGGAAAGAGCGAACAGTGCGAGTTAATTAATTGACGCATAATGAAGTCAAGATGAGTGTCCCCAAGGAGCTGGAGCTTGGGTTGGGAAAGCAGCAGAGGATCATAGAATCATTGAATGCCAGGTTGAAAGGGAGTTCAACCATCATGGAATCAGAGAATCACATCGGTTTGGATGGGAAGGGACCTTCAAAGGTCACCTAGGCTATCCCCCTGGCAGGCAGCAGGGACATCTGCATCTAGATCAGGTGGCTCACAGCCCCAGACAACCTGAGCTGCAATGTTTCCAGGGATGGGACGTCTCCCACCTCTCAGGGCAACCTGGGACAGGCTCTCACCACCCTCAGTGTAAAAAATGTCTTCTTTCTCTCTAGTCTAGATCTCTCTCTTTCAGTTTCAAACCCTCACCCCTTGTCCTGTCACAACAGCCCCTGCTCAGAAGAGCTCAGTGAATGGTTAGGAGATAGGATTTGGGAATTTCTCTCTGCTGGCCTGTGTCCCAAGAAGGGAGGCAGTGGCTGTTGGTTGGAGACCCCCAAAGCTGAGGCCACCCTTGATGTGTCCCCCAGCACCACCCATGCCATACCCCAGCCTGGCTGAGCTGGAGAACTACATGGGACTTGTCCTGCTCAGATAGGAGATCTAGAAAACCTGCTCCCAGAAGGCAGCACTGTGGGTGTCTGGGCTGGTGACCTTAACTTGCCCTGGCTTGTATCAGCCACAGACCAGTCAGTAAGACCATAGCAGGGATTGTCCTCCCGTACTTGGCACAGGTGAGGCCACACCTATAGTTCTGGGCTTGGTTTTGGGTCACTCACTCCAAGCAGAACATGGAGGTGCTGGAGCGTGGCCAGAGAAGGGCAAGGAAGGTGGTGAAGGGTCTAGAGCACAAGTGTTGTGAGGAGCAGCTGAGGGAACCAGGGCTATTTAGCCTGGAGAAAAGGTTGTTCTCTACAACTCCTCTCAAAGGAGGTTGGAGTTTGTGCCAGGGGAGGTTTAGGTTGGACATGAGGAACCATTTCTTCCCCAAAATGGTTGTCAAGCACTGGCCCAGGCTGCCCAGGGCAGTGGTGGAGTCACCATCCCTGGAGGGGTATAAAAGCCCTGAAAATGTGTTGCTGAGGAACGTAGTTTAGTGGAGATCTGGCAGTGCTGGTTAATGGTTGGACTTGATCTTAAAGGTCTCTTCTACCTGAAACAATTGTTTGATACTATTCTAGAACTCTATGACTCTGCCACAGACTCTAACGCTTTTCTAACAGTTAAGGAAGGGCCAGGGCCAGGGCCAGGGCCAGGGCCCGGGGCAGGGACAAGGACAGAAACAGGGAAGGTCGGGCAGACCCCAGCCCGCCGGAGCCCCCAGGGGAGTTTCCCCCCCCCGCCCTCGGGCCTTAGGCAGGGGACGGGAGCCCTCTAGTGAGGCCTGACATGGTCCGGTCCTTCCCCGGTCCCGGTCCCGCCCCGGTCCCGCCCTGGTCTGCCCGCTGCTGAGCTCGGCTCCCCGGTCTCGGCCTTTTGGGCCCTGCCCGCTGCGCTCCTCTGCGGGCTTGGCCCGGCCGCGCCTGCTCGGTGCAGCGCTGTCATGGCGGGGCTGGAGCCGCTCTACGCCTGGGCACGGGCAGCCGTGACCCGCCCGCAGGATGCGCTGATCTGCGGCGTTCACTGGGAGCTGGTTCGGCATGGCTACCGCTGCCTCGGCGTTGGCGACCAGGTACGGGCCGGGCTGGGCCCCGCTGGGCTCCTCCGGGCTCCTCCGGTGCGGAGGCCTTGTAGGCCGCGGCCGATCCCCGGCCTTTCCTAGCGCCGCTGGCCGGTGCCGTGTGGCCGAGCGCGGCGCCCGCTGCCCGGTTGCTAGGGGAAGGCTGTGCGGCGCTGGGGGGTACCGGGGACACCCGGGATGGTGCAGGATCTGAGGAGCCTCAGTGCTGCTGAGGGGGGTCGGAACGAAGGGGTGCGGTGCTGGGGGTGGATCGGTGCGGTGTCGAGGGGGGGGGAAGTCCCAGTGCTGGTGGGGTCAGTGTGCTGCCAGGACGGGGGGACCACATACCAAAATGAGGGGGTACCAGTGCTGTACTGGGTAGGAAATGTGGTGCCAAGTAGGTCCTAGGGGTCGAGGGGGGGTGTGATGCAATACCAAGGAGGGGACCACTGTGGTGCTGGGAGGATCTTGGTTCTGGGGAGGGGAGCTGCTAATCAAAGCAGGGGTGTCAAGTGCAGTGTTGGGGAGGAAATGTGGTGCTAGAAGGGGTCCCAGTGTTGAGATGGGGGCTGGTATAGTAATAGAGAGGGGACCAGTCTGGGGCTGGACCCGATGTTAAGACAGGGGTCTGAAAGGTTGGAAGCCTGGTGTGATGCTGAGGGGGCATCGGTGGGGGTGCAGGGCACTGTCTGGCACAGAAACCCTCCAAGTACTAGAGGAGGGGACATTGTGGGGTAGTGCCCCCCTGGCAGCACTGCTATGGTGCTGGGACAAGATGGCATCCTTCCCACAGTTTGTCCCATGCTGGGGTGCCAGGGAGGGAGGAGCATCACATGGGACTTTGTTGCTTCCTCCTGCTCAGCAAAGGGTGATTGTGTCCCTCTTGTTTCAGCACAGGGACCCTCTGGGAGGCTGGCAAGCAGGCAGGGCCAGCCTGTGGGAAGTAGAGCCCTATTCCTGCAGTCAAAACCAGGAAGGCACTGAGAGATCCCCTCCCGGAGACCTAGAATCCCCCTCCTGGATCTTTCTATTAAGCCCAGACAGGTGCCCTCAGCACTGCAGTGTGCTGGGCTTGTGGGCAGGGTCTCAGCATCACATTTCTTCTGTTGCAGCCAGGTCCTGATGAAAGGAAGTCAGAGCTGCTGCCTGCTGGCTGGGAAGCCAACAAGGAGGTGTATACACTGCGCTACAAGTCCACGGATGATGCCCGTGAGCTGCTGCTGAAGGCCATCATGGTGGAAGACAGTATGATCCTCAATGTCATGGTGAGCAGCCACTCTGATCCCTGTGGCTTTGGGGACCTTTGGGAGCAGTGGCTGCATGGAACAGCAGGGCCTGTTTCTGAAATGCCTGCTGTTACTTGCTCTGCCTTGCAGCAGAGCTTGTTCCTCTGGGATAGAACCAGGGGGTGTTAGGAGCTGCCTGTGTGGCAGATGTGGTCCAGCATGGTGCTGCTCAACACTGGCTGCATCAAGGCAGCAGTGCAGTTTGCCTTGCACAGTCTGGCACAGGAGTTGTCCCTTTTCTGTCCCCAGCAAGCACCTACCTGGGGTGTTTCTGCTCAGTCTTTCACCCTTTGCAGCCTGGACTGAGGGAGGGAACAGAGAGAGCCTTGCTGTGTGCTGAAGTGTGATCCCTGGGGTTTGGGCACAGCACAGGGATATGGCAGGAAGCAGGTGAGCCTGTTCCTTGTGTTCCAGGCCTCTGGCTGTGGCTGTGCCTGCTCCTTTCCTCATTCAGCTGGGCTGCTGACTCCATGCTTTACTTGTCTTTTGCTAGGATTGCAGTTCTCAGAAGGTGGCAGATGTGACCTTGGCAGTGGCTGACTACATCAACCCAGAGCACCTGGATGATTTCCACAAGTAATCCTAGTTCATAGTATTTTCTGCAGGAGAAAATATCCCACTGGTATGGGAAGTGGGGCAGAGACCAGGTCAGGAGGAGCCTGGAGGACTTTCCTCCCCTCTACAAAACCTGGGGACAGGCCAGCTAGCCCTGAAATGCAGCCAGAGCTCCCTCACATGCCTCCCTCTGCCACTGCTGGTGGGCAAGAAAGATTTAGGGGTAGTGGAATCGTGGGTCAGAGACCAGGAGAGAGTCACCTCACCTGGGATGGGCCAGCACTTTTATTTCCAGAGTAAACTGTTTGGGTTTTGGGCACTGCACAAGGGAGTTCCTTGGGCTGTGTGGCATCCCATGGGGTGAGGGCATTGGTGCCTCTGTGTGCTGCTCCCCTTTCCTGTCCCCTCTGTGCTGCCAGCTGGGGATATGTTTTGTGCCAGGGATGCTTTAGGTTTGTCCATTCCCTCCCCACCCCTCTCACAGCCTGCCCAGCACCTCCTGCCCCGGTGCTGTGACCTCCCCAGCCTATGCCTTGCCTCTCCTCCTTGCAGGGTGTACAAGAACACTGAGGAGCTGAGAACAAGGATTGCTTCAGGCATCATTGTTCCCCTTGGGGCCCCTGCAGAAAAGGCCAAAAAGGAGCTGAAGACTGAGAAGAAAGATCCTGACTTGCTCCCAGATTCTGACCCCCTCCGGATCCCTCCCCGGCATCCAGCAGGCACGAGAGCACCATCTTGGTAAGGAAAGAGCTGGCTGCTGCTGGCAGTTATCTGTCAGGTGGAACATGGTCCTGGCACAGCTCTCCAAATCTTGCACAAGCAGTAGGACAAGAGGAAACAGCCTCAGGTTGCACCAGGGGAGGTTCAGGTTGGACATGGGGAACAATTTCTTCCCCCAAAAGGGTTGTCAAGGCCTGGCCCAGGCTGCCCAGGGCAGTGGTGGAGTCACCATCCCTGGAGAGGTTTCCAAGCCCTGGAGCTGTGTTGCTGAGGGCCATGGGTTAGTGGTGACCTGGCAGAGCTGGTGAACAGCTGGACTTGGTGACCTTAAAGGTCTATTCCAACCTAAAGAGTTCTCTGATTCTATGAAACTCTTTGCAGGCAAAGCCAGAGAGGGGACACATAGCAGCCTCTTCACCATCCCTCCCTGGCCTCGTTGTGCCCAGCCATCCCTCCTACCTGGCAGATGAGCTTCTCTCTCTCCCTCCACAAGCTGTAATCCCTTTTGCTGGATGTCAGAGACTGTGGTGGCTCTGCCATTTCTGAGGGGCCAGCTGTGGCTCCTGCTTTGCATGTCACCTCTTGCCTCTTTAACCCCACTGCTGTGTGCTAGTGCTTGGGGTGCAGGATGCTCTTTGGGGAGCTCTGGGCAGACAGGCTGGAGCTGGGCACGGCTCTGAAACCATCTTGTTGGCACATGGAATTGGCAAGGAAATGTGACAGCTGGCTGCAGGCTTACTGCCACACTGTCCTAGCACTGCTGGAAATGGGACTGTCATTGTGTCTCCAGCTGGGACATGCTGGAGAGCCTGGCTTAGCCCAGCACCCTTCGAGGAGCCCCTGGCATGGAAACTCCCAGTGTCCACAGACAGCTGCAGCCCAGAGCAGTGGGAACAGTAGGACCCTCTTCATTGCAACAAGCTTCCTGCAAGCCTGCCACGCACCCTGGTGTCCACACCCACCTGCACCCTGGGCATGGGGTGGCTCCCAGTGCTGCTCACACAGGGTCCCACAGGTCCCAGGGCCCTTTGGGTGCTGCAGGGCTTGCTGTGAGAGAGCACCCACGAGGGTGGCACTGGCAACCACGCTGCCCTGCCTGCTTGCTCACTCCCCTGAGCATCCCTCTGTGTTCTGTGTTCCAGGCCTTCCCCTGTGAACCCCTTTGCTGTTGGTGGAGAAGACCTAGACCCATTTGGGTGAGTGTGGCTGGGTGAGATGGTGCTCTGTGTGCCTGAGGAGCACCCCCTGCTCTGCCTTCAGGGTGTGGGGGGCGTGACTGAGGGTCTCTGGGACAGCAGGAATCCAGCAAAGTGTCTCAAGTGCAGACAGTGATGGGATGGTTGGTAATTGCAAGGGACCAACTGACAGTTGCTGAACCTCAATATGGTTCTGATATCGTAGTGAGATCCTGTCTCTTGCATAGATGATAGGTTACAGTCTGAGTCTGTTTAATAATCAGCTTGGATTCATTTAGCATGCAGTAATTCCTTCAGTAAATCAAAGCTGAATACGTTGTTAAGTGAATGTAAGCCTCTAATTTGAAATGCTACCAGCTGCTGCATCTACAGTCCAGCAGCCTGCAGAAGGGGGAGGCTTAAAGGCAAGCCCACGGATTCTCAAGTCCTCTTTGCTGTCTGAAGCACTCAAGAGAAAGCCTGGGCAGAGGCAAGGCTGTCTAGGGGCCTGATCCTCACAGATACATCTCTGTATCTTTGGTTTAGTGGGGCAAGGAGAACCTGTCATCTTCCAGCCCAGTTAAAAGCACATGGTCAGACATAAACCAGCTCTTGGAGTCATTGCAAAGCATCCTCTGGCCCAGGGGAGTCCTCTTGGAGCCACACTCTGGTGGGGATCAGATTTTTTCCCCCCTCATGCCAGACTTGGTTCTCCGTGGGTTTGGCTAGAAAAGGGCCAGCTAAAAATGCTCTGCTGGAAGGAGAAGCCTGGAGCCTGGAAGGAAACCTGATAACATGGAAGAGAGGAGGGGGTCAGCTGGGGGGGGAAGGGAGCACCCTGGTTTTTCTTGCTGCCTCCAGCCCTTCATCAGAAATGTCTCTGTAAATAGCAAACCCAAAAGGTAACTGGAAGCAGATTTGTGCAGTGCCACCTGCCAGGGCTGGGGCTGGAGCCCCAGACTCCCAGGCATATGCTTGTGGGGCCTGGCTGTCCCCGGGCGCTTTGGGCAGCCGGCCTGGCGTAATGGAACTCATTAGCGCCGTTGTTAATGACTTGGCTGATGGCAGCGGTGTCCAGAGGCTCCAGCAGAGTTTGCACAAAGCCAGCCATGAGGAATGGCACTCGCAGCGTGGGGCAGCTCCGAGGAGCCACCGTGGGCAGCAGATGACTTCCAGGCAGCAGTGTGGGGAGGCTGACGGGAGCTCCGGCTGGGGCCAGGAGCTCTTGCAACACCATGCAGTGCAGGACGTGCTGCTCACCCAGGAGAGAGCTGAGAGCAGGGGTCGCACCATGAGCCACCAGTGGGGGGCCACCAGGTCCAGTGCTTCCCACAGGGGACAGTCAGAGCCCACCAGGACTTGCCAACCATTCCTGATTGTTGCTGGGGCACGTCCAAAGAAGGGCAACGGAGGTGGGGAACGGTCTAGAGCACAAGTGTTGTGAGGAGCAGCTGAGGGAACTGGGGTTGGTTAGTCTGGAGAAAAGGAGGCTCAAGGGAGACCTTCTCACTCTCTGCAACTCCCTGACAGGAGGTTGGAGCCAGGTGGGGGTAGGTCTCTTCTCCCAAGAAACAAGTGATAGGACAAGAGGAAACAGCCTCAAGTTGTGCCAGGGGAGGTTTAGGTTAGACATGAGGAACAATGTCTTCCCCAAAAGGGTTGTCAAGGCCTGGCCCAGGCTGCCCAGGGCAGTGGTGGAGTCACCATCCCTGGAGAGGTTTCCAAGCCCTGGAGCTGTGTTGCTGAGGGCCATGGTTTAGTGGTGCCCTGGCAGTGCTGGTGAGCAGTTGGATTTGATGATCTTAAAGGTCTCTTCCAACCTAAAGAATTCTCTGATTCTAGGAAACCCTTTGCTGGCAAAGTGGCCCAGCACTCTTCCACGTGCACATGGACACACATGCAGGGATGTCTCCATCTCTCTGCCCTGGGCTCCCCTCAGTGGTGTGGCCTGGACCGTGCTGTGATGGGTTCAGGGTGTTTTCCTTCCCCCGTGCCACTTGTGGGCTGCGTTCCCGTGCTGGGCTTTCCTGCAGCAGAGATTTGGCACAGGGACATGCTTTGCTCCTCTCTCCCTGGTGCCAATCTCTTGTCTTTCTTCTCCCCAGAGGTCGGAGTGGGGGAATGATCGTGGATCCTCTCCGGTCTGGCGTCCCCCGGCCTGGCACTGACCCTTCATCCGGCATCCCAGGCCGGCTTCCCCCGGGAGCCGTTCCGCCGGGCGCCAGATTCGACCCCTTCGGCCCGCTGGGGGCTGGTAGATCTGGGTAGGTCCTTGGCCACACCTGGCATCCCACCCCGTGCTCTCTGGGCTGTCCCTGCATCTCCTGGCTCATCCCCATCGCCGCAGGGCTGAGCTCTCTCTCTTGGTTTAACTCCACTCTCAATTTCTTTCCAGGCCGGATCCTGACCACCTTCCCCCTCCAGGCTATGATGACATGTTCATGTGAGGAGTCACCAGGAGGCTTTTCATGGCTGTGGCCAGAGCTGTATCCTGGGAAGCAGCAGCACTTTCCCCTCTTTGCTCCCAGTTCAGAGGACTTGGATCTTTTCAGCAGCGTTTTTCTTGTTCCCAGTCGAGGTCACCTTGTGTCAGACCCAGCTATAAAGGTTTCCCTGTGCACAGACCAGAGGAGGAGGCAGCAGGTCCCTTTCTTTCTCTGCTCTTTGAGGGTGCCCAGCTGTTTGCACCCAGCTGAAGCAGTCCTGTCCTGTGCCAGGTTGCAGTGTGGGGTTTGGTGTGGCCTGGGTGCTGTGAGCTTTCCTCCTCTGCTTCCCTGGGGTGGCACCGCTGTGGCTGCTGGGGTTTATTTATGGCATTCAAGGCACAGATGTTTGGCACTGGGGACAGCTGGAGCATCCCCAGAGCTCATGTGTGGACCCCTGTGTTTGCAGGAACTGGTTTCCAGCCAAGACCTGGCTTTTTAGGGCTCTTGACCCCCTGTTCCTGGGGGTTTTCACAGTCAGTGCTGAGGAGGGAGCTGGCTTCTTGCCACTCCAGTGCTGGGGAGTGGCAGGAGCCTGGTTGAGGGTGGCAGCTGGATCAAGCTCACTGTGCAGACGTGGTTTATCTCTCTTGCTCTTTATCCCAGTGAAGGGTGGATCAGTGTGAAGGGCTGGAAGGCCCATCCCATGGGGTCTGTGTGGGCAGACCCCTGGCAGTGGCTGAGATCAGCTTCTGCATGGCCGTGCTGGCTGGCACCACAAGCAAAGCCTTTGATATGCATGAGAGGAGACACAGAGTGAATTCCTGGCCCCACCTTGTCCCCTCTGTCCCCACAGCTCCAGGGGTACACACAAAGCCCCATGAGCAGGCAGTGGGTGAAGGCTGGGGTGGGAGGGAGGGTGCTGGTTACCCACAAGACCTACCAGGCCCAGCATTGGCTCTCTTGGCACAGCAGAGGTGAGCCTTGGCACCCAGCTGGGGCCCTCCTGGGGGTGCACACAGCGAGCTTGCTCAGCTGCAGGATTTGCTTTGTTTATAGAACACATTTTCCTGCTGTCAGTCCTGTTGCTCAAGGCTGCTGTGGCTCTACCTGGCTGAACTGCCAGACAGCTCAGGGGGGATAGGTAAGATCAGCATGGCTTAGACTCCTGAGCTCTTTCTGGACACCTCCTCCCTTCCCCATGGCTCTCCCCAGGGCAGTTCATTTGGGAGCTTCAGCTCCTCTGTCCTGGCAGAAGTTTGGACTGGTTTTTTTTCTTCACATGGTTTGGTTTCTTGGAAGGATGTTTATGAGATTGAAATAAAAACCTGACAACAGTGTTGTGCTGGTGCTTGCTGGGAGTGCCCCCACCCTGCTCCTCAGCCCTGTTCTTCCCCTTGCCACGAGAAGGGAAGGCCCAAAACTGCTGAGGCTGCCTCTGCCCTCCTCTGGGAACCTGCTTGGTATCCTCCCTAGAGTGGCAGAGCTTTTGTGAGATGCTGTGACTGTATGAAGGAAATGAAGTGGCTAACAGCCCCCCCTCAGCCCTGGCCCTGGCCACACTCCTCACCATAATTGCCTCTCCAGGGTATCAGCTGCCATCAGTAGAAATGAAAAGGGGGAAGTGATCCTCTTGTCTATCTGTTTTCCCCAAAGGCTTTTTCCTTTTAAAACCCTTTCCCCTACAACTGCAGCTAATAAAGCTGAGTTATGGCATGTTCCACCCTGGGCAGGTGGGAGCAGAGGAGGACCAGCCCTGGAAATGTGGCACTGGGGACAGCTGGAGCATCCCTTGCACCTCCCCAGGGCCTGTGTGTGGATGCCTGTGTTTGCAGGAGCTGGTTTCCAGCCAAAACATGGCTCTTGGTGCTTTTGGCCCCCCCAGCCCTCGGGATTTCGGTGGGCAGTCCCAGCTGCAGACCCACGGATGAGCTGTGGGTGATGTCCATGGCTAGAGCAGGCTGCAGCTGCATTCACTGCAGGGCTGGAAGGGGGAGAGAGACCCAGGGCTGGGTGAGGGCGTTGCTCCTGCTTGTCTCCTCGGGCAGCCTAAGCCCATCCACAGGAGGAAGATGCCCCTGACCTTGCTGGGAGAACCTGGGGAGAGAAAACATCTTCGGGGCTCTGGAGACCCAGGGATGGGTAAGGCCATCACTGCTGCGTGTCTTCTGTCCCCTCAGGCAGCCTGAGCCCATCCACAGGAGACAGGAGTCCCCAGTCTCACTGTCTGGGGTTGAGAGATGCTTGAGGGGTGCTTGGGGAGAGGAAAGGGCTCTGACCTTATCGGAGGGGCCCCTCTTTCTGCGGGAGGTGGTTGTTTTCTGCGCCTGAATTAATCATGTTCTGCAACCTTCCAGGAGGCAGAGCCGCAGCCGGCTTTGATGGGGCTAATTAAAGCGAGCCAGTGCCGGGAGAGGCTGCGGCGGGTCCTGATAAACAATCTTTTGTCTGCAGCACTCAGCCCCAGCGGGGTCGTGGTGCTGTGCAGCTGGGAGAGCAGCTGGGAATGGAGATGGGTTTCAAAGAGGGCAAAGTGCCCATCAGTGAGCCGTGGCCACTGCAGGCCTGTGCCCGGTGCCTCGAGGCTCCTGGGGCTGTGCCCTCTGTGCTCCAGAGAGGATGGGTAACAGGAGGCCAGGGTTCTCCTCTCTGGGTCATAGGGTGATGGGGACAGGACACAGAATCCCAGAATGTCAGCATGGTGGGGGTTGGAAGGGACATCTGCAGATCATCCAGTCCAACACCCCTGCCCCAGCAGGGTCACCCACAGCAGCTTGCCCAGGATCACCTCCAACTGCCTTGGGAATCTCTTCCCAGAAGAAGACTCCACAGCCTCTCTGGGCAGCCTGGGCCAGGGCTCCAACACCCTCACAGCAAAGGTTGTTTTCCTTTAGTTCAGGTGGAACCTCCTGGGTTCCAGTTTGTGCCCCTTGGCCTTGTCCTGGGCACCACTGAGCAGAGTCTGGCGCCAGCCTCTTGCCCTTCACACCTTTTAGATATTGATAAGACTGTTCCAGCTCACACTCAGGACAGTGGCTGCCCAGGACAGTGGTGGAGTCACCATCCCTGGAGGGCTTTCAAAGCCCTGGAGATGTGGTGCTGAGGGCCATGGTTTAGTGGTGACCTGGCCGTGCTGGTTAACAGTTGGATTTGAAGATCTTAAAGGTCTCTTCTGACTTAAACGATCCTGTGACAGAGGACATTAACATGCAAGGGAGCACAGCAAGCCACACACCTCGGGTTAATTTTATGGGGAAGCTGTGAAGAGTGGCTGGGGCTGGTGTGTGTGCTCTTGGCACGGGCACAGCTCTCCCTCCTCCCGCAGCCCCAGCGAGGCTCTTCCACGTCATGTTTGAAGAAAGATGCTGGATTATCAGTAATGGCTTGAGATCCCCAGAGAGCCCTTCAGGCCATCTGCCAGCCCGCCCAGCCCAGCAGCACCTGCCCCACATGCTCCCAAAGGCAGAGCCCCTAGCGCTGCTAATTACCCCACAGACGATGCTGCGTCCCTGGGATCCCGTCTACGGCATGAGGGAGGAACCGGTGCAGGAGAACAGAAAGGAACAGACAGGAGAACAAAGCAGTCCCTGTTATATAGGACTGGGAAAGGTGCTCTGGGCTCTTCCCTCTTTCCTCACCCCTGCAACAAGCAGAGACAGCCCCAAAGACACCTAGTCCTGCAGCTCTTGATGGGGGAGCTTCTTTAATGGCACTTCTTCCTCAACACACTTATTCACCTTAAATATATATCTCTCTGTCAAGAGGCTTCAGCCCCAGTCCTGCAGGTCCCCAAGATCCAGCATTGTGCTGACAAAGCAATGATAGCTCCTTCCTCTCTCCAGTAGCCTCCCACTCTGATCCATGGAAGTATTTCTTGTGCTCACATAAAGCAGGTGCTCAGCAGATGGAACCTCCAACCAGGCTCAGCCTTTCATCCCAGAAAGCTCCCTTCCATATTACCTACAGTGACAAAAATTGATGAGGAGGATTTCTCCCTCTAATGGGTTTATTTTCTAATCCAGGCTCACAGGACCAGTGCTGAGAGTTGCAGGAGGGACTTCTGCCTTCCCCCTGTGAACACTCACAGCTCTCCACCTGAGAATCTTCCTCTCTTTCCTCCCCTTCCTCCCACAGCATGGCCCTCCCTGTCCACAGGATCAGCCTCTCCATGACAGCCCCTGCCCTGCTTGAGTCCTTCGTTTGACCCTGCAGGTTCAGCCCACAGCTGTTCACCCCAGGGATTGCAGGAGAGGCGATGCCTGCCCAGAGGACAGTGGAGCACAACCATCCATTTCACCCCAAAGGTGGGTTAACCCCAGGGAAAGGTGCCAGGGTGGCAGGGCTACAGGCGTGAGGCCGTTCAAGGTTATTTCCCAGGACACTACAATAAATACAGAGCGTGGAGGGGTGACATGGTGACAGTGGGAGGGACATGTGGCCCTTCAGAAAGGAAAGCACTGGGCAGAGGATGCCATTGCCAGCATCCAAGGGCGACACTGGAAGCCCTGGAATAAAACCTGGTGCAGGCAATCACACTGCCTGTGGATATGACTTTCCTCTTGGGTTGGGCTGTCTGGAGAGATTTGTCTCCGCCCGGAAACGTTGGAAGTGAATAATTTATGGGGTGGATTGAGAACTGGTGGCAGTTCATGACAAACACCACCTTTGTGAGTCCGCATTTTCCTATGGGATAATAATTTTCCTTTCATAGCATCCTGCTCGTGCTGATTTTCCTTTCCACAGAACACTGTACTTTAATGATGCTTCATGTTTAATTCCCGAGATGCGATTTTACTTTCACGCTGCAGACAATGGCCCCTGTGATCGGCACAAAGGGCGATGCGCGGGCACCCGGAGGGCAGAGCTGCCTGGGGACGAAGGAGCAGAAGGACCACATCATGGGGAATTGTCCTTTCTCCTCCAGACAGAGCACCATGATTTTTGAGGAGGTTTTTTCTGGGGTTGCTGGTGGGAGCAGGATGCTCGGCACAGTGTGGGATGCAGGCGTGTGTCCCAGCCTTCATCCCACTCTCCAGCGTGGGACTGGTGGGGTGCAAGGGCTGAGGGATGCTAGGGGCTGGACCTTGCTGCAGGGACAGTGGTCACGCTCCTGCCCAGAGCAGCGCAAGCACCAATCCTAACTACTGAGTTTTATGAGAAACTATTGCTAAAGAAGGTCACTGATGGCAGAAAATGAGAAGCTCCATCCCAAAGTGAAGCAGCTGGCCCCAGGCCCTGGCTGCTGGGAAGGAGTTGCCTGTAGCTGTGGCAGGGAGCTCAGCCTTATGTCCAGCCCAGGCTCCGATTGGCAATGGCACCAAAATCCCATGGGTATCTTGAAGGTGCTGTTGCCCAGGTGCTGGTGGTTAGGATCCCATCCAGGAAGGCGCCAGGGGACCAGCAAGATGTCTCAAGGCCACAATGTCCTAATGTTGATAGGCAGGATCCCGTCCAGGAAGGTGCCAGGGGTGAGTGGGATATCCCAAGGCCACACTACCCCAATGCCAGTGGGCAGGATCCTGTCCAGGAAGGTGCCAGGGAGTGAACAGGATATCCAAAGGTGACACTGTCCCAGTGCTGGTGGTGAGGAACACCCAAGGCATCCCAAAGCCACATTACTCAGGTGCTCCTGGCCAGGACCCCATCCCAGAAGGCTCCAGCGAGGTGAGGAAGGTGGCCAAAGGCTGCCAGGTGGGCACAGACACGGGCGAAGCCTCACCGGATGGTATCGGTGTTAGGATGTGGCAAGGGGAGCCCCGGTTCTGCCATCGACGTGGGGTCCCCGGGGCATGTTGAGAGGCTAGGAGCCCATCCCCTCGGGGGGCTGGTCCGGGGGACTGAGCTGGCTCTCCAGCAGCGCCCGCGTCCCCTCGGCCGACACCCTCCGCAGCCGCAGCCTCACCGAGCCGTAGGTGCCCCCGGTACGGCGGGCGGCCCGGGCGCGGCGGCGGGCAGCAGCGGCGGCTAGCAGCAGGGCGGCGAGGAGTAGCCCACCCAGGGCTAGCAGAGCCAGCCCGGCTACGGTGCATCGGTCGAGGCGGGCGCGGAGCCGAGCCGCTCGCTGCTCCAGCCTCTCCATCTGTCGTGCCGGTACCGCGGGGTCAGGCCGAGCCGCCCGGGGCACTGCTCCCGCCAGCACCACCAGTGCTGCTCCGCTCAAGGCGCAGCCCAGAGCCAGTGCTAGCCCCGGGCCCGTACCGGGTCCCCCCGGAATGGTACCGACCGGTCCTGCCGCCGCCGCCGCCTCGCCCGGGCTCTGCAACTCTGCCGCCCGCGGGGACGCCATGGAACCGCCGCCGGCCTATGCGACCAGAGGTGAGCGGTGGAACCGGATTGGGATGCTCTCCCTCTCCGGTACCGAACCCTTGCGCCGGGGTGCTCTCCTTCCCAGGAGCCTCCCTCTCGGGACCGGGCTGACTCTCCCTCCCTGGAACCGACCTTCCGAACCGGGATGCTGTCTCTCTCCGATACCGACCCCTCCGGACAGAGATGCTGTCTCTCTCCGATACCGACCCCTCCGGACAGAGATGCTCTCATTCACCGGTANATACCCACCCTCCCAGCACGGGATGTTCTCCCTCCCCGGAACCGACCCCCCGGACACGGTCTGCCTCCACTCCCGGGACCCGGGTCCCCGCACCGTGTTGCTCCCCTTCCCTGGTCCCGTCACTTGCCTCCCCGAACCGGGTCCGTTCCCGTCCCGGTTCTACTCCTCCCCGAACCGGGCTGTCCTCTCCCGCAGACCCGTGTCCCTGTGACCCCGTCGGGCTCTCCCCTTCGGTTCCCGCATCCACCCTCCCGCCGCTCCCCGTTCCCTGCTCCCGCACCGGGCTGCCCTCCCCGCCGGTGCCCGCACCGAGCTGCCTACCCCCGCCGCGTCCCCGGCTTCCCCCGGGCCGGTGCCGGTGCCGGTGCAGCCGCGGCGGCGGGCGGTGGATGCCCCGAGCTGCGGCCCCACCGGTGCACGCACACGCACACACACGTACACACCGCGGGGGCACACACAGACACATACGAACGGCTGCACACCGACACCGCCTGTGCAGCCACCTGCCTGCCGCAGGGACCCCTCCGTGTACCCCCCACCTGCAAGAGGGACCCCTGCGTGCACCCCCCCACCTCCAGTAGGGACCTCTCCATGTACCCCAACAAGGACCCCTCCATGCACCTCTCGACAGCACTGGGACCCCCTGCGGGCACCCCGGAGCAGGGCGGGGAGCACGGCTGGAGGGGACAGAGTAGCTGGGGTGAGTTTTGCAGAGGGGACACCCCACAACTAGCCATCCCCATTGGGGCAGAGCTGGGGACACTGGGACTGTGTCCCTGAGGGGAGCAAGGAAAGCTCCAGGCTGGCTGGCTGCCCATGAGCCCCCTGCAAGGACCAAGCTCCCTAATCCCTAGGGAAAAGCTCATGGCTCGTCCTGGGTTTGAGCCAGGCATGAGATGCTCCAGCCTGGGACAGAAAAGCCCATGATGGTGCTCAGTGCCTGAAGCCATTGCCCCAGCCCTGCCGTCCCATGTCACAGGGACCCTCCCTTCCCCTCAGTCTCTCCCTGCACTATCTATCCCATTTTTTCACTGAGCAATTGGGTCTGTGCCCACATTCTGCTCCTCGCTGACCTGAAACTGGCCACAGGCCTGAGCCCCAGCAGTGACCTGCTGGCAGCCACTCACTTGGAGCTCCTTCATTAATAAGGCATATGCTATCTCCAGGCTTGGAGCCTTGCCCAGAGATGGGCTTGTGGATGTAAATCCTCAGCAATAGAGGGTGGGCTGCTGAAAGCTGCTGGGAAGGTTTGTCCAGCACGTTGTCATTCCCTTCAACACATTGCATCTTCAGAAGCTCACCCATGAGCACGCTGGAGATTCATCAACGATGGTACTGGGTGAGCTCACAGCCCTGTGTCCCCTGTGACCTGGACCCTGGACCCCTCATACCCTGCATCCTGGACCTCCTTGTGCCCTGCACCCTGTGTCCCCTGTGACCTGGACCCTGGACCCCTCATACCCTGCATCCTGGACCTCCTTGTGCCCTGCACCCTGTGTCCCCTGTGACCTGGACCCTGGACCCCTCATGCCCTGCACCTTGGATCTCCTCGTGCCCTGAACCCTGCATCCCTTGTGCCCTGCACCCTGGACCCTTCGTGCCCTGCACCCTGGCCCCCTGGCATACTGAGTCCTTCTGTGGCCATGCTAGCCTCCACAAGCCATGGTGTTGGGAGCTTTCCTGTGTGGGGACAGCAGATGGGATTCTCCTACCACCTGTTTTGTGCTACCCACGGGGGTTGGACTCAATGTTCTTAAAGGCCTTTTCCAACCTAAACGATTCTATGGATTTTGAAATACAGCTAAAACTGATTTAAAAGGTTCAGAGAGTTTAGGGGTTACACACACTAATATAAAGGTTGATTGGTATTTTCTGAGAGAGCCAGGCTGAGGGCTGGAGAGGCTCAGCACCCACCCAGGAGCTGGTGTTGACATGGTCCCAGCAGGACCAGTTTGGCTTCTGCTCGATGACGGGTGACAACATTATCCTTCCTTGAAGAAGTCCCTCATTAAATTCTAGAGTTTCTGTTAAAAATCAACCTCTGCATAATTCTTAGCCATTTTTTCCCCATTTTTGTCCTTTTCCTCCCAGGTACCCTGTGGAGATTTTCTGCCTACTGGAGTTATTTGTCTAGCAAAAGGATTTTGCGGGCTCTTCACCAAGATACGTTCCCATCCCGGCCAATGCCAACCAGCACCCTCCTGGCTCGCATGGTACCACCCACAAAAGGGACCAACCCACAGCAGCTCTGGTCCCTGGGGGCTGTGGGGTGGGCTGGGGTCCCCCACCTGTGTCAGAGGCAGGGCTACATGTGATTTGATTCCTGTTTAAGTTTGCAGTAGAGGTTGTGCGTGCTCTGACCCACCCACTTGCTGCTCCTGTCTCCTCCTGCTGTGCCGTATCCAGGCGCAGAGGCTTCCCGGCACAGCGTCCCCAGGGATGCATTCAGAACTGGGCCGAGGAAGAAGCGGAATTAAAAATAAATGTAAGTGCATCCTGACACGTTAACCACGTTTGGAGAGGTTTAGTACCAACCCACTCGGCAGGAAGGCAGGAGATGCTTGGAGACAAGTAGGTCACGGGACACAGATTGTCCCGAATCAGCAGGAAAAGATGGATCTGGAGCAGGCAGGCGCATCCCTGAGAACAGACGGGCAGGGAGGAGGGGAAAGTGCCAGCGCCGGGGCCTGCTGTTTCCAGCATTGCCAAATTCCCTGGAAAACCAGCAATGTCAGTGGTCTGCTCCTGAGCAGTGCCAAGGTCTAACCCTCTGGTTTGGGGCACTCAGACCCTGAGGCGTCCAATGCCTCTAGGGGTCCCAGGGGGCTGATGCCAGGCTGGGGACTCGGGGGGCAGAGGCACTCCTGCAGGTGTGTCCTGCCAAATTGCTCTGTCCTCTCAAGGTCCCACTGAATCCTCTCACCCACTCAGTGATTGCTTGGATCCCCCCATCCCCTAAGGGTCCCACCAAATCCTTCCACCCCCTCAGCACCCACCTGGGTGCTCCCATCCCCTCAAATCCCACTAAATCCTCCTTGTACCCACCCATGCCCAGATGGGTGCGCCTATTCCCTCAGGGTCCCATCAGACCCTCCCTTTGGACACAGGTGAGGATGAGCTAAGGATCCCAGAGGCAGTTGGTGGGTCCAGGCCACGTTCTGCCATAGGGTCAGGGTACTCTGAATCCTGGGGAGCTGGTCCTGCACCCCAGCCCCACAGAGGTGCTTGAGAGGATGCTGTGGTGGATGAGGTGAAGGAATGAATCCTGCACACATCCCTGCTTTTGCTGTGCTGCCCCATGGGTGCCTCTGCCTTTGCTGGGTGGGACCTGGGAGATGATGTTTGAAGGGCTGGAGGGCTTCGGGTGTGCAGCCCAGAAACCTTCTCCAGCCCAATCCTGAGCTCGCTGAGCATGGGACTGGCAAGGGCTGCTTCGTCCATGGATGCTGGCACAGAGGAAGGAGGAAGAGAAATGGAGACAGACATGATGTATGGTGCCAGTGCAGGAGCAAAGAGAGGAGGGAGACAGCCAAGGTCAGAGACAGCACTGCCAAAATTCACAATGAATCTCCAGGAGAGCTGGAGGGGAGAGACTCAGGGCTTGGGAAGAAACGGGAGGAAGAGGGAGGGAGGTGGAGCAAGGCAAGGGAGTGGGGGACAGGGCTGCTGGGGACAGGCATATGCCACTGCTTGGCCAAAATTCTTAAATGGGGGTGAGAGGGACAGCAAATGGGAGCCTGAAGCTGGTTTAAGAGACATCAGGAGCAGGAATGGGAGGGAGCTGGAACGACTGTGGGCAAGTCTCTCTCTCTCTGGGGTACCCCTGAGGAGCACAGCCCAGTTTTGGGGTGTGCCCAGCTGCTGGAGCTGCCCAGTGCCCCCTGGGAGAACTGACTCCAATCCAGCCCTGCCACAGAGGTAAAGTTTCATCCCTGTCTCCTTAGTATTCACAGCATCCCATGGCAGAGCGAATGCCCGCAGCCAGCACTGCTCAAGGTGACTTGGAGGTCAGGGGAAAAGCAGCTGAGCACTTTGGGAGCCAGCTGCTGTCTCTGCACTGATGAGGAGATCCAGTCTGTGAGGCCCAAAGGTGCCTGGCACACAGTGGCCTCTCCTCCTGGCACTGCCAGTCCCTGTGTGCCACAGAGGTGGCACCCTGGTGCTCACCATGCACACGAGGATGCCTGGGGGATTTCTGATCCTGGAGCTGTTGCCACCAGCAAGGCAGGCAGGGCTGCTTGGCACCCCCGGGGCTGGAAGTCCACCTTGGCACTGAGCAGGGCTGGAGCTGGCAGAGCTGGGCACTGGCATGGATCATCTCCCTCTCACAGGGGGCAGCATGTCCAGGCAGACTCTGTGCCCTTGGAGGGGCAGTGGTCACCTGCTTCAGGGGTGTTAGAGCAAAACCCCCTCTCCTTCCCCTGATAGAAACCTCCAAGCCCCTGCCTGGGGTACCCCAAAGGCAGCCAGAGGGACCAAAACCCTGCCTACTGCTGAGAGCAGCTGCAGAATCACCCTGAGAAGAGGCTCAAAACTTTCCTGGTGATAATTAAGATCTAATTCTTTCCAGCTGACACCAGGCTGCTGGGAGCCAGATAAAACCACAGGTGCCTTATGGTATGGTAACAGCTATGGCTCAGGAGTACCAGGAGACTGGTTGTGCTCTGCCTGGATGGAGAGGACAAGATGGACTGTGTGAAGCAGAAGGCTAGGAAGCTCCTTTGCTTCCTCACAGATGACATGTAAGTACACAAACACTGCCTTCCCCCCAGTGGAGGCTGCTGTGGGTGGCTGGCTGCCCACTTCTTCGCTGCCCTGTACCTCTGCCAGCCCTCTGCTTAGGGATCAGATCGCAAGCTCGTTTATTTCCGTGTCTTTCTGTAATTTCCCTTCCCTCAAACAGTCCCATCGAACTCGGGTCCCTACAGCCCGAGGCCGCCAGGGCAGACCCCGCCCGAGCAGCAGCCGGGGCCGGGCAGGACCCTTCCCGCTTTTGGCGGGAAGGCGCAGGGAGCTGCCGGCAGCGGCTGTGCCCTCAGATGGGTCCCGTAACCGGCTCAGCTGAACCCCCTGCTCCTTTCATCGCCTGCTAAGTCCTCCTCCGGTTCCCTACGCGCCCGGCTGGGTCCTTCATCTCCTCCAGGTGTTGCTATGTCTCCCTCTTGTTTCTTCTTCAGCTCCTGCCTGGGTGCTTCCGTCCCCTCAGGATCCTCTTCCCTCTGCCCCGCCTGGGTCCCTCCGTCCTCTCAGATCTCACTAAATCCCTCTTGTCCCTTTTAGTGCTCGGCTGGGTCACCCCATCCCCTCAGGTCCTGCTAAATCCTCTTGTCCCTTCAAGGTCTGGTTGTGTCTCCCCATTTTCTCAGGTCCCAGTAAATCCCCCTGCCCTGTCCCCTCAGGTCCTGCCAAATCCCTCTGTTCTCTCATCCCCTCAGTGCCTGGCTGGATCCCCTCATCCCCTTACAGGATCCTGCTGAATTCCCCCATCCCCTCAGCACGTGGTGGGGTGCTTCCACCCCCTCAGGGTCTCACTAAATTTCCTCTAGCCCCTCAGCACCCAGCTGGGTGCTCCCATCTGCTCAAGGTCCTCTTAAATCCTCCCCATCCCCTCAGCACCTGTTTGGGTCCCCTCACACCTTTAGGTCCTGCTAAATACTCCCCATTCCCACAAGGTCTCCCTAAATCCCCTCAGCACCCAACTAGGTGCCCTCAACCCCCCAGGGTCCCACTAAATCCCTCTCCTTGCTTTGCACCCCAGGGCCCTTCTCCTGTTGGAAGAACAGCCCAGAAAGGTGGCAGCAGGGCTGGCCCAAGGGCCTCATCCCAGGCACCATGTTCTACATGCATTTGCTCATCAACAAGCGTGGGCCACTGGCCAAAATATGGCTGGCTGCCCACTGGGAGAAGAAGCTCACCAAAGCTCACATATTTGAGTGCAATTTAGAGACCACCATTGAGAAGATCATCTCGCCAAAGGTATGCTGTTAAATGGTGCTAAGGTCTGGGCTAGAAGTGTTCATCGTCAACAGGACTGTTGCTGTCAAGGAGATTTAGTTCACTGGACAAATCTGTGGCTATCTCAAAAGCAGAGAGAGGCCAATTCTTAACCTGATTTTAATTCAATTCTCAGAAAAAATCCACCCCATTCAGTGACATTTATATCATTATTTTACTTCCCAAGGTCCCTTCCAACCCCTAAGCCTTGTATGAATCTATTTTACTCCTGGAGATCTGTGGCAGTCCTCTAATGTCCAGTGTAAGAAAATATTATCACATACTAGATACCAAATCTGTTTTTCCACATGCTGATAGAGTTCCAGAGAGTCCTGTATGGGCACCACTGGATCACAGGACGTGGGTTTGAGTGCTCATGGGGTAATGTGAGCCTATCAGTGTGGTGTAGTATGGTAGCACTAGTCTGCCTTCAGAGAACTGGAGTGCCAGCTTGTGGGTATTGTTCAGCAGCATTTAGAGAATGGAAATTGTCTCCCCAGGGCTCCTGTTTAATATCTTTATTGATGATCTGGATGAGAGGATCAAGTGCACCCTCAGATGACCCCAAGCTGGGTGGAAGTGTTGATCTGATAGAGGGTAGGAGGATCTCCAGAGGGATCTGGCCAGGCTGGGTTGATAGGCAGAGGCCAGTGGGATGAGGTTCATAAAGCCAGATGCTGGGCCCTACACTTGGATCACAGCATGGCTTAGTGGTGGCTTGGCAGAGTTAGGTCAACAGTTGGACTCGATGGTCTCAGAGATCTTTTCCACCCTGAAGGATTCTCTGAGGAAAAGTCTCTGCTTAACCAGAATCAAGAGGCTAAGGAAACTGCCATGAGAGTGTCCACAGGCTGAGGGGAGTGTTTTGCTGGTCTTATAATAAAGAACTGCTGCTATCCTGTAGCCATCCTTCTGCTTGCAGTGGAGTCCTTCCAGGGCCTCCATTAGAAGCTGCTCATATAGAATTAAGTGCTTGTAGTGCTTCTGAGAGACAGTGTGGCTGGAGCAGGAGCAGACGTGAGCAGCCAAGTGCCCATGACTCAGTCCTTGGCCTTGCTGTTGCAGCTGCATCCAAGGGAACACTTTACACTGTCCCCAATGGATGGCTCAGGAGATCCAAGGCTTTCAGCTGGGGCAAGGAGATTGGTTTGTTTGTGGGGGTGGGTTTTTTTTCTGCATGAAGACACCTGCTTGCTATTTGGTGGCCACCATTTCATTGTCTGACTGTATGATTAACTGAGTTCAGGGCTCATGTTTCGATGTGGGGATGCTTAGGAGCAGAAGCAACTTAGGAGTTCCCAGCTCTGAAATCTCCTTCCTGTTCCCAATCCTCTCTCTCAATACAAAGCCCTGTTGAATTTCCTGGAGCTCTAGACTCATGTGTCTGTTACTGGAACTCAGTCACCACTGTGTGATATTTTCCTTTGAATGTTTTTGCCCAAAACCACTAACTTTGAACCCCTGCTTTAAACCCCTGGAGTTCACCATAGCTCTGAGAACCTCTGGACACTTGCTGCTGGGAGTGGTGAGGATTTACCACCGGAAAGCCAAGTACCTCTTGGCAGACTGCAGTGAAGCTCTGACAAAGATGAAGACAGCTTTTCGCCCAGGTAGGCCCTGACTTCTGCACTGCTCCACCCATGTCCTTCACAGCCCTTCTTCTCACAGTTAGCTTTGGATATATCTGTTAAATAGCACATTATTAGGAAATTGAACACACCAGTGCCTACTGCTGATGTTGAGTCTTGCTGAATTGAATACCCTTTCAGCTCCTTGACTCCTTTGAAGGATGCAGGATCTTATGTGGTCTTGCAAGAGGAAGCTTGAATTCAGCCTCCATTGCTAGATAATTCATTTTAATTGCTGATGACACCAACAGCATGTCCAACAGTGTGTCAGTGCCAGATCTGACAGTGTGTTTGAGCTGCAGCCGTGCAGTCAGTGAGAAGGGAGCAGTAATGAGTGAATCTTTTTCCAGCAGACACTGTGTTTGTCATGCTTAGGAGAGGCACTGTTGGCTTATAAAGGCCAAGGAGAGGACACCCAGTGTCTGCTGCCAGCCCTAATGGGCTTTGTGACCTGGGCTGTTTGCAGGACAGCCAATAGCTCTGTTATTCTCAGTCATCTAAGAAATCATTCTCAGTTCATCCCCTGTCATTATGAGTCAGTTAACACTTGTAAACATTTGGAGATCTCTAGAAGAAACACCATAAGTACACAGTGTGATAATTTGAATAGATATTGTAGTAGCTTGTAGAGGTCTCAGTAGAGAATGAGACTCAATAGACACAACTGCAGCACAGACTCCAACTAGATAACACCAAATCCCAGCATGGTGGGGGTTAGAAGGGACCTCTGGGGATCATCCAGTCCAACCCCCCTGCTCCAGCAGGGTCACCCACAGCAGCTTGCCCAGGGGCACCTCCAGCTGCCTTGGGAATATCTCCACACAAGGAGACTCCACAGCTTCTCTGGGCAGCCTGGGCCAGGGCTCTGGCAGCCTCAAAGCAAACAAGTTTCTCCTCCTGCCCAGCTGGAACCTCCTGGGTTCAGTTTGTGCCCAGTGCCCCTTGGGCTGTCCCTGGGCACCACTGAGCAGAGTCTGGCCCCAGCATCTTGCCCTCAGCCTTGAGCTCTTGCTCAGCATTGAGCAGCTCCCCTCTAGGGCTGCTCTTCTCCAGGCTCAGCAGCCCCAGGGCTCTCAGCCTTTCCTCCTCCCAGAGATGCTCTATTAGCAGGGACAGTCCAAAGTGATCTGACTTAGAAATTAACCCTGTTTTGAGGGAAAGGCTGGAGATGACCTTCAGAACTCCCTTCTTCCCTGAGTAGTTCCAGGATTCTCTGATTGCCAAGCATTTGCAGTCTCACTTCACAATTATTTGGTGATGGAGAATAGCATTACCTGGATGCTGGGGAGAACAAGAAAATGGAATAATTCATTTGAAGAGGTGTGACAGACTGCAGGCTGAATGTCAGCTGGGAGAATCTTTCAGAGGTTTATAAAGTAGCTGCTCACAAACCTGAGGTATTGGCAGTATTTCAGGTCCTGTAGCAGGAGCTAAATAACAAATACTTCCTCTAAAGGATGTGTAAAGTCAAGGGTTTAATTCCAGTTTGGAGCCCTGCTGACTAAGCTTTCCCTGCCTCTCCTTTCCAGCAGCAGCAGGGCTTCCTGACAGGTTTATAGACTTGTTATACATACCTGGGAGAACATGACTGCTAGCAAGACTTACTTTATGTTGTTTGTTTCTTTCAGGTCTTGTTGACCTTCCAGCAGGCAACTTTGAAGCTGCTTATCAGTCCATTACCTTGCCAGAAGAGTTTCATGATTTTGAGACACCACTCCCTGATTTAAAGTAAATGCTTCCCTAGGTTTTAGTCATTATTGTACTGCTTTCAGAGGGAAAAAGCTACCCTTGCTGTCCCCTGATCTACACTAGGATGGATGGAGCAGTTTTGATTTGACAACTGAATTCTCCTGAAGCCTGAGTCAGCTGTACAGGCACAGGGGTTGTGCTTTGGTAGAGCTCCTCAAGGCTGTTTAACCAACAGCTTTTTACAGTGAAATGTATTGAACTTGGGCTTCAGTATCTTCAGTTGTCTGAGGGAAGCCTGCAAACAGCTTTCTGACCCCATGAAAGATAGATATAAATAAAGAGAGATTTATATAGATATTATAGGTAAGTATAAATGCTGTTGTAAGCCCAAGGAAGCTCTGGGTAGTAACTGCAGTGTTTCACTGTTCCATTGTGTAGCTGCATTTGATTTCTGCTCCACTGCTCTTTGGGGCCAGGGTATTTTATCAGCAGCAGGCAGCTTGGCTCCTGATGAAAAGCAAACATTTCTCTGGCTTTTCTGCCACAAATCAGCATTAATGTAGAAAAACTGATAAAACCAGGAGGCCAGGGCCATGTTTCTGATGGCTCTGGTGGCCCAGAGGTCCAGGAGAGAATGGATTTCCACAGAGGCTTAGAGGTATCAGTTCTAACACACAGCCTCTGCTTTCCATATGCTTGATTTTTGGCTTTTAGAGGAAATTCAGCACAGTGAATTTTACCAATAAGACCTTAAATGGCTTGAGGGTGAATAGTTTGGGGCCTGGGTTGTTCTCTCTCCACAGCAGTGAGGCTCTATGCCCATGGGACTCCCTGTTGCCATAGAAAACAGAAGCTCTTTTGGGGGTTGTTGATCAGGATTTGCTCAGCAACAAGCTTTCACATTCCAGCTGAGTGGCCACTGGGTTTCAGCTCACCCTGTGTTTTGTACCATGTCTTTGTTTTTCCACCAGTGCCATTGATGTTGCTGAACATTTTACCTTGAACCAGAGCAGAGCTGAGGACATCTCACTTGCAGAGGCTTATGAAAGCAATATACTTCTCTGTGACAGGAACTTTGGTGAGAGAAGTTGAGAAATCAGAAACATTCCATAGGGAAAAGTGTTCTAGGCAAAATTTTGTACAAGCTGAGTCCTTTGCACACGTGCAGAAGCTGTTATTAAGAGTGCACTTGGCCTGTTGTACCCTCTTACACCTCAGCTTTTCTGTAAGGACTCTGCCTAAGTTGCATGTGATAGCAGACATTAAATCAAACCAAACATCTCTTGCTTTTTCCTGAATTGGCTAAAATTCCTTACTGCTCATTCCCCTGGAGGCCTGGGGTGTCTTTCAATCTTAAAATACTACCTGGAAAATTAAGAAATGTGTATATATGTGTTTGAAACACTCATGCAGAATGAGGAACTCTGTGTTTCTTCAGATGAAGACCCAGATGCTCTAAGAAAAAAGAGTTTCTTTGATGGCAGCATCCTAACCAGCAGCAACAGCCTCGTGGCTGATCACAACTCTGCAAGTATCAATGAAGACAAGTCAGTGCTGCAGGAGAACACCTACTGCCTCGAGGATGACTGCTTTGGGGATGAGGAGGATGCTGCAGATATGATTGGTAGCTTTACCACAGAGAAACAAATCAGTTTCTTGCCAAATATTTTTGTTCTTGCAGGAAACCCAAACAGGCAGCATGGAAGTGATTGTTTGCCAACAAAGTCTCTATTTTTATTTGGTTGTTTTCATACCCTGGAGGGGTTGGGGTGAGGGAAGTGCAGATGTGGCACACCCCAATATGGTTTAGTGGCATGGTGGTGCTGGGTTGATGGTTGGAGTTGATGACCTTGGTCTTTTCCAGCCTTAGTGATCCTATGCTTGTCCTAAGGCTTGGAGGGTTTCAAACTCTCCTTTTTGTGTTTCAGAAATCCTGCTGAGGGATGAGCAAAACAGCTTCCACAAAGATATCCTGGATGTGGAGGAAGAGCATCCTTTGCCACAAGACCTGCCAGAGAACAGCATGGCTAGTGAGTCTGCAGCAGCCACTCCACCCTGCTCACCCAAACCCCCAGTCCTGTGGCAATGCCTGATGCTGCTCACAGCCAGCTCTGGGTGACAGCTTAGGCCTTTTCCCTTTCTTCATTTAGTTTGCTTTTCCCCCAACTTGTTGGATAGAGTTAATATGATTGAAGCTGGCCTAGAGATTCCAGATTTGTAACATGCCATTGCTGGGGAGCACTGTTCCCTGACAGCTGTGCTGCTGATCCACCCTGTGCTTAGAGAGGCACAGATCCCTTCTGCAGGGGAAGGGAATGGGATCAGCCTACACTGTCACTTAGAACTTCAGCTAGGGGTGTTTCTGGCTCATGTGTCAGTGACAAGTGATACTTCAGGTGTCTCACAACACACTGAAGTCTTGTTTAGTCGTCTTTTGGTTTGAGATTGATGAAGGAAATTAATTTCTGAGTAGTGTTTCTGGAAATATTTCTATATCCTAAATCCTTTCCACAGAACAATAGACTCATTAAGGTTGGAAAGGACCTCTAAGAGCATCCCAACCTCTCCCAGTTCTCTCTCACAAGACTGAGACATTAATCCAGCCTGATCACTTCTTTTATTCATTTGGGTTATTTCTGGGTTTTCCTGTAGTGGAGTCCAACAGTGCAGAGCCCCCAGTTACCAACCTCAGCCATCTGACCAGGGAAGCAGTTCACTTGCTGGGAGAAGAAGGCTTTGTGCTGGAGCCAGTTGATGACACAGGTCAGAACTTGATCAGTTTCTCACTGATTGTTTACACTAACTGGGTTTGTTTTTCCTCTTGTTAGTGAAAACATTTACAAACCAGGTTATTCCCACTTCAGTTTCACCTGCTGCCAGAGCTCTGTTGTATGGTGACTGCTGTACAAAAGCAGTATCAGGTTATTCCTCTGATCTGCACAAATCTCTCTTCAGTTTCCTCCACATCCCAAATCAGGTTTTGCTGCTCTGCAGTTCCAGCAGCACATGGTCACCAGGGTCACTGACATTTCAGCTGAAGAGCTTTGATTGTGGCACAGCAGTGACTTTTATGAGGAAAACAAACATCTGAGAACTTCCAGGCTTCTGTAAAATGTTGGTTTGTGACCTTTTCACTTTAACAAGATCCAGAAAGAGAGGCAACTTGTTTCCCCTGTGAGGAAATCTAAATGTCACCTGTCACCTTGGTGGCTGTCAGCAGATAAACAAGTTCCTGGTGACACTGATGTGTGGAACACTGGAGGTTTTTCAACCTGCCCAGATGGTATTCAGGAAGTTATGGCTCTATAACCAATCTGTGTCTTTCTCCTGCATCTTAACTGGGTTGCTGGGGGATTAAACTGACAAACACAGATAATTATGAGGTAATGCAACCTGTTAAGTGTAGCAGCAGTTCTTGGAACACTTAACTTCCTGATGGATTACAGATTGCATACTCAGTCCTGTAGTATCATGTGTTCCTGTTAAGGCCTCCTGTTCCCAGTTCTTTAGCATAATAGTCATATGTCTTCCCTCATTAAATCTTCCCTCATTAAATGTGTCTGAGTGTCCTGGACAAGAATACAAAGAGGAGAGTGTATAAAACCCCTTGGAGAATGGCTGTTGCACTTGGACTCTGACTCTCAGGTCTGTCTGGTGTTGCAGGGGGTCAGCAGCCTCTGTTCGACTCAGAGCTGTTATTTGCTCCCTAATTGGTCTGTGTACAGACACTATTTGACTGCTTTTAACACTTACTCTCTTCAGCTGTCACCCAGAGGAAGGAAAGCAAAAGAAAGAGGAAGCTGCTTGTGGATGTAGTGAAGGAGCTGAGCTGCCACACTATCTACAACCAGCTTAACAACTGCACAGACATCCTCACCACGCTGGACCTGGCACCCCCAACCAAAAAGACCATGCTGTGGAAGAAGTCAGGAGGTGTGGATACACTCCTCTCCCAGCCTGCACAGCCTGTGTTCCACACCAAGCTCCAAATGGTAAAGATCAGCTCCTTTGCAGGTCTTTGTGCTGCTGTGTAGGTTATGGGAGTGATGTACATCAGGATCTGAGATGTTTTCCAGGCTGGGTGTTATGTGAACACCTGGCAAACTGCAGGCATGCAGCACCCTGAGAGTGCTGGTTTGCAGCACAGTTCAGTGAGATACCTGATGGGAGTTTGCATGCTCACTGCTAATTGCTTCATCAGAAAGACCATCTGCAGAGCTCACAGCTTTCATCTCCAGTAAAGAAACCTGAGAGCTGATGTTTCAGTTCCCAGACTGGCACCTGATTGGCTCTGCACCAATAGACAACCTTTCAGATCTCTGCCAATTTATTTTCTACTTCATTCAGTTTATTATTTTCATGATGAATCTCATGTTTTCTTTTGGCTCTGTAATCAGTATGAGGCCACACCTGTCTTCTGCCTAACCTTTCAGGGTGCCTCAGGGTGAAACACTCTTCTGCCATTGCTAATGGCTGTGCAGAGGTGATGTGCCAGTTTGTGTGGCACTTTCCTGACTGGAGATGAAACTTCCACCTGGAGATCACTTGGGGACTTCAGAGGACCATGAGATTCCTGATCCCCCTGGCTGCAGGGTTGTCCACACCATGCTTCTCTGTGGCCACAGGCCTTGCTGCTGCCCTTGCACAAGGCAGACACACTTGTTTCATGGAAACAGGATCTACCCAAGCCCCTCCCGTCCCCATGTTGTATCTGACAGCTGTAAGTTTAGAGCTGGTGATAAGATAGAGATCAGTGTGTGCACAAGGTGATACAGGAAGATATGGAGCAAGCCACGAGCAGCAGCTCTGAACTGTCCTGTTTCCTCTGCTGTAAGCCTGGGAGGGCTGTGGGAGGCAGGTCTGCAGGCAGAGCTCTGCAGGGCCAGCAGGGCAGCACAGCTTCACCCCTCACAGTTGAGGTGCAGAACTACAGCTTGCTGTTTGTGAGGGTGGGAAATACTCCTGTGGGAAGAGAGATCCACAAACAGATCCCTGCAGGTGTTCTTTATGCAGCTGTTCCTTTCTTCCACCCCTCCTTACTGTCTGCCTTTGAGGAAAGCTGACCCAAGCTGCTCCTGAGATGCTTCTCCATGGAGTTCACTGCTGAAGTTGAGGCTGCAGAAGGATGTTCCTCAAAAAGAAGCCAAATTGGAGCTTTTCAGAATGACCTGGTGGTTGCAGTAGTTAATGCACAGCTCTCACTCATACCTCTGTGGTGGTGATTGCAAATAACCTGGCCTGACATTCTGGGAGCCAACAAATGCCAATGATTCTTTTCAGCTGTTTGCAAGATGCTTCAAGGGCCAGGGATTTAAAGTGGGAAGAAATGAGATCCAGAGAGAGTCTGAAATAGAAGAAACAAGGAAAGAGGAAGACACCACAGGTAGCTTTTTAATTCTCTTGTTGCAAAACTAGCTGTTAGAAAAGGTTTTCTACTTGCTGTAATGTCTGAGGGCTGCATGGATATGGTGGCTGTGTGCTGTATTCTACAAAGCTAAGGCCAAGGGAGTAACATGTTAAGGAAACTGATGGTTAATTATTTAAAACAAAATAAACAGTGGTTGGTTTCTTTTCAGTACTCTGCTGCCCTTTGGCTCCTCCCATCAGAAATGCAATGCAAGCCTCTTTCTCCTGTCTGCTCTCAGAAGGTGGCTTTGGTTTCACCTTTGGCTTCTCTCATTGCCTGTCAAACTCCATTTGGCCTGAGTTCAGTCAAACCAATCTTGGTTAGTATCAAGGGAAGGACAGAAGTTGCATTTCAGATCTTCTGAGGAGGTGTATGTCTGTTTCCACTCCTCTGCTCCCCTAGAAATACAATCTACATGCCTGCCTCTGACCAAACCACCTCCTGTGAGGCCAGGAAGGGCAATGCAGAGAAGGAAAAACTCTCTGGGAAGGTTCTGCTTCTTCCATGCTCCTGTTGGGAATGGTATTCATTCCATGTTTATTTAGCCTGGCATTGCTCTCAAAGATTGCTAAGTAAGGTGTGAGCTTTAGGTTTCAGTGCTGTTTTGGGGACAGGGATTTCACTGACTGCCTCTTTAAACCTTGCATTTTATTAATGCAGAGATGCTGATGGTGGAGGAGCCAAGTTACCTGCAGGAGTCAACTTATTCTGAGGTTGAGAGAAAAAGTAGAAACAATTCATGGATCTTGATGTCACAGATGAACAGAAATGAGCCTGATGACAACTGCAGTGACACCAGAGTGAGCAGTTTCCATCCATTTAGACACCTCAGTGTATTTATTGTGCCCCTTTGTGCCAGGGTTCTGGTTAAAACGTGTTGAGAAACTCCTAATGTATGTTGGAGAAGGATGCTGGTGACAGCTGATAGGGCATGGAGTACCTTGTGGCCTGGAAGTTTATTTATAAGCACTCTGGTAGCCTCTCACAATGAATGATTAATTAGAGATTAATTAAAATGTCCATTAATCAGTATAAATTAGTCTAATCACTAAATAAAGCCTTAATATGCAATACAGCTGCTTTGTACTAGAGAGGTAAATCTCATCTTTATCAAGGATAAAACTGATGTCCCATTGAGGACAGGGCAGCCAGTGATCTATCTCTGCCATATTTGGTTGGGCTAACATGGAAGGACATCCTCTAGAGAAGGTGAGGATCATTAAAGTTGATAGAATGACATAACTGGGCCTAATGGCAGTGGAAAAACTGGAGTCTGAGCCCATGGGTGCAGATCTAGCTGTAAGATAAATCAGAGAACTGCAGAATTCTTTTGGTTGGAAAAGATTTCTAAGGTCTTCAAGTCCAACTGCTCCCTAGCACTGCCAGGGCACCACTAAACCATGGCCCTCAGCAACACATCTCCAGGGCTTGGAAACCCCTCCAGGGATGGTGACTCCACCACTGCCCTGGGCAGCCTGGGCCAGGCCTTGACAACCCTTGCCAGTAGCAAACTGTTCCTCATGTCCAACCTAAACCTCCCCTGGCACAACTTGAGGCTGTTTCCTCTTGCTCTATTGCTTGTTACCTGGGAGAAGAGCCCAACTCCCACCTGTCTCCAGCCTCCTTTCAGGGAGTTGCAGAGAGTGAGAAGGTCTCCCCTGAGTCTCCTCTTCTCCAAGCTAACCAACCCCAGTTCCCTCAGCTGCTCCTCACCACACTTGTGCTCCAGACCCTTCCCCTATTCTCCGGCCACGCTCCAGCACCTCCCTCATGGCCCTTGCAGTGAGTGGCCCAGGTGCTACAGCCAGAGCCTTCCCTGTGTGAGGCAAGGCACAGCAGCACCAGTAACTTTGAAATCATTTTAGGAAAGGTTTATTACTGTCAATTCTTTGAGCAGAGTCATGTAGCTGAGGACTAACACAGGATGCATAAATGGCAATGTCTCTTGATGGCCCTTTCTGTCCTGACAGCAGGAGGGAACAGCTCTCTCGGAGAGCTCCTCGCTGAGGAACCACTCCCAGGGCCAGGCAGCTGAACCACAGCCAGAGGAGTCAAGGAACGTATGTGTGCTCAGAGCTGGCAGCTCTCTCCTGCTTCAGAAGAGAACTCTGCTCTTCCTCAGGCATAGACAAGAAAAAAGTGATGGCATCACGACCATGCAGTGCATCTTGGTGTGCTGAAACCACCTTCAGTGCATCTTTTGTCACTCAAAAGCCTTGTAGCTTGCTACTGTGAACACGTCCAGCATTCAGAGGGCACAGTCTGGGGTGGGGGAGATGGGTCCTGATTCAAAACACATCCAGAAATACTTTATATATAAAAGTGTAGCTATTAAAACCCAAGAAATCATCATCATCCTACCAGGCTGGAAGGGGCCTCAAGGAATACATTAAGCTTCTTGTATGGAGAAGGCAGTTTCTGAGCTTCCTGGGTGTGAGGCTGCTCAGACCCTCAGTTCTCAGACCCTCTGTTCAGGGCAGTTCTCCTGTCAATGTCAAACCCAAAATCTAACCCCAAGTTTCTGAACGTGCTCTGTGGCCCCTGACCAGTACTAATACTGTCAAGCAGGACAGTACCTCGTTGTGAAGCTGCCTGCCTCAGGCTCTCTGGGACCCATTCTACAGCACCCAGCATGCTGTTGCACCCAATCTGTCTCTTTGCAGTGGACAGAACACCCTTAGTGTGCTGTCCTCTGCTTCACAGAGCCTGCTGTGACCCCAGAGGTCCCAGGTGTGGCCATCCAATGCCCACCTCCAGGAGGATGTTCAGCTAGGTCAGAACTCTTGTACCTTCTATCATAGAATCATAGGCTGGGTTGGGTTGAAAGGGACCTTCAAAGGGCATCTAGTCCAGCCTCCTCACAGGCAGCAGGGACATCTGCAACTAGAGCAGGTTTCTTAGAGCCCCAAACAACCTGACCAGGGATGGGACATCTCCCACCTCTCTTGGCAAGCTGGGACACTGTTTCATCATGATGTGTGACTTTTGACACCTTCTGCTCTAATTCCTCTCTTAGAGACTGACAAGGAATGGGAAAGACAAGGAAGAAACACAGTGGAGCAAAAGAACTCTCCAGCTATTGAAAACTTTACAGGTAGCAGGGCTGGGTGATGTGGCTAAGTACCAAAAACAGGTGGTAGTTGCAGTTGGACCTTGCCAGAACATCATGTTCCTTCTTCCTAGGCAGTGTTTTTTTGGGGTGTTCATGGAGGAACCCAGGACTGTGGGTGCATGACATGCTGTCCTCTCCCACAGCTGCAGGAGTCACTAGGATTTTGTTTCCACAGCAGTGTTTGCTGTAACACTGAGCCCTTGCTCTCCTCTGATGAGTACACTGGAGTATCTCAACCAGCCCCAATTCCTCACTGCTTGAGGGTTGCCAGCTCTCAGCTGAGCTCTGCGTGGTGCCAGCGTTGGGCTGTTGGAGCTGTTTCCAACAGGAGGGCTCTGGAAAGGAGCGAGGGTTGTGTTAAAAAGGAAACTGCAACACCTTCTTGAAGAGCTTTTAGCACCCTGGTGCTTTCAAGCTGCTTGCAATGTGGCAGAGAGCGTGGCCCTTGCATCAGGAAGGCTTATTCTGCTTTCCTAGCAGAAATCCGTGTGAAATGGGGAAGCTGTAACACATGATCCCATATCCTGTACTGACAGGAGCCAGCACAGGCTGCCCTGGTGCTGAACAGCCCAAACCTTTGGCCTGATGGCTCTCAGTCCTTCCTTCCTTTTTCCCTGGACAAGTGTTTTGGTGCTGGTTAGGGGTGGGTAGAATAAAACCCAGCAAAAAGTCCTGTTCCTCCAGGTCATTTCTCTAATGCAGTGTGCCACCTGGCTGGAGGGAGGGAGATCAGGAAGAAATGAGGGTGTGAGGGGCTGTTTCTGACCTCAAAATAGATCAACCTTTGGCCCAATCTCTTCTCTAGTGCCAGAGTTTGGCTTCACAACATTCTTGGGGTGCTTAAATAATTGCAGGTGAACACATTGCAAGGGTTTTTTGCAGCAGCCCAAAACGTCAGTAGCCATCAAACCCCAAGAAATAGCAACCACAGAATCCTAGCACACCAGGCTGGAAGAGCCCTAGGGGATCAGCTGCTCCAACCTTTCTTGGCAGGAAGCTGCCCTGACTGTCTGTCTCCTTCCTCCCCTGCAGCACCTGAGGAGATCAGGCACGTGCTCCTTCAGTTTTGGGGAGCTCTGTCGGAAGCACAGCCGCAAGGAAGCCGCAGCCAAGTTCTACCTCTTCCTTGTTCTGAAGAAGCAGCTGGTTCTCAAGCTCAGCCAGAGCTCTCCCTTTGCTGACATCATAGCCACCACTGGCCCCATGTTTGACAGGCACTGAAATCGTGTGGGATTCAGATAAGCTGACAAAAATAAACCTTTTCCCCATTATGTTTCTTTCTGCAGACAGATTTCCTGGGAAAACGATGGAATGTCTTTCTCAGGCCAAGCAGAGCTCCCTTGCTGTTTCCACTTCCCCTTCCAACCACCAAAGACCAGGTTTGGGGCTTGGGATCAGGCACTGAGGTGTTCATCAGCATGGTTATTTCCAATCTGTATGTTATGAAGAGCAGTTACCTGTTCTGATGATAAACTGTTGCTGATGTGAGGGATTTCATCAGAGTCCTTCAGATGCTTCAGAGCTTAGATTATTTTTAACAGGACTTATTCATGCTCTAACCCCATCAGCAGGAGATGGCTGTGAAGCTCTTTATCCACAAATGTGCTTTCTTGGAAATGATTCCTTTCAAAGAATGTTCAGTGTTTGATATTTCAAGGTCTAGCAACCTGCTGTCTGCAGGAGCCATGTCCTCTGGCAGCGAGGAGCTGTGCTGCCCCCAGAAGGGTCACATCAGCTTCAGGAACAGGTCCTGTTCCCTGGAAACCTGGGAATTTGAGGTGTTATGGAGCATGTTTAAAGGCTGATGCTTTTATTTATGTGTAGAGCTATTTAAAAAGAGCTGTTAAACTGAAATCTCATTAGTTTTGTGGGGTTTACCAAATTTAGGATCCATTTTAATGCTTTTCCCCTTGTTCTCAGAAGTCAGTGTTCTCCTGTTGCTGACTCCTTGTGCTGTGCCTTGAGCTGGGATGTGTGAGATCAATAAAAACCACAAGAAGACATTTCCTTGGCTCACTGGTGTTTGTCCAAAGGCTCAGACCTGGCCCCCCACCTCACCTGGCCTTCCTTTGCCTGCTCACAGCCACTGCTTTGGGTGATTTTTTTTCCCCCCTTATAATTTGCAGGAGGGTTGATGATGTCACCCTGGCTCCTGGGGGTGTTTGCTCCCCTTGGAGACATCTGTGTGTCTGGTCCTGCTGCCACATGCTGTGCCTGTCCTGGGGTGGTTTATCCATGTGCAGGGGGGTTAGGGAATGGATGGAATTGACACAGAGGGGAGACAAAAAAAAGGCTGAAAACCCTGGGCAGGGCCAGGCTGGCTCTGGGCTGGCTCTGGGCTGACCAGACACAGGGAGTGTTTCTGTTGCTCTCATTTTCCCACCTAGGAAGAGTTGATCAAATACCAGTAAGAAGCCCTGGCTGGTTTCTTTTCTGGGTGGAATGAGGGAAAAGTGACCTTGTTGGGTAAAAACCTTTCCATTTGCTGCAGAAAAAGTGCTGTTTTCGTTTTGTCTCTCTCCAGGCATTGCCTGTGACCATGAGCAGCTCCTTCCTCTCTCCTATTTGGGGCCAGGCCTGGTGGTTTTGGTTCAGAACTTGAACCAAACCAGGAACTCCATCAGGGTGATGGCAGGGTTTGGTTCTTCATGGGTCCTGCTCAGAATCTCAGCACTGAGGAGCATGAACCTCTCCCTCATCCCCCCTGCAGCAGCCCAAATCCCTCTGGCACAGTGCATCTCCTGGTGAGCTCCTGCAGCAAGGAAAACAATGCTGCAGGCTGAGGAGCAAAGGAAAATCCATTTTTCTCCCCCAAAACCCATCCAAAATAACTTTGCATCTCACAGCAGATCCACTGCCTGCACCCTGCCCACCACTGCCACATGGTAAGGTGTGGTAAGCCCTCAATTCTCTCGAGGAGAGGGCTGTGTCTTGCATTCACCAGGAAAGAGGGAACAAAGGGAGGCTGGAGGCAGGCAGGAATAAATGAGAGGCAGGATGTCTCCACGCTGAAAACAGGCTGTGTCTCAGGATAAAGGAGGCACCAATCTTGCAGGAAATCATCCTGGAAAGACTCTTTAGAGAACAGGTTTGTCAGAGCCCTGAAGTCACCACGGGGGAGCTGCCGAGGGAGCCTGCGAGGGCTGGGGATGCACAAGGCCTGGGGGAGCTGTGAGGCTCATGTCTCTGTCTCCTTGCCATGAGGCTGAGGTCTGGGTTTTAACCTCCACCAGCCACGCTCAGCTGCTGGACTCAGTGCTTGTGGACAACCATGAGCCAGGAGTTCACCATGAGGCAGCAATGTGCCCTCATGGCCAAGAAAGCCAATGGTCTCCTGGGGTGCATGAAGAAGAGTGTGAGCAGCAGGTGGAGGGAGGTTCTCCTTCAACTCTTCTCTGCCCTAGTGAGGCCACATCTGGAGTCCTGGGTCCAGTTCTGGGCTCCCCAGTTGAAGAGAGACAAGGAACTACTGGAGAGAGTCCAGCAGAGGCTAGGGAGATGCTGAGGGCACTGGAGTATCTCTGGCAGGAGGAAAGGCTGAGAGCCCTGGGGCTGCTTAGCCTGGAGAAGAGCAGCCCCAGAGGGGAGCTGCTCAATGCTGAGCAAGAGCTCAAGGCTGAGGGCAAGAAGCTGGGGCCAGACTCTGCTCAGTGGTGCCTAGGGACAGCCCAAGGGGCACTGGGCACAAACTGGGACCCAAGGAGGTTCCAGCTGAGCAGGAGGAGAAACTTGTTTGCTTTGAGGCTGCCAGAGCCCTGGCCCAGGCTGCCCAGAGAAGCTGTGGAGTCTCCTTGTGTGGAGAGATTCCCAAGGCAGCTGGAGGTGACCCTGCTGGAGCAGAGGGGTTGGGCTGGATGATCCCCAGAGGTCCCTTCCAACCCCCTCCATGCTGGGATTCTGGGATGCTGTGGTTCTGTTTAATCATTAAATAATTTGACAAGGTTAAGCTCAACAGCTACTGAAGGCACCATGTAGGTAGCACCATGAGTAACCAAGCTGTGCTGGAGAGACCAGCCCCAGCAGTTACCGGTATAATTTCCCATCGAGCAAGCAGGGATGGCACAGACAGGACCTACTCCAGGTGCTAGCCCTTGATTTGCTGATCCTTGTGGCTTCCTAACCCCAGCCTGGAGCTGGCTAAGCTGAGGGCAGGGGATGGACACCAGAGAATCGGTTAGGTTGGAAAAGAGCTTTAAGATGAAGGAAAAAAACCAAATCCATTTCTTTGGTTAGTTCACTTTACAAAAGTGCGTCATTAATTAGGATGTTCTCAGAATTGGACTAATTAGATGAAAATTACGAAGCTGGTGGGGGGCAGGGGGACATGGGGACTCCAAGGGCTGGGTGGCTGCCCTGCCTCACTGCCCCCCCCCTTCCTCCTCCTCCTCAGGGGTTACGCGAGGAGAGGAGCCGAGCTTGCCCAGGGCGCAGGGAGCACTCTGGCCTCGGAGCTCCTCCGCCGGGGAGGGATCCCAAAAACCAGCTTTTTGGGAGGTTTTTGGGTGCGCTGCGCCCTGGCTGAAGGCAGTTGCCATAGAAACGGAGGGAAACCCAGCGGAGGGGGGAACAAGGGGGGGCACCAGCGCCGCCGTCGCTTTAAGAGCGCAGAGGAGGGAGACAAATTACGCAGCTGCAAGGGCTCATCCCTCCCTCCCTGTCTCTCTCCCTCCCTCCATCCCTGCCTCTATCCCTGCCTCCATCCCTCGCTCCCCGCCGCACCCATGGAGGCCAGCGCAGGTGATGGGGATGGGGAAGGGGGTGGACACCACACCTGGTACCGGGGTGGGCATCGCACCGGCTGCCGCACCGGCTACGGGGGTGGGCATCACGCCGGGTGCCGCCCTGCTCACCGCCCGCTCTCTCCTTTCCCCTGCAGGTCGCTGAGCCGTTCCCCCTTCCTCCCCATCCCCGCAGCCCCGGACATCGGTGGGACACTCCCCTTCCCCCTCCCACGCCCCCCGCCGCGCAGGTAAGAGCTGGGTAGGGGGCGGCAGGACCACCGGGACTCATCCCGTTCTGGATGCGGATTTCCGGGGTGGTGGTGTTGGGGGAACACCCGCAGCACGGGGCTTAGCATTGTGGGGGTCGTGGTGGTGGTGGGTGGTCTGTGGAGAAGAGGGTGGTTGGGGTGGGTTATGCAGCAGGCCTGCAGCACACCTGCATTGCATGCACCAGACCCCACAGGATGCACTGGACCTTACAGGATGCACCAGACCCCCTCCTCCAGCATGCATTGGACCTCCTCCCGTGGCCCCTTTCTCCCTCGGCACGCAGCAGACCCCCCCAGCATGCAGCAGACACACATCACACCCGCAGCACACACACCAGACCTGCATTGCATGCACCAGCCTCGTGTCACGCTCATCAGACCCACATCTTATCTACCAGAGCCACACTGCATCCACCTGGCCCCACATTATGCATACAGGAGACACATTACAAGCAGCTAGACCCATATCACATGCAGCAGACCCTCCCTGCAGGCACCAGGCCCCCATCATATGCACCAGACCTCTACCGCATGTACCAGGCCCCTGTCACATGCACTAGATCCTCCCTGCATGCACCAGGACCCCATCACATCTACCAAACACTCTCTGCAGGCACCAGGACCCTACTGCATGCACCAGATCCTCTCTGCAGGCACCAGGCCCCCATCCTGCATGCACCAGCCCCACATCTGCTCATGCAGCCTCCAGAGATGTCTCCCAGCAGCACAGGGTGTTGCAGGAGCCAGAGCTGCTGTGCCATTGAGATGTGATTATTTACTGGCTTTAATGCTCCATCCCCGAAGGGAGGCAGCGAACCCAGGAGCTGGTTGCTGAGCCGAGGGCTCCTGTTCTCTCCTCCCCACAAGGTCAGTGCTGCCTGCTTGGCACACAGGACCCTGCTGCTGTGCGTTTGTTGGGCTTACAAAACACCGGCAATGGGTGCAGTGTGCTGTGACCTTGGGCAAGAAGGGCCAAATCCTGACTTCCAGGGATGGAAATCCCTGCTCTGGGCAGGGGTCAGGAGGGGGCAATGCCTGTGCTCACACCTCGGCTGAGGTGGGAGATGTGGTGTGTGGTTCAAGTAGAGCATTGCAGTGGTGCAGAGATCCAGGGCTGATCCTTCACACACAGTAGTGCCCAGGGTGCATGGTGGTCAGGGGAGATCTGTTCCCACCACACCAAGACTGCAAGGGGCTGTGGAGGGGAGGATTAGCTGGAAGCTGGGCTTCTCTTCCATGTTTTCTGGGCTCTTCCTTCTGCTTACTGCTCCTCAGCTCGGCTCCCCAGCAGAGCACCAGTGCAGGGTGGGCTCTGGGGAGTAACCTCACCTGCATCCCCAACCTGCCAACCCTCCCAGTCTTGGGGAACACCACAGGGGTTGTGTCCTGGCGATCCTGCTTCTGCCCTCATGGCAACTGCTGCTGCTACAGCATTTGTCACGAGGCTCTTTTCCCTTTGCCTCCAGAGGCTCCAGCAAGAGCCCAGCCTGGTCCCTCTGGTCAGGCACCTTTTTTTTTAGCTAGTGAGGGCCAGGAGTTGCCACCTCCCCGTTTGCCACTGCAGCCAGGTCAGCTGGAAAAGTGCTGAGCTGCATAACCTGATCTTTTGGAACGGTCTCTATTTTCCTGTAATCTCTGGGGATCAACTCAGCATTTTATAACAAACAAGAGAATGAAAGGAGATGCTCCTGTGCCTGGTGACGTGGTGCAACAACTCTTAGCAGAATTGATTTTGTTCTAGTGATGTTGCATAAATATCCTGCATGGCCTGTCCCTGCTCTTGCCCCGAGCACTCTGCTCTGGTGTGAACTGCTGCAGCTCCCTCCCTCCCTCCAGGATGCAGGTGAAGCTCTGCCTATCTCTGCCAGAGCAGGGAGTTTCTCAGCCCCTGGAGTTATTCCTGCTCCCCTGAGAACTCTCAAGCAGGAGCAAAGCAGCTCCTGTCTCCCCAAAACATCCCTCCCAGAAAATCATCCTGGTCACTTCCTGAGCGCAACTCAATCCTGGCGTTGCCACTGTTCCAGGGGCACTCTGTCCTGGGTCAGGCTAGAGGTTGTTTGCCCTCTTCGGCACTTCGAATGTGAAGGAGAAGCAGAGCCTGGGTCGGAAAGGCTCCTTTGGAGCCCTGTTGGTTCCCTGGCAAAACGAAGCAGTGATTTCCCTCCCCCGACGCTCTCTGCTGTTAATCTCATTAGCACTGGGAGGCTGAGAACACGGGGAGGAACCTGCGGGGAAGGGAAGGCACCTGCCAGCGTGTGCCGGGCACGGTGCTGCTCCGGAGTCGGGAGTGGTGCTCTTAGACCTTTGGGCTTGGTGCCACCATCAGGAAAAGCTCCTAACGCAGGATGAGTCAAGGAAAGTGAGGGAATTGGGCAGCAGACAGGGTGATGGGAAGGAACCCTGACAGGAGGAGCAGCGAGCGAGAAATCCAGGGAAGGGCAACAGCTACTGAGCCTGGGCGGCTGCTGCCTGAGGGCTGGGGCTGCTGAACGAGCCTGGCTGCTCCTGCACCTTCTCTGGGTGTTCCCCATGGGGCTGTGGTGGGGTGAAGCAGGAGGGCAAGGTGGGGTTGAGTAGAGTAGGGCGAGGTGGGGTGGAGTAAGGTGGGATGGGATGGGATGGGATCAGATCAGATCAGATCAACTGGTGGGGCAGCTCAGGCCAGTGCAGCTGCTGGTTCCTTCTGAACCCTGCAGAAGTTAAGCCTAATGCCTCGGAGTGAGAGTCTGTGGTGGTGAAACCCCTGGAGGAACGGGCTGGAGAATCGTCAGAAGCAGATGGCAAAGGTCTCTGCAGGGGTCCTGTAGCCCTGTTTCACATGCAGGGAACTTCTGGAGGGGGTAATACCTGCCCAGCCCTATCTGTCTGTGTGGAGGATCTGGTGTGGCATGGGGAAGTGGCCAAAGGGGCATCTCTGTGGGGCAGCAATCCCAAAATGACAGCTGACCAGTAGTTCTTGGGGAGATCTTCCCTTGGGGCAGCAGGCTGAGCCTCAGGGTGCTCTGCTGACACTCCGTCACCCCTCTGTTACTGCCCTGCCATGGCTCTGCCACCCATCTGGCTTTGCATTGCTGTTGTGGTGTGATCTGTGGGGCAGCAGTGCCCCAGATCTCTTCTGTGGCTGGCAGGAGCTGGGCACCCACTGGGAGATGCAGCTCAGGAGCCTCAAGGTGTCACCCACCCCAGGACAGTGGCAGCATGGAGGACTCTTGGCCCAAGGAGACATGCCAAGGCTGAGTAACCTGTGCTGGCAGGGATGGGGCATGTGCCATGCCTGGGGGTGCTGGTGCCAGACAGTGGTGCTGGTGCAGGAGTGGGGAGCAGCAGCCACCTGAGCCCTGCCTGGTGCTGAGCCCTGGCTGGGGCTGGGCCTGAGTCCCTTCTGGTGCTGAGCAGTGCTGACCACAGCACATAAAATGCTTGGAGCAGTTACAGCACAAGGTGCTACTGAGGAAGTTCTTCTGGGGGGTGGAGGGTTCTTGTGCTCAGCTGTTTCCCATCCCTCCCTGGGCAGGGTACCAGCTTTTTGTGCTCTGACTCTGCCTGTTCCCTTCTCAGGGACTCTGATCTGGGATGAATTCCCCAGGCTAAGTCTGTTGCACACAATAAGTCCTAGTTTGTGCTGTGGTTTTTCAAAGAGCTGCCTCTGGATTCCAGCATGGGCTGGAGATTCCCAGGGAGTTTTGCTGTTGGTGGCTCCAGGAGAGAGCATCAGACCTTGCAGTGGGCAGTTTTCCTCCTGCCCATCTCCTGAGCTGTGTTTTAGGGTGGTTTGCAAGATGCTGGAACACATGTGGGTGGCTTGCAGCATCTCTAGCTCTGGTGGAAGTTGAACTGTCAGGCCCTGGCCTGGAGCAGCATCCCTAGGGAGTGACAGGGGCCACAGAGGTGCTGTGCTGAGCAGGTCCCACTGGTCACCCTGGCACAGGGACAAGCTGACACCTCTCAAACCACCTGAACCTTGTCCCAGAGTCTCTGCACTCACAGTGACGGTGAAAATCTCTGTGTGATTGTGCTTTGGAGCTGGGACCATGTGTAACAGTGCAGAGGTGAACCCTCTGGCTGCAGGGATCAGCATTTGGTTTGTGTCACTGGGCTCACTGCTGGTTCCAGATGCTAGGTCAGTGCTGCTTGGGGTCTCTCTGGATCTGTGCCCTGGACACCCCCTCTCTCCTGGGGAACAAGCTGCTTTCATCAGCTCTGTAAGGATCAACCCCCAAGCAAGGGATTCTCCTGTGTTTATTCTGTGTCCTGCAAGACATTCCCCATATTCCTCATTCTGCAAAGACAAAAAGAAGGTGGAGGAAATCCCTTCCCACACTAGCTGACAGCTGGCATGTGAGACCAGGCTCCATCTCCCCCACCCTTTGCATGGCTTGGGGTTTGCAGGCCTGGAGCCTCTGACAGTGGCACATTGTCCTCTGGCCCCGTGGGTTTCCTCTCCTTCTGCTGAAGCTCCTGATGGTCGTTTTGGGGGTTCTGTCTCCATGCTGAGTAGGAGCTACCTTCTCTGCATGGGGCCAGCTATGGGCAGCTCTGCTGGCCCTGTTATCCATGCAGGTGAAGGCTCTAGAGCACAAGTGTTTGAGGAGCAATCCTTGCCCCCAGCTGTGCATTCCTGTGGCCTCCCTAGTTCCAGCACAATATGGACTCAGTCAGAAGGGTTGTTTTGCCTGGAGAAAAGGAGGCTCAGAGGAGGCCTTCTCACTCTCTGCAGCTCTCTGAAAGGACCACAGGCTGCCCAGGGCAGTGGTGGAGCCACCATCCCTGGAGGGGTTTAAAGGACAGAGATGTGGTGCTAAGGGACATGGTTTAGTGGTGACCTGGCAGTGCTGGATAATGGTTGGTCTTGATGATCTTAAAGGTCTCTTCCAACCAAAATGGTTCTGTGGTTCTCTGATTCTGTGACCCCTGAGCAGAGAGGATTGCTGTGCAGGTAGCTGCTGAGATGGGGACGAGCAGGAGGGATGGGGACTGGCCCTGCTGCCCAGCTCTGTGGGAGCCTGCAGCCAGTGCCTGGGCTGTGCTGCAGCCCCACATGACCCTGCCAGAGGATGCTCTTGCCGATGCTGAGGCCACTCTGGGCTATCATCGTGGATGCTGATTCATGCTGCTGCATTAGCAGAGCCTGCAGCCACACATGCTGCCGACTCAGGAGCAGTTATCTGGCTGCCTCCCCCTGCTCAGGTCCTCCCCTGTGTGTCCATCCCAGAGGGAAGCAGCAGGACTCCCAAATCCTTGTCACTGTGTCCCCAGAGGTGCTGGCACCCCCTCACTGTGGGTCACTGTGCCAGCTGGGGCTGGGGGCTCACTGCAGCTCTGGCTCCTCTGCTCCAGTTCTCTGGGCTCTGCTGTGCCCCGCTCTGGGGATCAAGGGTCCTGGGAGCTGGATGCTGTGAGCTTTGAGCATTAGGCAGGAGGTAGCCTGGAAAAAAACAATCCTGGAGTTGCAAATGGGTCGAGGTGAGCTGGCCACGCTCCCTCCTCCTCCTCCTCTGGTCCTGCTCCTCACACTGCCCTGGAGCTGGGCCGAGCAGCACTCAGCATTTCCCATCACCCGCTGATTATCAGCTGCCTGCTCCCATTGCTCACCTTGCTCTGGGCTGGAGCTGCCAAAATCTGGGACAAATCCCAGCATCATGAATGGGCTCTGGGATGGAGGGAGGTCCCCACAGTGCCCCATGGCCTGGCTGTCCCCAGCAGCCCACAAGGCAGTGCCAGGGGATGCTCAGGGATGGACATGCTGATGAGATGCTTTCCACAGCTGCACAGTTCACATCCCTGCATGTGCTCGAGGTGCTGCTCCTCAAGCAGCTCCCCTTCAGTTGCTTTGAGCCTCAAGATCTGGCCTATTTATTTACAGGAAAATGGGCTTGTGTTTCCCCAGGGATTAGCTGCTGTTGCCACATCAGGCAGGGATCTGTGCTCTCATACCTGATTTCTCTGGTGGACAAGTGATTCTGACTTAATTAAGGCCAAGCAGGCACTCAGCTCGCTGTGGGGACAGCCATGCCTGGGCTGGAACTCGATGAGGTCCAGGGCTGGGTGCCAGAGCCCTCATCCCATCTCTGACCCCAGTAGTGCCACTCCTGCAGGCACCCTGTATCCCTGCAGCAGGGAAAGGGACCTGGGATCAGAGGAAAGCCTGTCCCATGCTGTGGGAAAGGGGCTTTGGAGCATGGGCAAGTGCCTGTCATGTTTCTGGTTTGCCTTATAAATTAAGAAAGCCCTCACCCTGTGCCCACATCATGCCCTGCTAGGGCAAGACCTTGAGCACACAACATCCCTCTGGGCTGTGGGGGTCAGGCAGGGAGCACAGCCCAGATGTGCACGGGGATGCAGTCCACATCTGTCTCTGTACAGGTGGTCCTGGGGAGCAGACAGATTCCCTGGTGCAGGGGCTCAGCTCTGTACATGGTTCCCACCTCATGGGGTCCATTTCCTTGCCCTCACCTCCTCTCTCTGTTGCAGTTCCCCGTGCTCAGGACCCGCAGCACCGCGGCAATGTCTCTGCCGGGGAGCAGACGCTCGTCCACCGGATCACGAAGGTGAATATGCTTCAGCCTCTGGCCCCTGGGACCGGGCACCAGTGCCTGCCTGGCACTTCTGGCTGGCAGCAGGGAGGGGATGATCCCAATCTCCAGCACGAGCTGCCACACCGCAGCACGGACACCACCCCCCCTGCCCACAGCCTGTCTTTCAGGGGGGCTGCATGTTGCTGCTCATCACACAGCACTTCCCATCCGTGCATGCAGCCCCTGAGCGCTGCACCCCCACCCCTGTCCCTCTGTCTGTCTCTCCCACAGCTGGGACTGACCCTTCTGTCCATCCAGGCAAAGGCAGGTGGTGGTGGAGGGTCCTGGCAGTAGTGCCAGGGTACTGGAGTTCGTGTGGTGAAGCTGGGAGATATGGCAGCCCTTGGAAAGCCTCTCCTTGACCTGTAGTGCTAAAAGAGGGGAAGAAGAGAGAAAGAAAAAGTATTTATTCCCCCCCAAATGTCTGCAGGGCCTGGGCTGCTGTTAATTAGGTACTGGCAGGGAGTAAAGGCTGATACGCCCGTGCTAGGTGCTGACCTGGTAGCAGGCAGTGCAGTGGCTCCAGTTCAGCCAGGGCCACACTCCCAGGGGTGTTCCTAGCAGCTCCTGACCCCCGGGGTGCAGGGATGCCTTTGGCAGCATCCGAGGGATGCCACACTGGGGCGAGGGGGAGCGGGTGGGCAGCCCACCCCCCTCCCCAAGCCCTGCCTTTGTGCCCGTCGCCGTGTCCGTGCCATTTTGATCCCTGCTGTTTGTTTTGTCCTTTTGTCTTGTGTGTTCTCGGTGTGGTGGTTGGCAGTCGTGGGGTTTATGGACGGAGTGGCTTTGCCTCCTTCTTTAAGTCTTCAGCGCCCTCAGCCACTCGGCCTGAGACACAGCCTCTTCTCCCTGCCTCCAGGCGCCCCTCGCCCCCCGGGAGGGACACCTACGGCACCTCCTCGCTGAGCAGCAGCAGCAATTCTGGCTCCTACAAGGGCAGCGACAGCAGCCCCACCCCAAGGTAACCCATCACCTGTGGCCCCAGGGTGGCTGCCAGGTGCCCAGCAGGGACCAGGAGCACAGGGGGCCGCTGGAGCCAGGCTGTGGGCTTGGTGGCTTGGGAAAGCTGGAGCTGGTGGAGCTTCTGGTGTGTCTCACAGACCCTCACCATCTTCCTCCAAACCTCCTTGCCGCTGTTGTTGTGTCTTCTGCCACCTTGTCCCCGTCCCTCTGTCCTGCTGTGGCTATGGCTTGCACGCTGCACGCATCCCTCCTGCTGCTCCTGGTCCCGAAGGAGCACCCTGGGTCTTTGGGACCAAAGGCAGAGTGGGCAAAAGCTTAGTTTCCATCTCCTCATGCTGCTCAGTGGAGGTCTGGTGATTGCTGACAGCAGCCTGGCTTCTCGACAGGGAGCTCCTGGTGTGCTCGGGGCACAAACAGCATCTAACATGGGGTGTTGTGAGTCCATGGTCCTGCCTGGCTGCTCCTAACACCACGCTTATGTCTCTGGCTGAAGACTGCTGGGCTGTCCTGCTGCCATCCGCAGAGAGCACCCACCACCCTGCTGCCATGCCCAGGGGGTTCAGATCCACCCTGCTGCCATCCAGGAGAATCTTGTGCCTGTGCACAGATCTCTGTGTCCTTCCTAGGCCGGACACACAGCCCTGGCCCTGACCAGCCTCTGATCTCCCTGGGCTTTGGGCCAGAGATGTCAGTTCATCTGCCCTGGTGGAGCGTCCAGGCGTGCTACTAGCCCAGCTGGAGCAGATGCTAGATGCCCTGGCTTACTCTCCATAGGCAGGACAGCCACCATCTCCATCCCAAATCCTCCCATTACCCACCTCCCACCTCCATCCCTGACAGGGCTAATCCCACCCTTGGGTCTCCATCTGCATCTGTCATTCCCTGGAAAGCTCACTTTGGGCACACAGAAGACCTTGGTGCCCTCCTTGTCCCACCTCTGCTCATGCAGCTGCTGCCCCAGCCAAATCTGCAGCTCTGCAGCAGTGCCGGCAGGGTCAGGAGCTGTGCCCACCTTCTGCCAGTGACACAGCACCCTGAGAGACCCACACTGGCCCTTCCATCTGCAGGAATGTGCTATGGGGCTGCACCCCAAGAGCAGGCATCTCCTTTGGGGCCCTTCCAGGGAGCCCATGCTGGCAGTGGCAGGTGGGTGACATCTGTGTCCCCGCAGGCGCTCGTCCAAGTACAACCTCTGCAGTGACAACCATGGGATAAAGCCACCAACACCGGAGCAGTACCTCACACCCCTGCAGCAGAAGGAGGTCTGCATCAGGCACCTGAAAGCTCGCCTGAAGGACACACAGGAGAGGCTGCAGGACAGGTGAGCACAGGAGCAGCAGGCACAGAACTCCCTGGCGTGGGAGACACCAGGAAGGGTCCTGGCAGCAGCCATTGCCACCTGCAGCAGCAGCTCCTGTATAGGACTGGTCTTTCTGGGGGCTTTTGGTTCCCTGTGCTGCATCTTGTCCTTGGGCTTATGCCCAGGTGCCCAGTCCAGGGCTTTGCAGTGGTTTTGTGTGCTCATGGGCACCTGGCTCTGCTGCCCATCCTACCAAGGAGCTGCCCATTCAGGGGCCACCAAGCCCCTAGGTCCCACCTGTGGTGGCTGTGCTCTCCTCCTGTCCCTGGTTAAGTCTCTGCCACAGTTTGTCTGAATTTCAGCGTCAGAGGTTGGCTAATCCCCATCTGATCCTCTTGGGCTTAGGCATGTCCTCGATGGCGTGCCAGCTGCCACGCACCCACCCAGGGCTCCTGCCCCTTCCCACACAGCCCTCGGCAGTCCTGGGCTCTGCATCCCCTCCGGGAGTGAGCTGGGCATTGCTCTGAGGGTTCCTCAGCATCACTCCTAAAGGTCTGTTAGCATCACTCCTAAAGGTTCCTCAGCATCACTCCTGAGGATCTCTGGGCATCACTCCCAAGGGTCCCCTGAGGGTCCCCAGGTACCACTCTTGAGGGTCCTTGAGAATCACTCCCAAAGGTCCACAAGCATCATGCCAGGGGGTCCCCAAACATCATTCCTGAGGGTCCCCAAGCCACTGGATCCATCCCTGGGTCCCAGCTGTGAGTGTCACTGGGTGACCTGGCTCCAGCTCAGGGTCGGGCATGTGAGGATGCCCTCCCCATCTCTGGCAGGGATGCTGAGATCGAGGACCTGAAGACGCAGCTCTCGCGGATGCAGGAGGACTGGATCGAGGAGGAGTGCCATCGCGTGGAGGCCCAGCTGGCGCTGAAGGAAGCCCGCAAGGAGATCAAGCAGCTGAAGCAGGTCATCGACACGGTGAAGAACAACCTGCTGGAGAAAGACAAAGGGCTCCAGAAGTATTTTGTGGACATCAACATCCAGAACAAGAAGCTGGAGACGCTGCTGCACAGCATGGAGGTGGCACAGAACGGGATGCTGAAGGAGGAGGGGGCTGGCGAGTCGGCCGGGGGCTCCCCAGCCCGATCCCTCACCCGCAGCTCCACCTACACCAAGCTGAGCGACCAAGGGGCCGGAGACCGCAACGTGGGGGGCTCACAGACCATCTCGCTGGACGAGGGGGCCGACAGCGGCTTCGTGGGGGCGGAAGAGGCTCCCGGACAGATGGACCCGCTGGAGGTGGGGGGTGAACCTGGCACCCGCCTACCCCCCAGCTCCACCTATGAGAAGCTGCTGGGGCTGCGGGGCAGCGTGGAGGCCGGGGTGCAAGCCAGCTGCATGCAGGAGCGAGCCATCCAGACGGACTTCGTGCCCTGCCAGCCCGACCTGGACACCATCCTGGAGAAGGTGATGAAGTCCCAGGCTTGCAGCTTAGGCAGCCCTACCTCGGCTTGGGTCTCCGAAATGGAAGACATGGTGCCCGGCCCCGAGCTTTCCAACCCTGCGGGGACCACGGACCTGCTAGCCATCGAGCCCGACACCGCGACGGCGAGCGCCGGTGCCGAGGGGGGCTGCGCCCCCTGCAACCCTGCGGTGCGGCAGCCTCCCAGCGCCAACCCCTCAGTGGCCATCGCCTGCGTGGCGGAGGAGGAGGCGACGGCGGAGGCGAGCGGCTGCGAGACCAACCCCTCCAAGAGCTACTGGAGCCGCCACTTCATCGTGGATCTGCTGGCGGTGGTGGTGCCAGCCGTGCCCACGGTGGCCTGGCTGTGCCGCTCGCAGCGGCGGCAGGGGCAGCCCATCTACAACATCAGCTCGCTGCTGCGAGGCTGCTGCACCGTCGCCCTCCACTCCATCCGCAGGATGGGCTGTCGCCCCGTCGCCAGCCCCGGGGGCAGCGCCCAGCCCTGACGCTCCCTCCCCGCCCCGACACC